>CM067359.1:74698291-74828094 GCA_034401795.1 Chaetoderma sp. LZ-2023a | reverse complement strand
GCATGACACGTGTGTTTCCTCATCTCTCCCAACATCTCGGTCCGGAAGGCCTCCATGTCCACCGCGGACGAGGCCTTCCTCTTACCCTTCTTACTCACACCCTCTCTTTTCTGCTTCTTCTTCTCCTCCTCCACCACCTTGTCCTTCGCCTGTAAGCACAAGAATTCAGACATTAGCTCGCCCCCCCCCAGTGCTTACATATCTCGCAATTAATCAAGGGACCACAGGGGCTACACTGATAGCAGAGATGAGGCACAAACTTGTCCTTCAAAAACCGTCCACAGGACGCACAACCAGGTCTCTGAAACAGAGCAAAGGACGAGGAGTATGAGCAATCTAGTTAAGCTCAGAAACTCAACCAACTCAAGAGAAGGAAATGATCATAAAGATCAATATTCATCAGAAAACCAGCTTTGGACAAACTTTAATTGTTAATAAAGAGCAAGGCTGATTATGACGTCATTAATCCGATGACAGGAAAAAATCGATCCCCAACAAACATCCAAGTGCAAGGACGAATTGTATCTCTAACCAGAACATGTGCAGAATGGACATTTCGACTACACAACCATCAGATATATACTGATAACAATGGCAAATACTGTTAATTATCTCCCTTTCCTCCCTAAATAATTAACATCACCTCATATCAATAATTAGATACCTGACACTTTGTATAGACAAACCATCCAACGTGATGAACTGGAGCACTCCACCAACTGAACGCCTCTTAACTCTCTCCACCTATAGGGGAAGGAATTGGATCAAGAGGGCAAAGTGAGAAGACCTTTATACTAGGCCTCCGACTCACTGGACATAAAACTTTTTGGTTAGATAACCTAACAGTATTAGTAGGAAATGGAACCATGGTGGAGAGAAACAAACCCTCTGCTGATGTGATGTCCATTACATATCGTCACATAGACCTGTGGACATAAACACAAAGAGAGATTAGTATTATATAGCACCTAGTTGAAATAAACCAACTAAACAAGGCGCTTATCACGGTAAACGCGAGTCCCGGAAACACATTACACTGGGAAAAAAACTCGCTAATTTTACTAGAAGTCACCTGATTTAAAGGTCCTGGGCCCTCCTCTGGCGAAGTCATCCTTTCTGCCATCTTTATCAGGGATAATCACTTCCAAATTCACACAAAAAGACTATGAATTGAGTAAAGAAAAGCTCTAGCACAAAAACATGTGTAGACTCTCTGCCAATAAATTAGCAAAGAGGAAGTGCTAGTCTGCGCATGCGCGGTGGTGGGGCTGGCATCCGCCAGACTACGCTCTGACTCCCTGCCCAGTAGGGGCACCTAACTGTTTTAATCTGAGTGTTTATTGAGTGAAAGCCGATATTTAGCAATATCAAAAGTATTAGGGAGGTAAGTATACTCTTGATGTGAAAGTGCATATTCTATCTTTTACAGTGTAAATAGCAAAGAAACTTGTGTACATTTCTACGACAGCAGCATCTTCCACCAAATTCATTCAAAAATGAACACCAGTTCATCATTTAAATTAATTTGAAATCTTAAAATTTTGACATCAGAGTGGTAAGGGTTAAACATAGATAAAGCTAATGGCCACTTCCATATAAATTAACCGCCCTATAGATCCTAGAAACAATCAATATAAAACACCTATAACTACGTCTATTGTCCCGCTACACTGTAATACTAAGTAGAAACATTTAGAACTAGGACTTCACATTTTCTATTACCTATACAATGATGACTTCTCGTGTGCTTCTATTGGGACGAGCTTCTGAAAGATGTCAACGCCCGATACCTCGTGGTCATTGGGATTGAAAGGAATTCCCTTCACTAAAGATGCGCCTTTGATCTCCGGCAGACTGTTTAGAGCGGGTACTTTGTCATGATAAACAAAATCATTGTCTTTCTTAGCCGCTTGATACCTGAAATATGTATTAATATTCCAAAAAAGCTGGGGAAGTGGGGGAGGGGTAGATTTACCACATGGACCAATTAACCTTTTATCATATAAAACAAGCCTTCTAGCACGTTCCATATTTTTCGATATGAGCATGCGTGCCATATTCAACGGAGTATTTTCATTGACTGTTGGGTGTGCAACCCATTTAAATCGACCAATTAAAACCGATTGATGTGAGCGTGACGTGTAGGATTACTACGTGGTACTGTTTTACTACGATTTGTTTACTATGATTTGTCATTCATGAAACGTCATCGCAAAATGTCATCGTTTGACAGTTTATCAGTCGGCAGCGAAGTAATGATTGATGGCCGTGGCTCTGCGATAGTCTTAGAAGAAAAGTGTAGTTTACGGCTGACATCGTCAGATTTTGTGTTTGTCACTATATTTTGCTGCGCATTCAGTATCTGTTATCAAGTAGTGGTGCGTCACAGCGGCGGTATCGATTTCACGAAAATCAACAATGAGAAATCAGATAAAAGTCACATCAGCAACTATTGGCAAATATTTCAAAATTACAGTTTATTTGATATATAAAATCTCAAACTCGGTTACTTTTCATATCACTATTATGAACCTCATTGAAAATTATAAATTGATAATTTTCAACTCGGTCCATAATAGTGATATGAAAAGTGACCTCGTTCCAGATTCTCTATTTACGTTTTAATGGTAAATTCCACCCAAAACAGGCTCTTCAATGGTCTTGAGGAATATCCACTTGCAGGCCAAGCCATTACTATTTTTGAAAATTCATCACTGGAATTCCTGTAACAGAGCCAGTTATCTCAGTGATAAATCTTCAAAATTATTTGGTTGGCCTGCGAATGAACATTGACTGAGCAAAAAGTTTAATTACTAGATAAATAATTTTCACCATTAAAGGATTAATGGCCAGGCTGGCAGTGGTTTGGAGATACATTAATCGGTAAACCAAGAAAGCTATCTTTTTCATTTTGATGACTGGAATGACTGGCTTGAAAGCCACACCAGTCATTCCAGTGATAAATTTAAAAAAAATAGTCTTCTCTTGACCTACTAATGGGCATTCACTGAGCAAATATTTAAATTTTCTTAACAAATCTTGACAAGGAAAGGGTTAAGTTTCATATTCTTAAATTTCATTCTCTTTCACATGATAATAGAGGAATCCATTTCTAACTATGTCCCGCCCACTTCTAGCTAAGCTCCACCCATTTATAGCTAAGCTTCGTCCACCTCTAGCTATACTCTGGCCACTTCTAGATAAGCTCTGCTCACTTCTAGCTCAGCTCCACCCATTTGTAGCTAAGCTTCACAAATTTCTAGCTAAGCTCCAACCATTTCTTGCAACGTTCTGGCCACTTCTCCCTAAGCTCTGCTCACTTCTACCTTAGGTCCGCCAACTTCTAGCTAAGCTCCACCCATTTCTAGCTACGCTCCACCCATTTATAGCTATGCTTCACGAATTTCTAGCAAATTGTCGGCCACTTCTACCTAAGCTCTGCCCGCTTCTAGATCTGCCAAAGCTTTGCTCACTTCTACCTCAGCTCTGGCCACTTTTAACATGTATTGAAATCAATTTGAATCTTAAACCTGAATGCTCAGAATATAAATTCAAAGTTAACTATACAGGTAAGCTGTTGAATATTTTGAAACTAATTTGACATGAAACTTATTTCAGCAACACCTCTGTTGAATTAGTTTCAAAATATTCGAGAAAGCGTTTATAAAATTGTAAATTCATCAACGACATACAATTCGTAGACTTTAGTGATACTTTTTTATTTTCCTTACGCTAATTCATTTTGATTGTAAGTTGTTATGTCAGCTAACAGGTGAATGTATTCGATTACTACGTCAGACACTTGAGTGACCGATAGGATCCCTCTATTGGGGTTGAGCCTGTATGGCATAATCTGTCAATAAAGTATAACACTCGGGATGAAGTCACCATCTCTCTCTCTCAATGAAGGTGAGGGATCTGATCTGTCGCTCTTGTACCTGTCGCCATAATCAAACATGTCACATGTTAGTTCACATCACAATCAAAATGAGGTAGCTCCATTACAAAAATTAAAACTTCTCTCACGAAAGGGTATGAATGGAACTTTCCAGTTTATCCATCAATCATATGACATCATAATCAACTATGTGATGTGTAGGATGATGTCATAATCAATGATGTCATAAATGACGTAGATAAGTTTGTCACGAATGCTTAATTGATGATGGACTAAGCATTGTTGTACGATTTGTGTCTTTAATCTTTAATAAACATGCTGTTGAATATTTTTGAAACTAATTTGACTGGGGGCTGTTGCTGCCTAGCCATAGGCAGCAACAGCACCCAGTCAAATTAGTTTCAAAATATTCAACAGCTTACTTGCATAGTTTTCTGGAAATTGTGATTCAGAGAGTGCAGGGATCAATTGATCCCAACATGATCAAAGCATGGGTGGAGCTTAGCTAGACATAGGCAGGGCATCGCAAAAAAACTGGATTCATCCATTGTATGTCATTGATGAATTCTCAATTTAATCAATATTCTGTGAGCGGTTGCTACCCCAGTCAAATTAGTTTCAAAATATTCAACAACTTATCTGCTTAGTTGCTTTAAAATTTAGATTTTTGGAAGTCAGATTTCAAATTTACATATCGATTTCATCATGCATAAAAAAGTGGGCGGAGCTTAGTTAGAAATGGGCAGGGAATAGCTAGAGATAGCAAACGTGGCACTATTAGAGACTCTGTAGTCTTATTACTGAAGTGTACATACTTTCCTTTGACTACATCTGTTGTGAAGCGGAGTGAATCCTGTACATCATCAACTTCATTCTGAAACACAATGAAAACATTAAGTTGTATTTCAATCGAGGAAAAAAACCCCAAATTTGTGTAAGTTTGTCGAAGTTACGTAAGAAAACTCAATATACACGAAGCTACATATTAGCCTGGTTTATGGATAACATCACATTAGGGTTTATCGAACACTGGTATCATAGCTATACCGTTAGTCATATCGATATGATTTTGCTAATACTGAAATATCGAGACATAACATAAAACCGGTATAACATTCTGTTTAGGCAGATCATCCGCTTCCAGTTAGCAAAGTTCAATAGTAAACCTGTCTAACGTCGTCAGCGACTGCTCTTCGAATGGGGAGGGAAATGACATTTTACCGGTATTTAGTGACCACACTTAACCACGTTAACGTTTTCATATTTATCCAGACCTGTCAGATTGTTGTTTGGAGGGTAAAAAATTTGATAAATTAACAATTATTAATACAAAAATTGGATATTTATAAGAATGCACTTCTCGCAAAAAAAATAGAATAAAACTAAGGACAGGGATGCTTAAAATGCCTAAAATATATCTTTTTTGGCATTAATATGTTATAATTTTGGCTTGTTGTTTGCTAGAAAATCATAATTTCAAATGACTATTTTGCGTCACAATATTTTATCTCAATTATTACACCATAATTAGCTAGATTTCACGTAGTTGTACAACTTAGTAGTGACCGCCCATCGGCCCAAGTAAAGAGAAACAAACAATATGAGAAAAACTTCACAATCTGCGAGCTCTATTCCCTTCTTATGTTGGCATGTTTGTTAGATATCGATTGATACAAGCTACTCTAACTGGAGCGACCATAAAAATGGTGATCTATTTAGTATGTCTTATAATGGCTAAGTTGTATACATGCGCGGAGATTTCCACGATTCCTGGTGGTTTCGTCCCATGGCAAATTCATCCTATAAAGCACAGGTTTTCATGGAAAGTTTATTTATTATTCTGGCATACATAAAAAAAATGTTAAACAGTAATTAAAAAATCGGTTTTGAAATAGAAATTATTCAGGATTATTTGATTATTTAATTTTTAGTCATCTAGATTTATGATTTTAAGAATAATCACGATTTTCAATTAAATCACGTACATTGTATTAGGGCAAGACTAGACTGAAATTCCATACTTTTTCAGTTTATGTTAGCCAGTCACAGAAACACTCTGATACTTCCATCAGTGCTTGTTTGACAAAGGATTTCAAAATTAGTATACTTAGTGACCCGATCCATAGGATCTCAAAAACATTTTAGGCAGAAATGTGTTTCAATTTTCAAACCAAAAGAACAAAATGTTGAAGTCTTCTTACCTTTATGGCCTAAAAAAGGCCTCCCAATTTAAAATTAGCAAAATATGTCCAGATTTTCAAATCTGCGCACAAACACCATTATATCATACCTTAGCCATCTTGACACACTCTGCGAGTTTATCATGTGAGGCCTGCAAGTACGTGAGTCTCTCTCCCCACTTCTGCTTCTCCTCAGACTGGTTCCCCATGTAGAAATACATGATCGTCTGGTAGAATAAGATCTTTAGTTCCATTCTCTTTTCATAATACTGAAGGTAAGAATTATGACATTGGTGATTACAATATTATTAAACCTTTAAGCCGCAAATTTGTTCATGAAAATTTCAATTTTCTCATAGAAAATGTCAATTTTCAGACCAAGAAGACTATTTTTGAAAATTCACCACTGAAATGACTGGCTCAGTTTCAAAGCGATCCACTAAAGGGTCATGTAGTTATCATCTGGAAACCAATATTTAAGATGGCCACCGGTGGCTGGCGGTCATACTGGATTTGAATCATCTAAATTTGGATAAGTTTCTTGCTAAGACCAAGTCCAGCCAAGGTTCAAAGTGATCCGCTAAACAGAAATGGAGTTATCGCAAGGAAACCAATATTCAAGATGGCAGTCGGTGACTGGCGGCCATCTTGGATTTAGCATCATCATCGCTTTTGATAATTTTCTTCTCCAGACATAGTCCAAGCAATCCGATAAACGGTAATGGAGTTATCGTCCAGAAACCAATTTTCAAAATGCCCACCATTGGCTGGTGCTATCTTGGATTTAGGATTATCATCAATTTTGATAGGTTTTTTTCTCCAGATGTAGTCCAATCAGCCTAGATGAAGTTTCGAAGCGATCCGACAAACAGTAACAGGGCAATCATCCGGAAACCAATTTTCCACATGGCCGCCGATGGTTGGCCACCATCCTGGATCACAGATCATTGACAATTTTTGTAAGCTTCTTCCACAGATGTAGTCCAACCACGCTATGAAGTTTCAAAGTGATCCGATAAATGGTAACGAAGCTATTATGCAGAACCCCATTTTCAAGATGGCTGCCATCTTGGATTTCGGATGATCGACAATATCTATAGGTTTCTTCCTCAGCCCTAGTTCAACCCCTTATTTCAAAGCGATCCGATAAACAGTAACAAAGTTATCATCTAGAAACCAGTTTTCAAGTTGCTAGTGGCACGTGGCCGCCATCTTAGATTTCGGATCATCGTCAATTTCTTACCCAGACCTAGTCCAACCCTCCGAAGTTTCAAACAATCCGATAAATGGTAACCGAGTTATCATCCAGAACCCGCTCTGCCGCCCGCACACGCACCTGCCTGGCGACATCACATAATAGGGAGGAAGATAACAACATACTGAGTCTGTCCGCTTATTGTCTGAGAGTTGACCCAGGGTAGCCGGTGACCCTTACCCTGCTAGGTTGATGCCTATTGGTTCCATTGTGTGGAGCTGGTGAATCCAATGGCATTCCTTATCTCCTCCATTTAGTGGAGGCTTCATCCTCAGGATCTGAGGATAGGACTTGGATTATTCTGAATTGATGTTTATTCTAGAATCTCCCGGTCTATTGAAGTGCCTTGAAACAGGGGTATCATATCTCTAATTTTGGTAGAGATTGGTGATGGAACGTAGGTATTCTTGGATGCATATTTTGAAAGTATGTAGATTTTCTCCCACATACTGCTTCTTGCATTTTGAGCATGTTAGTAGGTAGACTATGTTTCTAGTTTGGCAATTGCCAATGATTTTGGATCTGTATGATAGTCCGGGGTGGGAGCTAGAGAAGAATCTATGTTTCTGCATTTTGTGGCAGATGTGGCTCCATGTAATTCTTGTTCGGAGCATGTTAGGTGGTGACCCGTCAGTGACTGACTGCTCCAACCTCTCTGCCTGGAATTCCAGCTTAGTGAGTTTACAGGCTGCGTTTCTCCACAGCCTGTAAGATCCCAGATGTTGATCAGGGATTGCTGGTTTTTGGTACTTGGGGTTGCTGCCGGGTTCTACGGCTGTGTTGGGTGGTGCTAGGACGATGTCGTCCTCCACCCTTCTTCTCTTCTGCGCTCTCTCTTCCCCTCTTGGGTGTGTCCACGACTGAGGAGCTTGCCTCCCCCACAATGGCTATGGCCGCCGGTTTGGTAGGCGCCTGGTCGTTGGCAATGACGTCCGTGTTTGACTGGGCCAACAGCGCATCTGCATCCTCTGAGTTTAGGCTCAGTCCTGAGATAGATGGTAGTATGACTATCTCCTTCTCCCTTGGCAACTGGTTGCTAGGCTGACTCATTGTAGAACTTAAGCTTGATAACAACGTAATGAGATAATATAAAACCAAAAGACTGGTTATATGAATAAAGCCTGACATTTGGATGCTGTTGTGAATCCAGAAGTCTGAATGGTCTGAAGCTGGTTTTTCAGCCCCTTTTATAGTCATACCTTCCCGGGCTGATCCTGGGGATTGGCTTGGATTTGCCCATATATGGGCAATGTTGTGTTGGTTTGCCGGTTCAGTAAGTTGCCATTTCTGAGGGTTACGGTCAATTTTTACGGGTTGGTTTTTTACCGATTGGGACTGTCATGGCGGCTTGGGTGTCTTTTACAGGTTGGTGGGTTTTTTACCGGTTGTTGGTTTTTTGCAGGCTGTGGCTGTCATGGCGGTTCGGTATTATTTTTACCGCTTGAGAAATATTTTTACTGACTGTGGTTTTTTTACCGGATGTCGTATTAATTTTCTACCGGTTGTGATTTTTTGGGCATTTTTTTTTTTTTTGGCGGTTGTACCAAAATTTTCTTCTATATTACAGTTTTTACCGGTTGTATCACCTTTGAATGGTATGTGTCTTGGTATACCATTGGTAAAAGTTTAGGAAATGGGGTGGGAGGGGGCCACTGGATGTGAGGTTTGACCTGGGTAGTCATTACCATTTTCAAGATTAAGACTTATGGCGTTTCGTTCCTTGAGCGGAACTCATCAGAGGCGCATGTTGGTATGTGGATGGGTATAGTTTTATATCACCAATATCTTATCATTATATTGTATGTCAAAATGTGAACTCAAAGAACACAGTGAACACAGGGTGTGAAAACCCATTAGGGGTGGAGACAGAAAAAAACACATAAAAAAACCACCAGGTGAGTATTATGTTTTTGTTGTTTCTTTTTAAGAATTAGTTTTAAGAGTGAAAACAGACAAATTTGTGCAAACACATGGTATGGTATTGTGCAAAGTTGTGACATGGAAGAACGAATGTACATTTTTGATGTGTGAACACGCTTTCACATTTGGGGCAGTAAAACTCTGCCATAGTGGAATTGGTATTTTTTAGAAACAAGAGGCCCAAGGGGCCTGTATCACTCACCTGCATCAACCAGAAAGGCCATCAACAATAAGTAGAACCCTACAGAGCTGAGCAGAATTATAACAAGAAAACAGAAGCCATGTGTCTTTATGTATCAACTACTTTTGAACAAAACTTAATGGCCCTTAGTCCCTTATCATATCTCCCAAATTTCGGCCCAATCCATTCAGCGATTCTGGATACAAAGTTGTTTTCATGAAAACCAGGTCATCCAAGATGACTTCTAAAGCATTAGGCAATCAAGTTCCATTGAACAAATTGGATTCAGCTGTTTCCGTAAATAACCTGTCATGAGTTTTGAATCAATTCCCCCCCTGCGGATTCGGAAGATTTTTAAAGGCATTTCAAAAATCTAGGATGGCCGCCAGGCAAATTACAGACCAGCTTCATTTGAACAAACATGTATCTCTATGCCCTAAGTATGTTTTCTGCCAAATACACTTGAAATTTCCTATTGCTTTAGTACATGGGAGTTTCTAGTTGGAAAATGATCCATGATGGCCGCTAAAACGTTTATCCGACAGTTTCGAAAATGGCAAATCTGAAATCAGAATGCCCAAACACATATATAAAACCAATTTCAGCTTCAAGCTTCGTCAAAATAAAGAAATTCAATATGGCCACCAAACATGCTACATTTTGATTGCACCACAGCAGCCATATTTTTTGATGGATCAACTTCCCTTGAACAAATTTTAATGGCCCTTAGGCCCTAATCAAATCTTCCAAATTTCAGCCTGATCCTTCCAGCGGTTCTGGAGAAGTTGTTTTCGAAAAAACTAGGTCATCCAAGTTGGCCGCCGAACTATTTGGCCAATCAAGTTCTCTTGAACAAACTTGTTTCAGCTGTTGCCCTAGATCATATTTCATGAGTTTTCTAAAAATCGGCCAACATCCAAGATGGCTGCCGCCTGAATTGTCTGACCGGCTTCATTTGAACAAACTTGAATATCTATGCCCTGGCAAATATAATTGAAATCGACCCAGTGGTTCTTGAGACGTCGTCGTTTAAAGAATTCCCCATTGCTTTACTATGGGCCCATTGCTTTACTATGGGAGCCTATGGGGGGAAAACAAACCAAGATGGTAGCCAAACCATTTATCCGACAGTCTCGAAAGTGGCATATTTGAACTCGCCACCCTGATAAGCATATATAGAGCAATTTTCGCCATTAAAATACATCAAATCCAAAAAAAACCAATATGACCAACAAATGCTAAATTTTGATTGGTTGATGCCGGCCATGTTTTATAACGTACGAAATTCCTTTGAACAAATTTTAATGGCCCTTGGTCCCTAAGCATATTTAATAAATTTCAGCTCTATCCCTTCAGCGGTTCAGGAGAAGTCGTTTTCGGGAAAACTACGTAAACCCAAGATGGCCGCCAAGCAAATAGGCCAATACGGTTGGCTTGAACAAACATGGGTCTAACGTTGCCATAGATGATGTGTTATGAGTATTGAATCAATTCCTCTTGCGGTTTCGGTGAAGAAGATTTTTTAGTGTTTCTAAAAATTGGCCATTTTGGATTTTGACCGATCCGCTTCATTTGAACAAACTTAGATCGCTATGGCGTATGAATGCTTCCTCCAAAATATAATTGAAATTGGCCCAGTGGTTCTTGAGAAAAAGTCGTTTAAAGAATTCCCCATTGCTTTACTATGGGCCCATTGCTTTACTATGGGCCCATTGCTTTACTATGGGCCCATTGCTTTACTATGGGAGCCTATGGCGGGAAAACAAACCAAGATGGCAGCCAAACCGTTTATCCGACAGTCTCGAAAGTCGCATATTTGAACTCACCACACTGATAAGCATATATACAGCAATTTTCACCATCAAACTACATCATATACAAAAAAGCCAATATGACCAACAAACGCTAAGTTTTGATTGGTTGATGGCAGCCATGTTTTTTAACGTACAAACTTCCCTTGAACAAACTTGAATGCACTTTGGTCCCTAAGCATATTTACCAAATTTCAGGTCTATCTCTTCAGCGGTTCGGAAGGAAGTCGTTTTCGCGGAAACTAGGTCATCCAAGATGGCCGCCAGGCAAATCGGCCAATCAGGTTGCCTTTAACAAATTTGGGTCTACCGTTGAAATAGATGATGTGCTATGTGTTTTGAATCAATTCCTCCAGCAGTTTCGGAGAAGATTTTTTAGTGTTTCTAAAAATCAGCCATCTTGGCCGGCGGCCATCTTGGATTTTGGCCGATCGCCTTCGTTTGAACAAACTTGAATTTCTATGCCCTAGGGATGCTTCCTGCCAAATATAATTGAAATCGGCCCAGTGGTTCTTGAGAAGAAGTCGTTTAAAGAAAAGGTTGACAGACGACATTCAGACGACGGATGGTCGCCATCGCATAAGCTCACTTGGCCATTCTGGCCAGGTGAGCTAATAATGATAGATGATTCCTGGAGGTAATGACTACGTTTATGACGTCATTTTGAAGTGACCGTGGTGACGTCAAAAGTGGAGGTTTGATTATATCTTATCTGACTGAAAAAATGGGCCCGGGGGGGGGGGGGGGGGGGGGGGGGGGGGGGGGGGGGGGGAGGGGGGGGGGGGGGGGGGGGGGTTTACCTCTTTAATAAGAAGGATGATAACAACGTACTGAGTCTGTCCGCTTATTGTCTGCGTAGAGTACCCGAGTAGTAATGGTTAAATAACAATAGGACTGTGCGGTATACCGGTACTGCAACCGTCACTGGTTTTGTAAGCAAGGCGGTTTGAATGACACAATTTGAAAATTATTTATGAAAAACCGGTTTTGGAAATATTTGTTTTTCAATAACATCTTATCAATGCATAAAATTGCATTCATATCATCACTTAGTGTATAGAAAATCAATAAAATCATACAAGGAAGGGGAAATAATTTAAATTTTTTTCCACATTTTTCTAAAATATACTAAAATATGCAGGACTACGTGCGTGTATGTATTTCTGGTAAAATGAAAGAATATTTTCCATGGGGAGGTTTATATCAGAGCGCATGTCAATACAAGAGGCCCAAGGGGCCTGTGTCGCTCACCTGGAACACTGTGCATTTTTGTCAAAACTGTTGGTGGGTGGTTTAGGAGCAGTCTTTTAAATGAGTTTGTGGGCATTTTTGCAAGTCCAATATGGCCGCCAAACACGCTACATTTTGATTGGTCCACTTCTGCCATGTTTCTGACTAAGCTCCTTCCCTTGAACAAACTTTAATGGCACTCAGTGCCTAATCATATCTCCCAAATTTCGGGCCAATCCGCTCAGTGGTTCTGGAGTTGCTTTGGCCAAAAATAGGTTATCCAAGATGGTCGCCAAACCATTTGGCATATCAAGTTCCCTTGAACAAACTTGGTGCAGCTCTTGTCCTAGATGATATTTCATGCGTTTTGAATTGATCCCCCAAACGGTTTTGGAGTCTTTAAAGATATTTTTAAAAATTGACCAAAATCCAAGATGTCACGAAAATACATTTTAAATTTCCCATTGCTTGAGCATGGGGGATTTTGGTGGGTAAATGATCCAAGATGGCCGCTAAACCGTTTATCCGACAGTCTCGACAATGGCAAATTTGAAATCACAATATGCACAAAAATACATAAAACCAATATTTGCCTCAAAATCAATAATAAAAAAAAATACAATATGGCCGCCAAACACGCTATATATTGATAGGCCCTTAGCGGCCATTTTTTTTTTATGGATCAACTTCTCTTGAACAAAATTTAATGGCCCTAATCATATATCACAAATTTCTGCCTGATCGCTTCAGCGGTTCTGGGGAAGAAGTTGTTTTTGCGAAAACGAGGTCATCCAAGATGGCCGCTGAACAATTTGGTCAATCAAGTTCCCTTGAACAAACTTGAGTGAGCGCTTGCCCTAGATCATATTACATGAGGTCTGAATTGATCCCTCAAACGGTTTTAAAGATTTTTAAAGACATTTCTAAAAATCGGGCCGAAATCCAAGATGGCCACCGGCCAAATTGGCCGATCGGCTTTGGTTAAACAAAATGAAATCTCTATGCCATAAGGATGCTTCCTGTCCCATTGCTTTAGTATGGGATCTCGTGGCGGGAAAATGATCCAAGATGGCTGCTAAACCGTTTATCCAACTGTTTCGAAAATTGCAAATTTGAGATCAGAATACCCAAAAACCTATATAAAACAAATTTCGCCCTCAAAATCCATCAAATAAAAAAAACCAATATGGCTGCCAAACACACTATACTTTGATTGGTCCACCGCGGCCATGTTTTTTGATGAATCAACTTCTCTTGAACAAACCTTAATCGCCCTTAGTTGCTAATTATATATCACAAATTTTGGCCTGATCACTTCAGCGGTTCTGGGGAAGAAGTAGTTTTTGTGAAAACTACGTCATCCAAGATGGCTGCTGAACCATTTGGTCAATCAAGTTCCCTTGAACAAACTTGATTCAGCTCTTACCCTAGATCATACTTCGTGAGTTCTGAATCGATCCCTCAAATGATTTGGGAGAAGATTTTAAAGACATTTCTAAAAATCGGCCGAAATCCAAGATGGTCGCCGGCCAAATCGGCCGATCGGGTTCGTTTGAACAAACTTGAATCTCTATGCCTTCATGCCAAATATAATTGAAATCGGCCCATAAGTTCTCGAGAAGAAGATATTTTTAATTTCCCATTACTTTAGTATGGGAGCTTTTGGCAGGAAAATGATCCAAGATGGCCGCCAAACCGTTTATTCGACAGTTTCAAAAATTGCAAATTTGAGATCAGAATGCCGAAAAACCAATATAAAACCAATTTCGGCCTCAAAATCCATCAAATAAAAAAGTCCAATATGGCCGCCAAACATGCTATATTTTGATTGGCTCACGGTGGCCATGTTTTTTGATGGATCAACTTCTTTTGAACAAACTTTACTGGCCATTAGTCCCTAATCATATCTGCCACATTTCGGCCTGATCCCTTCAGCGGTTCTGGAGAAGTTATTTTCGCTAAAACTAGGTCAACCAAGATGGCCGCCAAACTATTTGAGCAATTAAGTTCTCTTCAACAAACTTGGTTGAGCTTTTGCCATAGATCATATTTCATGAGGTTTCCTTCAATTCCTCAAGCGGTTTCGGAGAAGATTTTTAAAGACATTTCTAAAAATCAGCCAAAATCCAAGATGGCTGCCAGCCTAATTGGCCGATCAGCTCCATTTGAATAAACTTGGACCCCTATGCCCTAAGGATGCTTCCTGCCATATATAATTGAAATTGACCCAGCGGTTCTTGAGAAGTCGTTTAAAGGAAAAGTTGACAGATGGACGGAAGGACGACGGACGGTCGCCACGACATAAGCTCACTTGGCCTTTCAGGCCAGGTGAGCTAATAATGATATGGAGACAGTATTCGGCACAAGTGGTTTATTTAAATATTAAGCAGATTTCACGAAAGATAGTATGATTACAGATTCGAGTCTACCACAAAATAAACAGTCTATTTTCGTGGTACTGCGAATGAGAGTAAATTTTTTTATAATTAGCCATCCAATAAACCATATATCCAGTTAAAACCGGTTTTATAATCAACACCGTCACCGGTTTCACTTTTTCCAAAACCGCACAGCCCTAAATAATAGTAGAACACTTCTAACTAGAATGTGCAGTGGATGGCATGCATGCCATCAAGGGATTCTCATAAGGGTCCTTTTGCGGGTAAATGCCATAGGATCCCTGAATATCTTGTATGATTATTAAAGATGAATTAGTTTAATCACTTTTTGCACAAATATACCCACAAAAATCGACCACTGGACCCACATAATTCAAAGCTGTGGATCCAAGGTACCTTCTAATTTTTGCATGGATGACACAAACTGTATTGGAAACCAATGTTTTCAGTTTCAGACACCAAGGCTTCAGCTAGGGACCCGCAGATTTCAGGATATGGGGTCCCTGGGACCTCCAAAATTTAGATGCTATGAGAAACACAGATGACATCTCAAATCCCTACATTTTGCCTAACTTTGACACACACACCCACATCCATATGTAGCTGGCAATCTCGTGATCTGCAATCAAATACATGTTGGTAACTCAGAAATTAAATTTGGTTGGATTCCATCAAATGGTTTTGAAGGAGACAGCATGACACAATTTTTATGATGTTTGTCCTTTTAACACACACACCCCACGATTCTTTACATTAAACAAGATGGTCACTGGAAAAATTGACCAATCAAAATTCTGAATGAAAGTTATGGAGCCTATCACCATAGAATACATCTAACCAAATTTGATTGAAATATGTCACGCAGATATGGAGGAGTAGCATTTTGAGAATTTCAGGTAAATTTTTCACAAAATCTAAGATTTTCACCCAAAACATTTATGAATCAAAATTCCGAATGGAAATTCTGGAGCCCATCACCACAGGATCCTTTCAGCCAAATTTGGTTGAAATCGCTCAGAATGGTAAGGAGAAGAAGCATTTGGACAATTTCCGATACATTTTTCATAAAATCTAAGATTTTCACCCAAAAAATGTATCAATCAAAATTCTGAATAGAGCTTCTAGAGCTTACCACTATAGAATTGATCTAGCCAAATTTGGTTGACATATGTCAAGCAGCTATGGAGGAGTAGCAGTTTTACCATTTCCGGTAGATTTTTCATAAAAATCTAAGATTTTCACCCAAAAAATTGATCAATCAAAATTATGAAAAATAAGTCTGGAGGGTACCACCATAGGATCCTTTCAGCCACATTTGCTTGAAATCGGTCAAACCGTTAAGAAGAAGCGATTTGACGGACGGATGACGGCCGGCCGTCTGGAGGGTACCGCCATAGGATCCTTTCAGCCAAATTTGCTTGAAATCGGTCAAACCGTTAAGAAGAAGCGATTTGACGGATGGATGACGGACGGCCGCCATGGCATAAGCTCACTTGGCCTTTCAGGCCAGTTGAGCTAAAAAAATTTATTCTCTTGGCCTGTGAATGGACATTCCACAAGATAAGACCAGAAGAGAGCCTGGTTTTGTCCAGTCAGATGCTAAATAGCCTTAAAACTATAGTTAATTGGTACACGGTTCCCTACATCGTACTAACATACACCCACTCACATAGCTACGCCGTTCGAGGCCCTACTTGCAGACCTGTGATTTCTCGCTATGTGAAGTAACATTACACTAGTGGACTAGCCAATCAGATTTCTGCCTACTTCACGCAATAGGCGTGGGTTCGTCTGGCGACCTAATTTACAATCACAAAAGCAACTGCGATCGCTATGCTGTTGATCTGGAGAGACATTTGCAAAAGTTTGCAATAGTTTTGCTCTAAACAAGTTATCTGAGGAACAGAAAATGTGTAGATTGGTTTTCGGTAACAAAAACCGCTAGTTTGGTTTACGCACACGTGTAAATTTGTCTACTTCCTGATTTATTATCGAGGAATCTCATTGGCTCAAGTTGATTGACCCCAGTTCTAGGGCTGTGTGGTTTTGGTAAGAACACAACCGGTGACTGTAGGAAATTTCAATTTCCCTTTCTCCGAGATCTATCAATACTCACCATTCTATTACTTCTGATATACAGCTGGCCCTGACAGCTGGCTCTAGGTCTATAGACTTAGAAAGCTTTACCGACTCCTTGGAACCGGGTACTCGGCTCCCAACTGCCGAGTACCCGTCTACCATGAAGCTCATATTGTTTGTATAGCCACCAAACAAGAGAAACTCATGGCTTGCCTCCGTGGGGCTGGGAGGCTGGGTCCGTAATAGAATGGTGAGTATTGATAGATCTCGGAGAAAGGGAAATTGAAATTTCCTACATTCTCCTTCGATCAATACTCACCATTCTATTACTTCTGATATACACCAGATTTGGTCAGTAACCTGGTGGGAAGGGGCAAGCCAAAACTGCTACTTTTGCCCCTTGGAGAAAGAGCTAGACTTAAACTTGACTAATGGAGACCTAAAAGGACCATCAAGTTAACGGAACCGAATCACATTCGCATCACCACCCCCCCCCCCTTTTTTTCTCCTAAGAAAAGGGAGAGAACTCACGAACATGCATCTCGCCTGAAAACACAAATATGCCAAGAGGGTTAACTGCTCTTTGCATATATTAGCCTGGGAATGAGCATGAATATATAAGATGAATGATCATGATATATAGACATAATACAAAACACTCTCAATCCTGAATTACCTCATGATATTTGGATTTCAGACCTGGAGCCTCCAACCATTCACTTGTCCGGCCATCAGTGACACAATCTGGTTGATATCCTCTCGCTCGACCATGTCTGCTTCTTAATTCTCTCTTACAAATGCCAAAAAAGGAAGAAGAGCAGTGTGGTCATATAGCTTTCGTCTCAAAACAGCTAAAGCGAGTGGAATGGCGAAGTCTGACACATCCCTCATATAGTAATCCGTGAAAGAGGACTCACAGTGCCATTGTGCAACAGCCATGATGTCCTTAAACGGAACACCATTGTAAAGGGCGGAAGAGGCGGCTATTCCTCTAACATCGTGCCCTTGCGCATTGCACTTGGTGCCCAGTCGTAATCTCACGGGTAGTCTGAATGCATTCGACTACCCAACGAGAGATAGAATCCACGGATGCGGCGCCATATGGCTCCTTATGGCAGATCCACAGATGTCTATCATTCGACCGTAACGAGTCTGTCCGTTTTGTACTTAGTCAAAGCATGGACTGGGCACCAGACACTGGCATCACGATCAAACCTACTTAGTTTCGGTATAACGATCGGTTTGCCGGGATATCTCAAAGATCGAATCTTTGACATAAACTCTGCTCTTGGCAGTAGACGCAGACCCTCTCTGGAGACAATAAATCGGTCCCTCTCTGCTGAAAGTGCATGGATCACACTGCGCCTTCTAGCTGAGGAAGCTGCCAATAGAAAGACCGCCTTTAGAGTCAAATGCTTTAGACTAGCAGAACGCAACGGTTCGAAAGGGTGCTTGGCCAGTACATTAAGCACTCCAGGCTGGAATGACTACCGGTTGTCTCGGTCGGAGATTGCTCATTCCCTTCACCATCACACTCAATTGGGCCACCTCTGGACTATCCCTGTTGGCTAGACAAGGGATAACTGATGCCAAAGCTGACTTGTATCCAGCAATTGTGACAGGAGCTAGTCCTGAAAAGAACAGCTCACAGAGAAAGTCTGCTATTTGCTGAATAGTGGAATGAAAGGTAACAATACCCTTTTCCTCACACCAGTCTGCAAATCCGTTAACCTTGTTGTTATATGACCTGAAGGTTGACCTCCCTCTCGCAGCTGCGATAAAATCTGCAGCATGTCGAGAAAAGCCCTCCGACGTGGAACGTTGTTTGACAACAACCACGCAGTCAATAACATTTCGGGACGCTCGTGTAGGAAGCGTCCCTTGGCCTAGGAGATTATGTTCGGAATCTCGGGTAACTGCAATGGATTTTCCACCCGCAGACCTCGAAGATCCGTGAACCACGCCCTGCTGGGCCAAATGGCGCTATAGCAGGACCAGGCACGGTTCCTCCCTGATCTTCACCAATATCTTCGGTAGAAGAATGGTGGGTGGGTAGGCGTAAGCGTGCATCCCTCTCCAGCTTAATGCCAGAGCGTCTGTATCGACGGCATTAGGATCTGTATCGGCGAGACATTAAGTCATGATTTGAGCATTTTCCCTTGTGGCGAACAAGTCCACGTTGGGTTTGCCCCAATGCTCGAAGATCCTGTGAAGAACTGGAGGGTTGAGAGACCATTCTGTTGGCAGAATTCTCTGTCTGCGAGACAAAGCATCCGCCAGAATGTTCAATCGCCCAGGAATATGAGCTGCTTTAAAAACAACCGAGTAATTCCTGCACCACTGAATCAAGTGCCACACTTAGATACATAGTGTGGGTGACTTGGTCTCGCCTTGGCGATTTCTGTATGATACTACTGTCGAGTTGTCCGACCGTATCAATATCGCCTTGCCCCTGACTCTTGGAAGAAACCTTTTCCAATGCCAGTTCCACTGCCATCATATCCAACAGATTGATATGCAGCTGGCTCTCTTGGAGAGTCCATGTGCCCGAGACCTGGTGTTCTCCCAGGTAGGGCCCCCATCCCTCCAGCGATGCATCTGTGTACACGGACAGCTGGGGTTGGGGTAGGTGCAGCGAAAAAAACTCTAGGAGATTCTGACGCTTTTTCCCACCATACAAGATGCGACATTATTGGCTCCAAAACTGGCACCAGTTTTGACAGGGGTTCTATTCTCTGTTTCCACAGAGACATCAGATACAACTGGATAGGTCTTCGCATACGAGCAGTGTACAGGTATACCTGCTACATGGAGACCATCATGCCCAGCATCTGAAGAAACCGCCTCGCCTGAATGTGGTTTCCCAATCGAAACTCTTGAGGATGGCTAACAGAGACACCACTCTGGGCTCTGACGGGTAAAAAAACCCGCCCTCCTCGAGATCGAATCGCATCCTTAAATAAACGAAATGTTGAGTGGTGTGTCAACTCAGATTTCTCCTTGTTGACTATCTAGCCTAGATCTGAAAGCAACTCTAACCTGGCTGATGATCAGCCAATCGTCTATGTAGGTGTGAAGCGCCACGTTCTCTTTTCTGAGAAACGCTGTCACCACAAGGACCACTCTGGTGAAAACCCCTTGGAGCTGTCGACAGGCCGAATGGGAGGATTTAAACTCCCATACTAGAATCTGAAACGCAACTCTCAGAAACCTGTGACAACTCCCGTTCATAAGAATGTGGGAACATGCATCTCTCAGATCGATCGATACACACCACACCCCCTTCCTCAATCCTGCTATTACCGACCTCGGAGTTTCCATCTGAAACCGAGGCGTATGGATAAACCAATTCAATGGCCTGAGACTGAGTACGGGTCTCCATCCCCCTGTGCTCTTGGGGACAAGGAACATGTTTGAATAGAAGCCTGGAGTGTTCCGGTTTTCTGCTCTCTTCAGAAGCAAACCTGACACTTCATTTTTAATAGCTTCTAACTTGTCTGGTCCCGTTGAACGGGTGACCAGACAGGTGCCAAAGACAGATTCTGTGGTGGAAAGTCCGACGACTCTGGTATGTACCCCTGGGATAACCATCCCAGGACCAGACTGTCTGACGTCACACCTCTCCAAACCTCGACGAAAACGCATGAGCCTTCCACCCGCTATAGATGCCTCAACGCCTAATGGGGGTGTCTGGCTCACGTATCCGCTCCCCACCCCCCTCTCGTGACGAGAGAGAGAGAGAACCATATTGGTCTTGGCTTGGCCGGTCTAACTGGCACCGCTGTTCCTGTCGCACAGGTGCAGTTCAGGCAGATGCGAAGGGAGCCCTCATACCCTCGGGTACGATCTGCTCCCTTCTGTCCGCCCTTTTGAGGACTTACCTCTCCCCTTCCCCTTCCCGCCTCTCGGGCGATCAGGAGCAATATTGGGGAGGGTAGAGGCCCCCACAACCTTCTTGGCTTTCTTCGCCGAGGCAGCTGAGAAAACCCAGCAGAAAACAGAAGCAGCACTATGCTTTAGGCTTTCACCTTGCTTTTTCTCTGTTTCTTGAAGGTTGCCCGGTCAGCGGCCTGACTACAGTCAGATAAACCGCCAACCGATTCTGCACAATGCTGGCCATGTCCTCCAAGATGGCCAGCGCCTGGCCACCAAAGATGCTAAGGCCTGTCAGGGGCATCCCAAGAAGACGCTCCCTGATGTAGCTGGACGCATATGGTCAAGGACCATCTGCCTCCTGGACATAGTCACACGCGCCTGCACCCTTGCCAATGCGTCCATAGACAGCACCAGTCTGTCATTAACGCACGAAAGCGCCACAGGTGGCACAGGGTGGCCTGCCCCCACTTCAGCACACACCGACTGAAGAAGACGATAAGAGTGGATCACATCACTCAGTGCTGTCCTCACACCCCCATCACACAGGGACAGGACTTCATTATGGTGTACCTGAGCTTTGTCCACCAGTGCCGGGGCGGGGCCACCCGCTCCAGCACTCTGGACACCCAGTACCCAGCAGTCATCCTCGGTAACCGACGGGACAACACCATACCTGTCGTATTCCCCCCGTGGAATACGACCCCTCGCCCGCACCTCCATGGAGGCCGCAAGAAGCTGGCCCTTGTTCATGCTTTGTTTGCTATAAATAGCATCAAGCAGCACCATAAACCATGGATCCAGTCCAACAGACTGGATCAGGGCTGCGGGCAAGATCCCCGTCCTAATCGATGCACCGATGGACGGGGTACATCCTCCTCGGCCGTGGTCGAAACCACAGACGGGTCCACCCTGGCTAGCCAAGCCAGAGCCTCAGACCAATCCGTGTCCGAGGAGGATACTCCCGTGAACACGTCACCCGTTGACATGTTCACGGCCCTACCAGCAACGGCCTCCCGGCTAGGAGCCATTGCTGATATGCCAGGAACTCCAGTACCGTAT
Organism: Chaetoderma sp. LZ-2023a; assembly: GCA_034401795.1. Lineage (NCBI taxonomy): Eukaryota > Metazoa > Mollusca > Caudofoveata > Chaetodermatida > Chaetodermatidae > Chaetoderma > Chaetoderma sp. LZ-2023a. The sequence goes on along the minus strand of CM067359.1, from coordinate 74,806,206 downwards.
GGTTCCGCCGCCACCCCATGGAACACACCAGTCCATGGAGTAGACCTGCACAGAAAACCGTGTGGACCCGTAGCGGTTGAGGAACCGTGGCCAAACACGGGCGCCAACGGCACACCATGTCTGACCGCCAGACCAGGCGAGATAGGTGAGTACCATGCCTGGCCGGCCCCACCCGTCACCGTGTTGGTTGGCGGCAAACCAACCATCACGGGACCGGTGCCGGAGTGGCCTCAACCACGGGCGGAGCCGCTGCCCTGGCTTGCGCCAGGCCAGACAGATGGAGGACGGTTCCGTCAGGACGGAATCGACCTCCATGCTCTCCACCCGCGGCATCACAGGCTGCAGCACCCTCTCCTCCTCGGCCTCCTCATCTTCAGACCCCTAAGAGTCGTCACTAGACAAGGAAAACTGTGGAGCCGTCCTGGCGGACGGCTCCCATGCCCGACGGACCGGGCACCGCTACTGGACCACCCAGAGGTGGCCGCAGAGAGACAGAACCCATCAGGCCGGAGCCCGACGGGACTGCCAGGGGGGGCGTACGAAACGGCTCCCTCGGTGGCCACTCAAGAACCCTGTCCAAGGACAGGGTCCGAATCAAACATGGGGAGAGACTGCCCTACAACTTTTGGCAACAGGGACGACACCAGCGTGGGCAGAACACTATGCAAGACACCTTGCCTAGCCGGACCAAACCACGCCGGCGGTGCCATCTCCGCCACCTCCGGTTGCAGACATGAAACGCCCCCCACAGGCCGAAACGGAAGCTCCACGATTTACTTTCGGACCGCCTGACCCCGCGTCAGACCCTGCCAAGTCCTGGCAAGGAACTTAAGCATCATATCGACTGACCACACAGCGCAAACGTTACACCTACTGTCAAGACTACACTTTGTACAGTGGAAACAGACTAAACGAAATCTAGGATTTCTTTTTTCACGAGAGAGTTGATACTTACCTCCCTAATACTTTTGATATTGCTAAATATCGGCTTTCACTCAATAAAACACTCAGATTAAAAACAGTTAGGTGCCCCTACTGGGCAGGGAGTCAGAGGTAGTCCGGCGGATGCTCGCCCCACCACCGCGCATGCGCCGACTACTACTTCCTCTGGCTCATTTATTGGCTAACACATGCAACTACCAAGAGCCTGAAGACCGAGCCTCTGTGGGGCGGAGAGGCCGGGTCAGTATCTAGGGAGGTAAGTATCAACTCTCTCGTGAAAAAAGAAATCCTAGATTTCGTTTATTTCACATCAAGAGTATACTTACCTCCCTAATACTTTTGATATTGCCAGAATTCGAAAGTGAATCTGGCGGGAGGGAGGCGAGGTCAAAAGACCAGCTCTTCCCTATACGCTTTCAAGCGTTTAAGGCACTTATGACGTCTGAAACTGTGTGAAAACACAGTCAGGATTTGATAAACCATCGGATAACACAACCGATGCCTGAGAGATGACCGATTTGTCATATGCGCTCCCCCCCCTCCCTTGGGAGGAAGATTAAATGACCTCAATGTCCTACACGCTCTCTTCGTACTAGTGCTAAGTACTATAGGACAGAGACGAAAAGGCTCCATTTTCGTATACTCTCTATAAAGAACCACAACCCACATAAACCATCACCATATTAATAACACTGGGTAACGTGACAATACAAACAATGAACAACACATGAACAAGACTGACCTTGTTGTCCTAGGAAGCTGTCATCATGAATCCAGTAGAGAAGGATGATACAGTCCCGACAAGTGGTTGTCACCGTCGCTGAATGGCGAAGTATATAAGCAATGCGGAGGCACTCTTCACAAACATAAAGCGGTTATTGTTTCAAAATCGACAAGGCGAGAGGGTTAGAGGTGTCACGGAGGTAATGGTCTGTAAAACTAGACTCACAGTGCCACTGAGCCACTGACATAATATCATCCACAGGGACCCCATTAAAAAGGGCAGTGGATGTCACGACACCGCGGACACTGTGAGCCTTGGCCACGTCAACCTGTCGCCCGGTGGCGGATTTGTGACAAAATTGAATACATTCCACAATCCACCTAGAAATGGTGTCCTTAGACGCCCTACCATGGGGTTCAATATATGACAACCATAACGCTGACTGGTCGGTACGCCACTCCGAAGTACGCTGTTTGTACCGGAGCAGCGCCCGTACGGGGCACCATACTTTAGAATTAGGATCATATCTAGTTAAAGATGGCAAAAAAATAGGTTGACCTGGATATTTCAATGACTGATTTTTAGACAAGAAATTAATCCTAGGTAGAAGCTTAAGGCCTTCCCCTGTAACCACAAAACGGTCAACCTCGGCTGATAAGGCGTGAATTTCACTCCTACGCCTTGCCGAGGCCGCAGCAATTAAAAATACAGTTTTAAGAGTTAACATTTTCATAGAAATGGAACTAAGTGGTTCAAAAGGCTTATCACCTAGTACCTGGAGCACCAGTGATAAACTCCAAGACGGAATCAGTGGAGGATTCCTTGGTCTTAGATTGCCCATGCCTTTAATTAATACATTTAATGTACTTACTTCATCACTCCCCCTATTAGCCAAGCAAGGAATAACAGTCATTAAAGCTGACTTATAACCAGCAATAGAGTTAGGCTTGAGGCTATAGGCATCATATAGGTGACAGAGGAAATCAGCCACTACCTGAATAGATGATTCCATTGGATCAATACATCTTTTTGAGCACCATTCTGCAAATCTGTTGATTTTATAATTATATGCTCTGGAGGTTGACCCCCTCCTGGCTTTGGCCATAAACATGGCCGCTTGCTCAGAAAAGCCCTCCTTAATTCTAGATTCCTTGACAACATCCACGCAGTCAATCGGAACATTGACGGATTGTCGTGAAGGGCCTTGCCCTGGAAGATAAGGTTGTCCATCAGAGGCAGCGGAACCGGATTGCAGACCAGAAGGTCCAGCAGATCCGTATACCACGATCGGCTTGGCCAATCCGGGGCGATCAGAAGCACTTGGCACTCCTGCTGCCTGATTTTCTGAAGCACCTTTGGAATCAGGATTGCTGGGGGGAATGCGTATGCATACATTCCCTCCCAGCTGATAGCTAACGCATCTGTTGCGAAAGCGCTTGGGTCTGGAATCGGAGAGACGTACGTCGTCATCTTCGCATTCTTCTTCATCGCGAACAAATCTATGTTGGGTTTCCCCCAATGGTCGAACAGACGATCCGCCACACATTGATTTAGTTGCCATTCCGTGGGTAAAACACTCATCCTTCGGCTCAATGAGTCTGCTAGCAGATTTAACCTCCCCGGAATATGAACTGCTTTCAAGGTGATCCCATGATCCAGGCACCAACAAAGCAGTCCCCATGTCATCATACAGAGACTGGGCGACTTCGTTCCGCCCTGGCGGTTTATGTAAGTCACTACTGTTGAGTTGTCTGAACGAATTAGAACAATCTTGCCCTGAACTTTCTGTAAGAAATGTTCCAGGCCCAGGACTACTGCTCTTAGCTCTAGTAGATTGATATGTTCCCTGGACTGATCCAGATCCCAAAGCCCTGATACTGTGGACTCTTCCAGACAAGCTCCCCACCCCTCCATCGATGCATCTGTATACACAGTCACCTGAGGGTGGGGAGGGGTTAGCAAAACCCCCAGCAAGAGATTCTCTGTATTCAACCACCATTGCAGGTGGTGAATCAGAGGCGCCAACACCGACACGTTCGAGTCCAGCGAACCTGAACTCTGGGTCCACTGTGTCATGAGAAACAACTGGATCGGACGCCTGCGCAAGGCGGCCTGTGGAATGACTGGTTCCAAAGAAACCATCAAGCCCAGCATTCTCAAGTAAACCCGTGCCAGGACATGACGACTGTCGCACACCGACTGAATTACCGAGATGAGTACTTGAACCCTCTCCTGAGTGGGGTACACATACCCCGTCTCCAGATCGAAGAACATGCCCAGGTAAACAAACTTCTGGGATGGAGTTAGCTCTGATTTCGGGAAATTGATCATCCAGCCCAAGTCCGAGAGAGTTTTCAAAACAATCTCCAGATTGGCTGACAACGATTCCCGGGTGTGTGCTTTCAATAGCCAGTCGTCTATGTACGTGTGGACTGCTATGCTTCTCCTGCGGAGGTATGCAGTGATCGCGAGAACCACACGGGTGAAGACCCGAGGAGCCGTGGAAATTCCGAAGGGTAACACCCTGAATTCCCACCGCCGGCCCTGAAATGCAAATCTCAGGAAGCGACGGAAACTCCTCTCTATGGGAATGTGGAAATAAGCATCCTTCAAATCTATCGACGCTGTCCACATCCCTCGCTCTAACCCCGCCAACACCGAGCGCACAGTCTCCATCTTGAAACTGGGTGTCTCGATGAACTTGTTCAACGGCTTGAGGTTGAGAATCGGCCTCCACCCTCCGGTGTTTTTTGTTACTAAGAACAGGGTTGAATAGAAGCCCGGGCACCTCTGTGCCGGCTGAATGGCTTCTTTTAGTATGAGGGAATTTATTTCCTCCTCTATACACAACCTCTGATCCGGATCCCGTGGAATGGGAGTCCAGATCGGCGCGAGAGACAGTCGCGATGGCGGGCCTGTCACCCAGTCGGGACGATACCCGACCGAAAGCCATCGCAAGACTAAACGGTCCTGAGTCAACCGCTTCCACTCTGGCAAGCGGGCGGCCAAACGGCCGCCCACCGGTCCACCTAGGGATAGAGGTGGACATAAGGAGGGCCAGAGTGGCACTGTTCTCTCGGCCTGAAACACCGGAGTGGTTCCCACCGCGGTAACCAGGCCATCAGGCCCGATTACCGCGACCAGATCCCCGCGCGCCCCGCCCAGCGCCGCGCGCACCACGGTGCGCGGGCTGCTGTCTGGCTGGGTGCGGCTGGGGAGCCTGCGCCCCCCTCACTGCTGGCCGAATCGCCCGTGGCCTAGGCCTACGTTGCGACGGTGGCTGGCCCCTGACCTGGCCAGCACCACCTCGAGCCTGCAGAGGACGATACGCAGGGGGTGCCGCGCGAACACGCTCCCGCCGGAGCACCTCAAATTGTTCCCGCAGCGCCCTCTGGTTATTAACCAGAGTGACCGTCTCCTGGAGGTGCCTGCATCCCTCACCTCCAAAGAGACCAGGACCTGTCATAGGCGTCCGCAGCAGCCTATTATACAGGTCCTGGGACGGGCACAGATTGTCAAGCGCAAACGTGCGCCTCGCCCGGACACTTCTGGTTACCGCCCGCGTCAAACAGTCCAAAGCCAGGTTGATACCATCCTGAATGGCTCTCTGGACTGTCACCGGGCTAGGTTGGCGTGATGCGGAAGCCGCTACCACCCCTTGTAGCAGCTGGGAAACGTGGGATAGAGCGGCAATCGACGCTCTCCCACTCTCCTCCGCATCCCGCAGCGCGGCATTTGCCGAACGCAACGCGTTCGAGCACAAGACACCCGTGTCAGAACGGGAGCCCGGCCGCGCATCTTCGCCCAAAGCCGCGCGATCATCAACGCTCGGCTTTGGCACCACACCGTACCGCTGGTAATCCAGGGGCACGATGCGGCACCGCTTCGCCACCTCGCGAGGGGCCTTCGCGAGACGTCCATTCACCTTAATGGACGCCTCTGCCGCTTCGAACATGTCCACGACATGCTCAGCAAGCGGCAGAGATGGCATAGCGGTAGCCGCCGGCCTACCAGCTAACCACGGCCGATGGTCACGCTGGCTAGCCGGCAGCTCCACGGGTAGATCTGGCCGAACACTTACCAGCCACTGGCAAGCGTCCGACCAATCCTCCTCCATGGCTAACTGCGAGCGCTCTACTAGACGAGGGCCTTCGTCTTCCTCCAGAGCACTCGCAGTTGATGTCGACGGCGGGTAAGCTGATACCCCTGGCAAGCCTGGAAAAGCATGCGGGCCCGAGAGAGCAGGCATGCTAAAATCCGCGGCTTGACCAGGAGCAGGCGCCGTGGCAGAGCGCGGGGTAAACACCGCTCTACCACGGGTCTGACCAGCACCAGCCATACCATCGGCAAGCCGAGGTATGCGGTATCCGTGGTCAACAGCACCGCCCGGGGACACCCTCTGGACCGTGAAATCTACTCCTGCGTGAGTAGAACCATGGAACACGTCGCCTGCATTCCCCGCGAGGGGTGCACAGACGTCGTATTCCATGGCCACGTCCTCAGAAGGCGACCCCAGCAGGAGATCCTCTTCTTCCTGGCCAGAAAGATTAGACTCCGGGTCAGCAAAGAGAGCTAACCCGGACTGGCCAGGAAAGGTGCCATAGGAGGGTTTGGCACCTTCGGCGCGCGGATACCCGGGGTCTGATGAGCAGACCGCGGGTCCCAGCAACAACCGTTGTCCACGGCCCCTCGGCGCGGCGCCATGCCTGCTGCCAGGGCCTTGGACTGCCCCCAACAAAGGGGCCACCTCTGAATCCACAACCGGACCGGACCTAAAGAGACCGGATTCAGAGGCGGGGATCACCTGCTCGTAAGCAGATGCCGAGGACAACAAAGGAGCTGGCCCAGGGAGCATGCCACGAAGCAACTCTGGGACCAGATCCTTTATTGTCCTCTGCATCTCTTGCAACATTTCGGACCTGAAGGCCTCCATATCCACCGCGGATGAGGCCTTCTTCTTACCCTTCTTACACACTTTCTCCTTCTTCTTCCTCTCTTCCTCCATTACCTTCTCCCTTGCCTGCAATGCGAGAAAATCAGACATTAATTCGCCCCCCCACAGCTTACATACGTCGCACTTCAGCAACGGTCCACAGGGACTGCAGCTGAAGCACAAGTGCGGGACGAAGCGGCTTTTAAGAAACCTCCCGCAGGACGGGCAACCAGGTCTCTGAAACAGGACAAAGGACAGGGACAATGAGCAAGATAGTTAAGGTTAGCGAACTCAAAACCAACTAAAAAGAGAGGACAGGATCATCAAGATCAGAAATCAAGAAGAACCAGCCATGGACAAAACGTTAATTGTTAATAAAAAGGCCAAGGCCGATTATGACGTCATCACTCTCGTGACCAAATTAATCGATCCGCAACAAGCACCAAGAGCAAGAACGAATTGTATAAGTAAACGGAACATTTCCGTTGAATTGGCATTTCGAGTACACAACAATCAGATATACAGAGATAACTCCTTCCAATTCTAGCATTGGCAAAAAGGGAAATTATCTCCCCTTTTGTTTACATTATAATTAGATACCTGATCCTTGTATAGACAAACCATCCAACGTGATGAACCGGAGAACTCCACCATAGTACGCCTCTACATTCTCTCCACCTCAGGGGAAGGAATTGGAGCAAGAGGGCAAAGTGAGAAGACCTTTATAACAGGCCTCCAACTCACTGAACATAGATCTTTTGGTTAGATAACCTAACAGTATTAGTAGGAAATGGAACCGTGGTGGAGAGAAAACATATCCTCTTGTGCCGAAAAGTCCATCAAAGCTTCTATGCGATACCTGTGGACAAAACACAAAGAGAAATGAGACATATGAAGCACCATGTTGTAAAAAACCAACATAATCAGGCGCTAATCACGGTAAGCGCGAGTCCCGGAAATACATTAAACCGGGACAAAACACGCTAGCATATCAAAGAATTCACCTGATAAAGCGATCCCGCTCCTTCTAAAGGCGAATCCTCCCTTTCCGACATGCTTCCACCAAAAAATAATCGTCAAACGTGAGCAAAAAACAAGGCAACGCGCAGAAAAGTATGAAAAACACAAAACCGCATGTAACCCTTTGCCAATAAATGAGCAAAGAGGAAGTAGTAGTCGGCGCATGCGCGGTGGTGGGGCGAGCATCCGCCGGACTACCTCTGACTCCCTGCCCAGTAGGGGCACCTAACTGTTTTTAATCTGAGTGTTTTATTGAGTGAAAGCCGATATTTAGCAATATCAAAAGTATTAGGGAGGTAAGTATACTCTTGATGTGAAAATGGTCCTTGCATAGAACCCGTAAGATATGTGGCACTCGACACATGATGGCGGGGCTGGCTTGGCCTATAAAAAACCAAACCTACAATAAGCCAGCGGAACGAAACAAAAACGGAAGGCAGACCATTAATTTTCAAATATATTGACCATAAATTAACTGTCACCCTCCCGCACCCCACCCCGCAACGTTACAGCAAAGATCGTATTGATTATGATGACAAGAACGAAGCGGGCTATAATACACCCATACACTGATCCTCAAGGATGTATAACGGAACCAGGAATCATATCGCATAGCATTCGGGGTATATTTACTAATAAATATAAATTATACTCCTAACGAAGGCCAAAACGATATGTGAAGAAACAACAAAATGTAAACAAACTGCTGTAGCACATGGTAAAACCGCAGACCACACATCTAAATCAAGAATTTTGAAAACGTCATTGCAAACAGATCGTGATAACACGCAAAACTTGAATATTCCAAAGTTTTTCTGGTACCAATTAAAGTACGCAGCACCCAGAATCAATGAAACATTTTCTTCACATAAACATCCGAGAAACACGGGAGTGACGACACCCGCTTGGATCTTACGGAGAACGACGTCAGCCGATAATCGTGTTAAAACACTGATAAGCCAACACCTAATTTCATATCTGCCGATCGCCTGTTGGGGATTTAAAGGAAGGCGATCATCTGGCATATTTCGTTGTTAACACACATCCCAGATTCTTTAGGGTTAGAAATTGGAACATGCGACACATACGAAATTTTAGAGACCTAAGTCTTTTAACTATGGAATAACATGGCAATAAACGACCTGGTTATCATCGGAAGCGCCCATATTAATCACAATTAATCACAGTAAAAAGAGTTAGGCTTAAACCATCTTAAGACTTTCCAACTGCAAAAAGCATGTATTCTCTTGCCGCTATGCAAACAAGAATGAGCTTCATGGTAGACGGGTACTCGGCAGGTGGGAGCCGAGTACCCGGTTCCAAGGAGTCGGTAAAGCTTTCTAAGTCTATAGTCCTAGAGCGAGCTGTCAGGGCCAGCTGTATATCAGAAGTAATAGTATGGTGAGTATTGATCGAAGGAGAAAGTGTTGGCCATAAATCCGGTTTTAACCGGATATCCGGTTTATTTGCTGAAAATATTTTCAGTTTTCCTGGGAAAAAAATAATTCGCAATACCATGAAAATAGAATGTTTTTAGTGGTAGACTTAAATCTGTAGCTACATGTATAGTATCCGATGCAATTTTAGAGGATATAGTGAAATCATTCCTTAAATTGCTTTAAAACATTAGATTTTGCGCTTTTAAATTCATCGCGATGTCATTTTGAGTTCTTGTACAATCTGTCATATATTAGATTCCTAGACATTTAGCAATTCATTTACCCCCCCTCTAGGATAACGTGTAAAGATACATTGCCAAATTTACTGTGGCTTTTAGTGGCCAATTCAAGCGGTTCGTGGAGAAGAAAATATGTTTTTGGATGACTAAACTAGTTAGAAAATTTGTAGAGCATTCGCTAAAGATACTACTTGATAGTTAGTCATTTCAGGTCTTGGAAACACCTGAATCTGAAAGATGGCAGACCTAATTAGACTTTTACACACCCTCCATTTTGGTGAGATTCATGAGAAGCATTATGCAAATGTATATAATATAAAGACTAGTTCCCGATATCCTACGCTTACACACGCTTATGTCAAATTTAGTTACAGATGTCGTAATACTGCCACGTGGTACAAATCTGCATATCGTATATGCCTGAACATGTGTAGTAAATCAAATTTATTGGTTTAATTAATCGGATATGTGTAATCAAACTCGGCCATATTATCCTATTTACTAGCATACAGTTTCCAAAAAAAAAGGAATTCATACGTATTTTAATATAGATCATAAGTATGATTTGGAAGGACTTGGTTTAAAACTCTATCAGTTGTAAGCTGTAAAAGTTGTTTTCCGGTGCTAATAATGTATATCAACCTGCATCGAGTGTTAATTATATCGTCCAACATACGTCGAGCCAGCTCCTGAACATTCACGAGAAATTACTCTTGATCGCTCGAGCGATTAGACAAATTCGATCTCAACTTACTTTGGCACGTTAGATCACATCCCGAGTTTAGTGTCCCCAGATGCGCATTCAGAATTCATAATAGACATAGATATCAAAAACACTAGATCGCTTATGATAAGCTTTCAAGCGTGTATTAAAGAATTTAATAAAATGCCAGCAGATTACAATTTCTGAACGTATGTAGCAATACGATCTAGCAACATTCTCCTGTTACGATACGGTATGGTTTTATTTCAGATTTTATTTCGCAAATAGATAAAATTAAAGCAAATTTATACAATCAATGTTATATATTATATATCCTTAAAAAAATAATTATAAAACCAGATTTTTAAACATACGCGGTTGTACGGTTGTCAAATTATGTCACCGGTTTCCAAACCGTCATGCTTAAAAATTTGGAGACGGTTCAAAATCCGGATAACCGCACAGCCCTACCCAGTTCATTAATATGTATGAAGCTTCGTGAACTTAGCACAAACATCAAAGGTACTCGATACAGGAACATAATCGAAGGGCGAGGATCGTGCAATAGGATGATGGGTTCCCCATTGAACACCTATTGCAGGTAGATGGGTAGCAGTCTCAATTAACCCTTTCTGTCGTCTGTTTTGAGGTCTAGGAAAAGGGGTTACTTTTGTCCTCTAAGATGTCAAAAAGCATCCAAATACTCTAAAGCGGGAAGGAAATGGGCCTTAGGAACATTGATTTACTGTAGGACATCATAATTTCATCAAACTTACATAGGTTAGGGAAATATTAACATGTTTATGTGCATTTTAACGTGGCAAGCAAATCCTATCCGGCATTTTGGATTTTACACCAATTTCGTACTAACCATTTGTAACCGAGCAATGGGTGCTTGGTTAACTATAGTTGACTAGCTAGTTAACTACTTGAAGTTCGACTGGGAATCTAGTTAGCTATAGCTAACTATGGTTAGGAGTCAGACCTGACCATAGTTGATTGAAATATCCCCTCTTGGAGATAACCATGACAAGATTTACTCATTTAGTCTTGTTACAAAGTGTTGCGAGTCCATTCTAATAGGTACGTGCATCTGTGTATGCGTGAATGCGCCCCCCCCCCCCCAAAAAAAAAGAGGCTGGCTGGCAGGACCTGGACCACCTGTCATATTATTAATGACTTACAAGTAATGATAACACTATTCACTACCTTGTATCTGCGAAGACTAAGCAGTCCTTCAGAGTTACTGGCTTCCATGTTATGCAGTGCTTGTTTATAAAACTCAACAATCTGCGATGCCACTTTTGCTGTGATTGTGCTTTTACGATTGTCACTCATAGATTTCTCTAAGATACACTCCTGTGCCTGAGCCTGGTGACAAAGATAGCATAACTCATGACTAGCATTACTATACAGTCCAGCACAGAAATAATCCAACAACCACATATAAAAGAGAGACCATGCATGCTGGGGCTGAGGTTCATGAGATTTTCACAAACCGAACCGGTTCACGATACAGATATTTGAACTACGAACTGCTTCACGAACCTTTTTAATAAGCTGTTGTATGCGAGAAATTACTCCTAACAGAAAATAACATTTAAAGGCAAGTGGCTTTACTGGCTAAATGATAGAAAAACACAAATGAAAAGTTCTGACAACAAATGTTAGAAAATAATATAAGATTCATAGCCAGCTAAGTTCCATTCATGATCATTATTTGTAAATCACACTTAGAGGACATTCAGAGATTGATTGTCTATTAGCCCTTTCAACGACAAATCCCTGAAAAAGTAAATTCGTTATGATATAAAACTTACTCTGTCAAATTAATTTCAAAATATTCAACAGTTTTCCTGTATGCTTTTCCTAAAATTAAATATGGGAATTCATCGGTGAAAGAATTAGCTTGTGTATAGTTTATGAATCATAGGAATCCCATGCAAGCGAACCGAACCATGATTCGTCTTTCCTTGGTTTGCGATTTTCCGAACCAACGTATGTTCATTACAGCCCTAATGCATGCATACACGGACGCACACACATGCTTGCACCCGCACGTGCGCATGCACACACGCACCCGCACATGCATGCACACTGAGCTTCAGCTTGTAATTGTGCAATTTCCCTACCAGCATCAGATCAATGTGGAATGTCAGGATTTCATGTGACATATCCGGACTCATCGCTGCACATCCAAAATGATCACGAAGATATTCAAACGCCCAAGCAGCACACTGGAAATGCGTGCAGGATACCTTCATACCCTACAAGAGCAGAAAAACAGCGTATAAACAAACACAGATCTAATTAACCATTTACGCCTCGAACTCATTAAAGAAAATTCAAAGGTCCATCACTAATGTGTATGAATTGAATGCTTTTGAGGAGCTTACAATTTAACAAACATTCTATTCTAAACTTTCAAAATAATTTGAATGGGAGCTCCATCCAAATTAGTTTCAAAATATTCAACAGCTTGCCTTATACATTGTAGTTACATGTACCTTAAAATTAGATTCTTGGGATTCATTTCTCAAAGTTTCAAAACAGAAATCTGCTACCCCTTCCTATCCTCCAACATGCCCCACCATTATAAAAACTCATATACCGATGAAATTCATCATACATGTATCTCAATTGCATGGGAACCCAACCAGTTCAATATTTTGAAATTAACTTGACTGGAAGCTATTGTTGCCTTAGGCATGGTGGCCTCAGGGCAAAAGGGACAAGCCATACACATAAATTTCTTTCAGATTATTAGTATCCACATACCTCCGCACTTTGCCTGGTATCCATAGCACCGAGTATAGAATGCAGTCCACCGATATTGTACATTATACATGACTTTTCAAACTGAATGTCCACATTTACATACTCACGGCCTAAGTGAACATCTTCCCTGCAAAACCAGACGGCAATCAAATATGACGGCGTAATAAACATTTTACCCTTTAATGACTAAATTTGTTTCAAAAGATTAAAATATTTTACTTATTGAATGTCCATTTGCAGGTCAAGAGAAGACTATTTTTGAAAATTTACCACTGGAATCACTGGCTCGGTTATCGAGCCAGTCATTCCAGTTGTAAATTTTCCAAAAATAGTCTTCTCTTTGCCTGCAAATGGACATTCCCCAGGATGACTAAACCGGCCGGTTTTGGACCGCTTCGTCATGAAAGGGTTAATGCTCAAATTTGTTGAAGTAATTTAAATTTTCTTATAGAAAATATCCTTATGTAGAACAAGACTATTCTTGAAAATGTACCATTAGAATTACTGGCTTGGTTATCAAGCCAGTCATTCTAGTGGTTAATTTTCAGAAATACATTGTAGTCTTCTCTTGGTCTGCAAATGGACATTTCTCAAGACCACTGCAGAAGCTTTATTATCAGCTTAAGTGTTAAATATACGTAGTTAAAGCTGCACATTGATCTTAAAATAGTAAATATTAAATGATAGTCAATAAACATTCACTATTACAAATCCAGATTGTACCTGAAGGACTATATGTATCAATAGCCGACAGGCAATGGAGTGTATTAGAGTTTTCCTAAAGTACAGCTTAAAAATAACGTAACTTGTATCCAAAGAAAAAACAGAAACAAATGTTACAAGAGTATAATTTTGAAAACGATGTAAGAAATGTTCTGTGGAATATTTTGAACATAATTCAATTTGGAAGACATTGCTCCCTAATGCAGCAATTATGTTCAATCAATGTCTTCCTGATTCAAGTAGGTTCAAAATATTAACAATACATTTAATTTTTATGACCAAGCTGTACTGTATAAGCCCACTCCATACACTAATTACAGTCACATAGATACGGTTTCTATCAATCATGTCGATGAGAGAGTTGCTGTAAAGTAAGATTTAGTTTTTATTGTCTGTATTGCATAAGATCTGTTTGAGAAAAACAAAGAACTACTAAGTATATTTTCAAAATGTTTGTCCCGATCCAAGGTTTAGTCATAATATGGAAAATTAGTTACTCCACCAGGATGTGGAAATTGTTTGACTGTACATGTACATGTTAAGCTTTCATTACAATCTGTCACTTGTTCAGCACCAACTGGAGGTCGCTGGCTAAGTCACTCTGGTCAGCTCATGTAGAGTGATGTGAACTCAATGATCGGTAGTCAGCTGACATATGATAGCCCTCATCTCGGTTAATACCATTTTTATTCATTGGCTTGTACGGGAGAATTTATCCAATCAGAACAGAGAAATAATATTTCTCTTCAGTAAAAATTAATAATAGAACAGTGTTTACTCTCGTATTGCGCATTAATTTTGTAACACCGACCAACATTAAATGATCCAAACCAGAATCAGAATTAAAATGAGATAAAGCGCTTCTTACGTTGGCGAGCCGCTGACTTTTTTGCGTTTGGAGGCGCCATGTTCTCGTGAGATCTTAAACGTTAACTGGAGTTTGTTATCAAACGGGTACGGATCGGACCTAAAGTAGAATACTTAGTTCCTATCGCGCAATGATAATATATAGTATTCAGAGTTCCGAATCCAGAATCTTTTATCCGAGTACTTGCTCTAAGTAAAAACAATCTTTTGCATTTGGAGGCGAATCACGTGATTTATATCTTTTCTGGACGCCACTTTATGTCAAATTCAGGATTAATTTTGATGTAATAAATGATATTTATTAATGGATACGCAATATTTAGGTGCTCCAATTTAATAATTTCACTTCCGCGATGATGTTTTGAGGTATACATTAAACATAGTCGTATGCGGCAAGAATTTGTACCGTTGAATTTCTGTTGTATCATTAATTTTTATTACGAAAGTTGACCAAAAAAAAAATGTGCTCAAAGACTGTACTCGATTATAGGATGCACCCCTTTCCTAGAACATGTAATATGACAAAAAACTGCGTCCTTTAGTCGAATTTTAACGGTAATTGTTTGGTGTTTGAAACTTTCAATGGCCATTTGAATACATTAGCCTTGATGTTAATGATAGAGGCACAGCTGGCAGAGATGATATATCCAGTGTTTTCTGTGTGGGCTCTGCTGCAACTGAGTTGCAATTGTCTCTGAGGTGGTCTTTAACTCTCATTGCTGCAAGCCACCTGACAATAATATCAATGGGCAAGAACTCTGGACCTGCTGAATATTTTGAAACAATTTGGCTTAAAGTTGTTGGTGGCTTAGCCACCAACAACTTTCAGTCAAATTGTTTCCAAAATATTCAGCAGGTCCAGAGTTAAACCCCATAGAAAATGTAGTCTGCTGAAATTCAACAGGCAGACAGTTTACTCTGTTGAAAGGCCTTTTGGTTTCGCCTAGGTTTGTGCACTCGCATTTGTCACACTGGTTGTTATAGATGATTCCAAGTTTGTTCATCTGTAGTGAGATTGTCTTTAATGCTTTCCTGCCTGTAACGGTCAAGGCCATCCTGCTCATTCCAGACTGTACCGGCCCAGGCCGGCCCATACTTTAACAATGACATTGATACCAAAATCTTTCCTGTAAGAGTGCTCTCCCTTTAACCATCAGCCATCTGTTTCATGCAGGCATATTTGTGTGGTGTGAGACGGTACCAGTATATGCGCTCAAGGTATTTTAAGAAGATTGGCAGCTTGCCCACCCGCCAGATAAAGTAATATCCCTAAAAACTTCTCACAGGGAGTATGGACATTTAATTTATAATTGCATATCATTGTCAGATACACCATTGGTAAAGTATAGGCCAGCCTTGGTCGGTACTGTCTACAGTGAGCACATGACAGATGTGATTTCATTTATTTCAACAAATTTTTTTTCATGATTTTGATGGAAAATTTTGAAAATTAATTTAGTCCACACAGAATATTTTGTAAATATTTTCAGGCATGAAAGGGTTAAGTATGACTAATTGTGATCTCAAGGTGTTAATGGGTTTGTGGTAGCTTTTGATGTCATGTTGTCCAAAGAGTCTGCCTAGGTGTTTAGTTATCATAGG
Organism: Chaetoderma sp. LZ-2023a; assembly: GCA_034401795.1. Lineage (NCBI taxonomy): Eukaryota > Metazoa > Mollusca > Caudofoveata > Chaetodermatida > Chaetodermatidae > Chaetoderma > Chaetoderma sp. LZ-2023a. Next base: position 74,790,236 of record CM067359.1, on the reverse strand, counting down.
TCGTGTACATACGCCAATCCAGTCAGCGGGATATTTTTTCTGCAGTTTCTTTCTTCCGAGGTGGGGGGGGAGTTGGTTTTTAAATCCAGAAGATATTACTGTATCTGGCGAGTGGGCAAGCCTTTTTACATCTAGCAGGCTTTTGGATCTATTTTTAGATCTGTAGTTGTTCTTATTTTTGATCCAATGTTTCTGTGACGAAACACGACTGGGCCGCTAGTATGGTACTAGCCATGAAAAATTACTACAGTACTACTAATTTTTGGCTTTAATAATCCTCATTCTCAAACCATCTATGAGTTTATCCCTTTAATGGTCACGATTGATGAAGAAAGATTATAATCTTGTTCAGGGAATGTCCATTCACAGACCAAGAGAATATTTTTTTAATTTACCACTGGAATGACTGGCTCGATAATCGAGCCAGTCATTCCAGTTGTAAATTTTCCAAAATACTCTTCTCTTGGCCTGGAAATTGACATTCTTCATGACCAGCAGTCAGAGACCATTTTTTGGCCAGCTTAACAATTAAATGGTAAAATTATACATCTAAACTTACCATGTAAACGCTAGAGCAGCTTCTCCACCCTCGGTCATCGGAAAGCGACTCTGCAGAAAGCACAACTGTGCATAGTACTTCTTAAGAGTACTGCATCCCATGAAGTCATGTGTAACCTGAATGGCATTCTGAAATGAATGTAATGTTCAAGCATTTTGTAAGCATTGCAATACATGTCCCCTACCTGGTGATATAAATCTTTAGATTTATAAAAATTTACAGAAGCAGCTGAAACTCGAACTTGTTCTGTAACTTCTCATAACAATTACAATATATACCAAGTTTCAGTTATATATAGTGAAGAACGAAAAAGGCTTGAAAGATGATATAAGTTACTTTGTATTTCATAAGACAAAAGGGGCATAACTCATGGAAAATTTATGAAAATGTCTGAAACTCAAACCTGCTCTATAACTACATGTACCCCCCTGTTTAAGACTATATGCTCGGCCTCAACGTGGTGCAGGGGTGTAACCCACTGGGTGTCAATCCAGACATTTGGAGGGGCTAACCAGAGCATTATGCACAACGCAAATGAATGACACTTGGAGATCGAATCAAACGAAATGGTGCTCGCCCTGTGAGGATCCGCCAGGCAGGTGCAGCACCGGGTAGGGTTGGGCGATTTTTCGATATTATCGTCAATATCGCGATATACCGATACCGAAATCGTCATAATTTCGAAAAATCGTAAATATTGTCAATACTGACTGGACGATATTGCACTTTTAACTGTGAGCATAATATAAATAACTAAGTTAGAAATGTCATACTCTTACCTCTATTCGGTCCAGTAATAGTCTTTAAGTAATAATCCAGTCTTTGTCTAAGGTAATAAAAACTTAATAAACTCCAAAATAATCTGTGTTCATTTAATTCATGGTTTGTTTGCGCTAATAAAATGATTTAAAGTACAAAATAATCCTTTGTAGTTCACTTTTCATAATTACATAAATAGACGACGCCATGTTTTTCTTGCCTCATTCTGAGTGTTAGTTAGTGGGGAATACCATTTGCACTACCCACATTCCAATTTGATGACGTCATTACTACATGTCAAGCTATTTATCCATTAGTCATTGATCTGCATGGTTAAACATTCTTCTGACCGTGAAAGATTTAAACTTTAAAACTTTTTATGTCGATAGGAAACCACACACACTTAATCCCTTATCAATACCACAGCTTGGAACAGTTTACCGTTATACGTTTTTATGTAACTTTATACAATATATTTAGCATTTTTAAACGAATCAGATCAAAATTCATTCCACATATAACCTTACAGATTTATTCTAAGTGGGAAACCGCCTTAAAATAAATAATTTAGGCCTAATTATTTCCAGTCTTCGATCTGTTGTGGCAGTTTTGGTTGCAATGTTAACTGGGTTAATTTCACAAATCCCGGCTACGCCTTGAGATCAATGGATAGGACCGCTATGTAGTGAGCGAATTTGAATAGGTCTACAATGGGCCAAATTAGTATTTAATGTTACAGACCAAATAAAATCTGACATAATTGTTTCCAGTCTTCACGCTGGTTCTCGTTCAAAATCATGCAGTGTTATTTTATTAATTTGCATTGTCTACACTAGCGGTGGGCGTGATAACAGCTGTCGGAATTCTGCAGTGTCAATTCTGATTGGCTCAAGTATGATACGGCGGCCAATCAGATTTTGCTCTGCGGAATTCCTTTCTGAGCAATGAAGTTAATGCGTGTTCCTTGCTCAATCTTTTGACAGTTGTCGTGAGGTAAAGATAACACAAAATACAACACAAGAACAGAAGAAAATCCTTTATTTTTCTTATTTGTGATGAATACGGTTAGTTGAATTACATTCGTTGCTTTAAGCTGTATATTGAAGGGTGTCAAAGTGTGGAATTTCGTGTATTAAATATGCGGAAATGGCAATCATGGCGATCTCAATTTATGGTTTCAAGGCAACAAATTTAATGAAAATAACTTGTAGACACCACCAATTTGAAATACATGTTATTCTATGTTTACACCCTAACTCCACACCCCACCCAAATGACGATATATCGTGATACCGCGGTATTTTAATGAGATACCGATATCGTCATGCCTTGAGAAATATCGCTCAACCCTAGCACTGGGCTCCACGCCTCGAAGGAGCCCACCCTCAGCTACTGGAGGTCCCATCAACTCGTCTTGTGGAGCCAGGAGACGAGGATGGAGAGCTACTGGCCAACCAAAAGAGAAGACTAAACCCAAAGAGAACCCCAGTATCAACATCATGCACTGGAACGCAGAAGGGGTTACCAACAAGAAATCAGAGCTCGAACAGTTCCTGAACGAAAACAACATTGATATCTGCTGCATCCAAGAGACACACCTGCAAGAAGGAAAACCATTTAAGATCAGAGGTTACCAGATTTTCCGGTGTGATCGAAGAGGAAGAAAGAAAGGCGGGGTGATCACCTTGGTCCGAAACAGCATGAACGCCAGCCAGATCAAAACTTTATGGAAGAGGCAGAATATATCAAGATCAAGGTAACAACCAGCAACTCTGTGATTGACATTGTCAATTATTACTGCCCTAATGACAAGAATCTCTCACTTGACACAATCCAGGTCCCGGACTGCCACTTCCTCATTGCGGGAGACTTTAATAGCCAGTCTAAGAGCTGGGGATACAGAACACTTGATAAACGAGGGGAAGACATTGAAGCATGGCAAGATGAAAAGCACCTTTTACTTGTCAACGATCCCACAGATCAGCCTACCTTCTACTCGCGCCGGTGGCACTCCACAACAACGCCGGACTTGGCATTTTGTACAGAAGACATTCACAGAAACCTCCGTAGAGTGGTCGGATCGCAGTTAGGAGGAAGCGACCACCGCCCAGTCCTCCTCTCTCTTTCTGGAAGTATTTCAACAAGTTCACCTCAACATCCAAGGTGGAACTACAAAAAGGCAAATTGGAGTCTGTTCGGCATTCGTTCCAATGAGCTTACCCAAAATATAGCAGTAGAAGGGAGAAACATCAACAATGCGGTCAAGGAATTTAATTCAAGTATCCTCAAGGCTGCCAACGAAGCGATTCCTCGAGGGTTCAGGAAAAACTACCGCCCCCTACTGGACAATAGAACTGCAAGCAGCACATGATAAACTAGACAAGGCCAGAGAAGATGCAGAGGGTAATCCCTGTCATGAAAACCACTTCATACTACAACAAACTAAAGCCAGGTATCTAAAGACCAAGCTGGAGGCCAAAAGAAGAAGCTGGAGGGAAAAGACGGCAGGGTTTAATTTAGAGAGAGACACAACAAAGCTATGGAGACTGACTAAAGCACTGAATGATGAGGGTGTTGGGGGAGAGAAGATTACTCTTGAAGAAGATGGACAAACACTGTCAGGAAAGATGGCTGCAGATGCCTTTGCGAAGGCATATGCAAAAGAAAGCAACATTTCTATACCACGAATGCGTAAAAAAGAGGTTAGAAAAGAGCAAAAGGAAAGAACAGACACCAACACTCACGATGCAATGAAAGTTGACATTAGTTTAGCAGAACTGAAGAAGTCTATCCGCCAATTGAAGAAGAAGAAATCTCCCGGGCCAGATGGCATTACGAATGAAATGATCCAACACCTTGGTAATGCATCTCTCCGCAAGTTGCTAGATATCTTTAATCTCAGTTAGACCAATGGAGAGGTTCCTCAGTGCTGGAAGGAAGCCAGAATGACTCCTATTCTGAAAAAAGGGAAGAACAAGACGAAAGTGCTGAGCTACCATCCTATAAGTCTTACAAGCTGCATATGCAAGACCATGGAGCGCATCGTCAACCAGCACTATAGTTTCAGAGCAGGCTGGCTTCAGAAGATACAGGAGCACAGAAGATCAAACAACACATCTTGCACAGGTCATAGAGGACACTTTTCAAGCCAAGAAGGTGATGCTAGCTGCCTTTATTGATCTGCAGAAGGCATTTGACAAGGTGTGGAAGGATGGCCTCCTCGTGAAGCTCTGGTGCACAGGCATCGGTGGCAACATGTTCCGATGGACCAAGTCATACCCACACAATCGCAGAGCTAGGGTGCTGGTGGATGGACAATCTGGACAGAATGTATTGCTGAGACAAGGGGTACCACAAGGCGGAGTATCATCACCACTCTGTTCATACTCTTCATTAATGACATTGTAGCAGAGCTGCCCAATGGGATCCAAGCAGCCCTCTATGCAGATGACCTCGTACTCTGGTGCAGAATGCAGCTCGCCGTGGACAGAATTACAGCTTGGGCCAATCGCTGGTGTATTACCATCAACAAAGAAAAATCATCAGCCATGCTATTCTCACTGTCCACCAAAACCAAGGTTGGCAATCCGACACTGGGCAGTACTCCACTCGAGTACGAGGACCAGCAGACATACCTGGGAGTCACCTATGACAGAAGATTAACATGGAAGGAGCACATTCGGAACGCAGAGGCAAAGGCCAGAAGAAAGCTAAACATCATGAGGAAGCTGGCAGGAACAAAGTGGGGTGCCAATGAAAGGATCCTCAAGACCATCTACCTAGGTGCCGTACGACCACACCTTGAGTATGGATCCAGCTCATGGATGACAGCAGCTAAATCTGATCAACAGAACCTCGACAGAGTACAAAACCAGGCACTGCGCATCATCACTGGTGGAATGAGATCAACACCAATAGAAAAAATGGAGCAGACAGCAGGCATCCCCCCCACTTAGTAAAGGAAGGGAATGCAAAGCACTGATCCAAGCTGCACAGTTCAAATCGTTCAACAACCACCCGATGAAGATCAGGCAAGCACAGCTGTCATCAGGAAGACTTAAAAGATCAAGTTTTGTGAAAGAGACAAAAGCACTTCAAAGGAAACACCAAGAAATGTTGCCAGCACAAATAGAAGACCCAAACCACACCCTTGATCCTCCACCCTGGGAAAACAAACTAGAGAGCATAGCTATTCGCACCACAGTACCTCATCTCACAACCAAAGATGAACACAGTGATGTGAGCAAGAAGGCCCTGACCCTAGCCATGCTGGAAGAAATGTACCCTCAGGAGACATGGATAAGGATCTACACAGATGGATCAGCCAAAGATGCAATTAGGAGCGGAGGTGCCGGACTGCACATACAGTATCCAAACGGACAACATGAGTCAGCTGCAATACCGACAGGCAAACACTGCACAAACTACAGAGCTGAAGTCGAAGCACTGGTCCATGCAGCTAATACCATCAGCAGAACAGCAGACCCTATTGCACAAACTGTCTTTTTATCTGATGCCCGCTCCGTCCTTGAGGCTATCACCAAAGGTAAGCTGCCACAACTTGAAGAAGCACTACAAACCATCAAATGCTTTCGGATAGCATTGCAGTGGATCCCCTCACACTGTGGAGTCCAAGGAAATGAGGAAGCAGACAAGATGGCAAAGGTGGGTGCAGAAGAGAATCAGACAGAAAACATGGTTACGCATACAGAGATGAAGACTATCATTAAGTCACTCTATAGAACACCTCAATCAGAAGATGCCTACCATCATCTCTCGAGGCCAGAGCAAGTGACCATTTTTCGTCTCAGAACTGGACATAACAGACTAAACCAACACATGTACAGGCGGTTCCACCATACGACATCACCCGCTTGTCCTTGTGGAGAAGCAGAACAGACCACAGAGCACATACTTCAATGTTGCAGTACGTATCAGCTGCTGAGAGAAGAGATCTGGCCTTTGTCAACCTCTTTTCTTGAAAAGCTGTATGGGCCTGTGGAAGAACTGCAGAAAACCATAGATTTCATCTTGAGAACGGCTCTCCAAGTGTGATACCAGCAATCGAAAAGAAGAAGAAGAAGACTACATGTACCTATAATAAAGCAACATACCAACTCTCATTTGAACCCCTTGAAGGAGCGCGAAAAAGTGCGGAAATGGATATTTTTCGTATTTCTTAAGTCAAAAGGGGGAATAACTCCATGAAAAATTTACGAAAATGTCTGAAACTCAAATTTGCTCTGTAACTCCTCATAGTAAAGCAATGTACCAATTTCCCCCCTTAAATATCTTGAAGGGGTGTGAAAAAAGTGCAGCAGCCGGTATTTTTCGTATTTCTTAAGTCCAAAGGGGGCATAACTCCATCAAAAATTGACGCATACACCTGAAACTCAAACTTGGTCTGTAACTTCTCATAACAAAGCAATATACCAAACAGTTGAATACATGTACCTTGAAGGACTGCGGAAAAAAATGCGGAAACCAACTGCGACAGACTAACAAATATAGTGTAAACCTATATAGTTCCACCACCCCACCCCCACATCCAGTAGGGGACTAATAACAATTGATCTGTCGTGAAGTCTTCACTATTTGGTCATGTAGGACATTGATACTAATTCAAGGTCAAGCCAGGGTCATTTATAAAAAAGAATGTGTCCTGAAAATGGGGTGGGAGAAAAAGATTTCAGTAGGGAGCGAGGAAATTATTTTCTAACAATCACTAAATTATTTAAAACGTAATTTTTCTTCTCAGATATTTGATAGATGTCTACTATTAATAGACTATTAAGCAGGGATAGAAATAAATGAAAAGATCTAGTTGCCCGCACCTATGATGCCATTTCATGCATTTTCAGGTTGCCCAACGCAGATTAAAGTTGCCCTTATGGAAATTAGAATCACTATTGTTTCGTCCAGTAAATTCTGAAGAATGGCCACAATTACTTAGAAATGGCATTAAGCATATTACTGGTTAGTCTTTCTAATAATTAAAGAAATAAATGACTTCAAACGAACAGAGTTAGTCAGTAGGTATCAAAAACACAGTATAGTACAATTAGTCTGAGTATTTATCATGGTTGCCCTGTGTACAATTAATAGCCAAGGCTTAGTTGCCCTCTTGAAAATTAGGTTGCAACAGGGCAAATGGACGTTTCGAGTCCTCTTAAGTATGGCTGTAATTGCGCAAATTTATACATAGATTGTTATACAAAAAATTAGCAAAACTGATTTAGATTTAAAATAGAACAGCTTAAATATGGAACTAAAAGCATTGTAATTTATAGTTTTTGTGCTAAATAACATCCATGGAGTGAAAAGAAATCTTTTGAATTTCTGGCCAGGTAAAATATTTTTTTAATTCTTCAGGGAGGTTTAGCAGAAACTTGTATATTTACCTGTCTGAGTTGTTCTAAGTCTGTACATGCTTTGTTATAATTGGCTGGATCTTCTGTGTAGTGTTCTTGGATATACTGAAAACAAGTAAATAAAACACAATATATTACATGTAGTTAGTTATAATCTTACTGGCTAACAGATTTAACCCGTAAATAGTAAAATATGGCTTTCTTTTTTTGAAAATTTCAAATTGCAGAAAACGAGAAGACTACCTTTAACTCTGACTGACTCGGTTAGTGCTCAGCCACTTGACTCAGTGTTAAATTTTGTAAAATAGTGTTCTCCGGTATGTACACAAATACAAATTAATATTTTCAATACCACTGCGGAAGCCATTTTTGGCAGGCTAGACCGTTTTAAACATGTTCACCGACAAATCCCTGAAAAAGTGTATTCTTTACAATATAAAATGTATTCTGTTGAAAATTTTGAAAATAGCTTCCAGTCAAATTAATTTCAAAATATGCAAAAGCTTTCCTGTATGGTTGTGTTGAAAATGAGATATAGGGAATTCATCGATAAAAGGGATAAAATGTGGTTAAAGCTGATCTGTTGTGCTAAAAGACACATTGCTTGCAGTAACAGTTATCAATAAATTTCTTTTTTCATTCAATCCCGCTTTAAATATGAGGACAGCGATTACGATTATCTTAATCCCGATCAGTGTTTCTCATGGCATCTAAATTTTGGAGGTCCCAGGAACCCCACCCCTAGAAATGTGGGGGTCCCAACCTGAAATGTGGGGGGGGGCCCAACCTGAAATTTAAGATGCTCATGCAGTTTTCCTCATCCATTCTATAATTAGAGAGTAACATGGGCTCACAGCTAATGTCGGCTAGGAATATGGTGGTCTACATTTTGTCAGTATGTTTGTGCAAAAACCTATAAAACTGATTAGCATTTAGAAACCATACAAGATTTTCAGGGGTCCCATGGGGTCCACAACCACTACTTTTGGGGGTCCCAAGTTACATTTTGGGGGTCTATACCCTCAAAAGGACCCTTATGAGAAACCCTGATCCTGATTATGTTTTTCCATTTGAGACAGTTCAATTTCTTTGTTTATTTCAGAATTATTTGAAATAAAGAAGTGATATAAATCACTGTTGTTGTTATTATTATCATTATTATTAACTTTTTGAACATTAGAGGGTAATCTCCCTTCTAATCAGCAAATATGTTTCAATTGTAATATTAGGTTTACTAATTACGCTGAACACTATTTGTTTTGGGTTTTTTCTTGTTATTATTAATTCAAAAAGTTCATAATCACATTGCTAGTTACTCCGTTGAAACAATACTCAGCTTATGCCTTCTTTTCAAGTTAAATCTGAGGAGTTTTTGGCTCGCACCCAGTTTTCATTTGATCAATCCTTTACCCACAAAGCAATTTTGTTGGGTACAAGTAAAGGTTTCATTTTGAAAAGAGCTGATCAAACTGGGTTTGTTGAGTATTGGTGTAAAAGCGGTGGTACTACACAAGACTTGGTCAATATTCTGGAGTCGAGAATAGCCAGCGCCGTTCAGAAATTTCACCGGATCGTTTTCTATATCTGGGCCGGAATGTGCGACCTTACCGAGAAACGAGGCGACGGTTTTGTCTATTTAAGGTCAGCCGATGATGAACTCGCGGTAGACCGCATTTGCCAACACTATCAACGTGCGATAGACATAGTAAGGCATTACGGCCAAACGGTGAAATTTATCGATATCCCGGCGTATTCTCTGGTCCTGTATAATGAGCAACTTCACCATTTGAATCCCTGTTCCTTCAAAGACCAAGAGCTGCAACTGCATGACCAACTCTCTCTTCTCAATGATAGAATTGAGAAAATTAATGCAGATATTGGTGTACACACCATCAAATGCAGTGTAGAGTTAATACTCCGTAAAAAATCCAGTGCACGTAAACGCGTCCGTTATCATTATACTTTCGAGTTTCTGAAGGATGGTTTGCATGCAGGTACGCTACTGAATCTGGTTTGGCTTCGGAAGATTCATTTAGATGTTCTCCGGAGTTGCACCACCATCACTACTCAGTGATTTATATTTTTCAGTAAGCATACGCTTACGACTTATTTCAGTAGGTGATATTACTTTTTTAGCGGATATTAATTTCGCTTCCTTGGTATAAATCAACAGGTGTCCCATAATGACGAAACCTTCGTGTATTAACACTGCAACCGTGGAGGAACTTAGTGCACTTCATAATATTGGTAAAGTTCGAGCTGCTGGCATAGTAAGTTTTCGTGAGTCCAGAGGAGGTTCCATATCCCTGGCCGACATTAAGGCAGATACTGATCTGCCTGCCACAGCTACAATCCTTGCACGATTGCTCCATGCTGGGGAAGTCGTATTCGACATCAATGATGAAGGCGCTGTTGGTGGGGTCGACTCACACCCAAGGGAAGAATCCCTGGAAGAGAAGGTAGCTAGACTGAACATGGAACTGTTAGCTCAAGGTATCAAATACAAGGCACTCCTTAACTCAACTAGTCAACAAAGGGGTGATCATACCTTAGTTGATAACCTGGCTCCTAGGGGGGTATATACCCCTAGAGAACCTAAGAGGGAGTCGCGATCAGTTTCTCACCATGACACTAGGACGTCATCACCAGTTCGTAGAGCTTACTGGGATGGCTCCTCGTACAATGACTCTAGAATGTCATCCCCCCGGTCGTAGAAGCTACTCTGATGGTCCTCCTCCACCTAAAATGTCAACTTTTGATGGAAAATGTGGGTGGAAACCATTTTTCATACAGTTTGAGCATACTGCTTCAAGGTACCGTTGGTCTGATACATATAAATTAGACATGCTTATCTCAGCTTTAAGGGACAAGGCCTTAAAGTTTTACTGCATCTGTTCTTGGCAAGTCAAGAATGATTACTTTAGTTTATGTGACAAATTAAAGTTGAGATTCGGGAAGAAAGATCTGCCCCACATCATCAGAAAAAAGATGCAAGATATTCGACAAGAGGGTAACTCTTTAGAATAATTTGCAGACACCATTCAGGAGCTCACTTTAGATGGTTACCCTGATGCCTCAGAGAGTTTGGGCGAGACTATTGCCATTGATGCATTCCTACAGGGTGTTGAGCATAAACGAGCCGCTCTGATAGCTATGGATAAAGATCCGAGCACCCTGGAGGAGGCTGTACAAATGGTCAATGCAGCTATCCATAATCAAAGATTGATCATGGGTTCCAGAAGACCTGAGGTGCGAAAGGTCCGTTTTCCGGACGATGCTTCTAGGTTGATGGAGGAAGATAATCCTGAGCAGTTGAGAGGCATAGCGGCTACAAGCAGGATAGATAAATTGGAGAAAGATGTCGAAGGACTTAGGAAGGATATGGCGGATATGAAGGTAGATGTGGCTAAGATTTTGAATCTTATATCTGGTCAATTCGGTCGAGGTCGGTCTCCTCCAAGAGGGAAGGTCGTTCCATCGCGTTCCCCTTCTCCTCCTCTCAGATCGGGAAAGTGCTTTAATTGCAATTTAGAGGGCCATTTTTCCCGTGAGTGTCCAGAGCCGAGGCGTACACGGTCACCATCACCTTCTGCTTCACCGAGATCTTCGCCTGTGCGATCATATGATGTTCGCATGTATGAGTTTAATCGTGACCCTATGACACTAGTCATTCCCATTAAAGTAAATGGTGTTTCCTTTGATGCAGTGGTGGACACTGCGGCACAAGTGACAGTAATTGGCAATTTCTTTGCAAATAAATTACCTTACCCTTTAAAGAGGTTGGAGTCTATTACATTGAAAGGTGCAGGTAGAGACAATGTTATCCCTGCAGAAAGTGTTGAGCCAGTCACAATTGCATTAGGCTCTATGATGTTCAACTGGCCCGTACTTCTTGCCAATATTAATGATCCGATTATATTAGGCCTGGATTTCTTGAAGGCACACAAGGCCACCATTGATCTGACTAGACTGTGTCTGACAATTAATGGAGAACCGATTCAAGCCTCAATGTTGAGAGCTCATGGGAAGGAAGCCCAAGTAGCTCGGGTAACATTGAAGCAGAAAGTGGTCGTTGGTCCTTTTGAGGCCGTGAAGACCACAGGTGTTCTGGATCGGGAGGTACAGAATGATGTTGTGCTCCAGCCCTCATCTAAACTGGAGGGTCTGGTAACACCTCATACAGTGGCCACTGCCAAAGATTCGTAGATTCCTATTTTGTTAAGGAACCTGTCGGCCCAATATATTACTCTGGAACAAGACCACAACCTTGGTATTGTCACAGAAATTGAGGAGGTTTTAGACCCTAGAACAGAATTTCAACTTGCTGGGAATCCCATAAACCAGGAGTGGACGGTTTACAGACTTCTACAGCCACTGAGGTGGACATCCCGGTGTTCTTACAGGAGCTGTATGAGAGGTCGACATCGGGTTTATCGGAGACGCAGTCTTCGCAAGTTAAATCCATGTTAATCGAGTATCAGGATGCATTTGCAAAAGATGATCTTGATTTGGGTTTGTTCAAGGGGATAAGACATAAGGTTGACACAGGTAATGCACAACCTGTTCGTTCTAAACTTAGACAAACTCCTCTTGGTTTTGAGAATGAGGAAGAGAAACACCTTGCGGAAATGTTAGAGAAAGGTATCATAGTTCCGTCAAAATCTGAGTGGTCGTCAGCCCCGGTATTAGTTCGGAAGAAAGACGGTACCGTGAGGTACTGCATCGATTTTCGAGCTCTGAACAGTATAACTCGCAAAGACCTTTACCCCCTACCAAACATTGAGACATGTCTGGATGCACTTGGTGGTGCTAAGTTCATCAGCACACTTGATATGGCAGCCGGGTATTAGCAGGTCGAGGTTGACCCAGAGGACCGCCACAAGCTCGCATTTATCACAAGATATGGGCTTTTTTAATTTGTCCGGATGCCATTTGGTACATGCAACAGCCCGGCTACCTTTCAGAGGGTTGTTCAGCTGGTGTTGCAAGGTCTTAACTGGTGCGAGTGTCTTGCATATTTAGATGACGTGGTAGTGACAGGGACTGACTTTGACAGTCATATGACCAACTTGAAAGCTGTCCTTTCCCGATTCCTGTTGCACAACCTTAAATTAAAACCTAAGAAGTGTAATTTGTTCCGTACAGAACTCTGTTTCTTAGGTAAGTTGGTGAGTGATAAGGGAATCGCTGTTAAGCCAAACAATATGGAAAGCGTCGCTAATTGGCCTGTTCCTAAGACCAGGAAAGAGCTGGAATCTTTCCTAGGGTTCATGAATTACCACCGAGAGCACATACAGGGTTTTGCTGGTATTTCTGCTCCTCTCTCTGCACTTACCAGTTCCAAAGTAGAGTATGACTGGACTCTAGAGCATCAGGTAGCTTTCGAAACACTTCAGGGTGCTATGGCCAACCCTGCAGTGTTAGGTTATCCGACACCGGATGGTACCTTCATACTGGATACGGATGCTTCAGAGGCGGCTATTGGTGCAGAGTTATCCCAAATTCAGAATGGGAAAGAGGTGCTTATTGGTTTTGCGAGCCGAACGTTGACACCGGCTCAGCATAAATATTGTGTTACACGCAAAGAGTTGCTGGCCGTGGTAGCATTTACTAGGCAGTACCGTATGTACTTGCTAGGACGGTCATTTATTGTGCGGACATCACAGTCTCACGCGGCTGCTCAGTTTCAAGCACATCGAAGGACAACTAGCTAGATGGCTAGAAGAACTGTCCCAATATAATATGACGATGCAGTACAGGCCCGGTAAACAGCACTCTAATGCTGATGGTCTATCACGAGTTCCAAGTGATTTTTCACCTTGCCACTGTTATAAAGCTGGCCAATCTCTTAGTTCGTTACCATGTGGTGGGTGCAAATATTGTACCAAGCTTCAGCAGCAATGGTCTCAATTTGAACAAGATGTTGATGATGTAATTCCTTTGGCTTTTCAAACCATAAGGGCCCTTCAACTGAGTAATAATGACCTATCAGACAGCGACACAGACAGCGACGATCCAGATGGACTGCTGAATGGTGTCCCCCAAACAGACCAGGTTATCGGAAGGTCAAACTGGTTAGACGCATTCTCTTCGGAAAATCTAAGGGAGTGTCAGTTGGAGGATCCTGATCTGAAGACAGTTGTATCATGGATTGAGCAGTCACACCCACCTTCTGACGCGGAGCTATATTTAGCTAGTCCAGCTGTCAAGTTTTGGTGGGCTCGTTGTGATCAATTGATTTTTGTCGATAGCATTTTGCACTATCTCTGGGTAGAAGCAAATACCACACGGAATCTGCTGGTAGTTCCAAAGTCTCTCCAGAAGCTGGTGTTGGAAAATTGTCATGATTCCAAGCTTGCCAGTCACATGGGTGAGCAGAAGACATTAGAGAGAGTGAAGGCTAAGTATATCTGGCACGGATACTCTCGTGATGTGGTGGCGTATGTGAAATCCTGTCGGATTTGTAGCTGTAGCAAAAAAGCTTCCATCCGACCTAGAGCTGCTCTGGGCGAGTTCCATGCTGGGTTTCCCTTGGAACGGGTACATATGGACATTTTGGGCCCCTTTGTCACATCTGCACGGGGAAATAGATATGTGTTGATGATCATAGATCAGTTCACTAAAAGGGGTTGAGTGCTATGCGCTCCCTGAACAAGGGGCAGAACTGGTAGCCAAAACGTATGTGGAGCGTTTTGTCACCACATTTGGCTGTTCATATTTCTTACACACCGACCAGGGTCGTAACTTTGAGAGCAACCTATTTAAGGAACTGTGCCATCTACTGGAGATTTCAAAAACACGCACCAGAGCTTATAGACCATGTTCGAATGGACAGATTGAACGTATAAACCGTACTGTCTTGCAGTGTATACGGTGTTACCTGCAAGAGCATGACAGACAGAAAGATTGGGACAAGTGTATTCCTTTCATCGCTGGAGCTATACGATCTACTGTAAGCCGACAGACGGGGTATACTCCCAACATGATGATGCTTGGTCGAGAAGTACTACAGCCTATTGACATAATGTGCAAATGCCCTGTGTCTGCGACTACAGAGAATGCCCCTTCAGATGCCAGTGACTTCGTCCAACAGTTACAGCAAACGTTGCATGAAACTCATGAGATAGCACGGGATAACCTTAAAATGGCTCAGAAGCGCCAGAAAAAAAAGTATGATCTACGTTTGCATGAGGATGCCTATCATGTTGGTGATGTAGTTTATCTTGCTAATTCTGCAACTAAAATAGGCCAGTCCAGTAAACTACAACCTCCTTGGACTGGTCCATTTATTATTTATAAAAAGTTGTCAGAAGCACTGTTTAGTATAAAAAACCAACGCCGGGAACTAGTTGTTCACCATGATAGATTAAAGCTGTGCAGAGATCGTGATTTACCTCTCTGGATATTGTGAATGAGACGTGCTATAAGCTCTGAAGATCATGGCGATGATGATGACTTATTATCCCCCGATAATGGCCTTAGGTTATCTGATGATAACCGTGCTTCCATTTTTGAAGAGGATTCGGATGAAACCATTCCATATGGTAGTGATCCATCCTCATCAATTCTGCATAATGATCTAGATGCTGTTTTGACAGATGACCTGGATATCGACTCTGTTTTACCCGTCCCACAAACACAGCATCACTCTCCTAGGTGCATGAGGTGTCAGGTCCGAGGAGAAACGCATAACACGTCCCCTAGGCGCATGAGGTGTCAGGTCCGAGGGGAACCGCATCACACTTTTTCCCCTAGGCGCATGAGGTGTCAGGTCCGAGGGGAAATACATCACACATCTCCTAGAGATGACCAACTCCAAACTCACACCATTCAGAGTCAAACAGGAAGGCAGTGCCGTCTTCCTAACAGGTTCCTAGATTATGAAATGTATTAGAATGATCTTTAAGCATTCGTGAATTAGACTATATAAGTCTTCATGGACCCTACTTGTCCACCTGAATAAACATTCCTCTGGTTTCGTCTTATTACGGATTCATTTGGTCATGGTATTGTTGCGGACTGCAGTTAGCTTTTCGGTCGTAGTACAGTACTACAATAGTAATGTGATAATGTACAATGGTAACAGTAATTCAACATTAAAAGAATTACTGTAATCCAGATGATATGAAATTAGGACTTCAAATTTTAACATTCTGCATGACACTGAAGACATTCAACTTGTCCGGAAAACATTTATAATCATTGGCTTATGTTCCGTTTCCATCTTAGCTTTAGTTTCAGCAACAGCAAAATCGTGATGTTCTATTCTTTGTAAGTTTTTGGGACACTAAATTAGTTGGACACATAAGCACATAGTGGCTTTTTCCAGCAATAATACTCCGTGAGATACCAAAAACCAACAGGGGTCCATCGCTGTATGACTCACAGAACGCGTTATTATAATTACGCGTTTTTCAAATGACGCGTGAATAATTGCGCGTAGTAATGCGTGGTTATATTTACGCATTTCTTGATCGCACATTACAGATATGCGTTGTCAAATGATGTGTAAATTGTTACACATTAATCATACGCATTGTATTGTTAACTGCAATTATTGTCCGTCATGACGTGTGGTCATAATAATGCTCTCTGTTTATGTGTATATGGATTAACTCCATGTACACGCTTTTATAAGTATATGCATCATATGTGATGATGCAAACTCATTTATGTATAGTGAAATCATGTATAGGTTAGCTATTTAATGCCAGTTCTACATTTGTCAGCTCAGATATTTTATAGGGTAGATCAAATATATTATATGTAGTTTTATTAGGTCAGCACAGATATTTTATAGGATAGCCCACGTATATTAATTCTACATAGGTCAGTTCAGATATTTTATATTAGGCCAACATATTATATATTGCCATACATAGGTATTTCATTTATTAAACGTGTAGCACTTACATGTTAAAATGATGCATTATTACTCTATAATGCATAACTCAGGCATATTTATAATGTGCATTACTCTATAATGCAGAAGTCTTGCATATGACAGCATATTTATAATATGCATTTAGCAAAGACTGCATAACTCGTACAGATGCATTTCTTGCGCTTATCATTTCCTAATGCGCAAAGTAATTGGCGCGTTAGTCATAGCGCAAATTCATATGTTTCTTTCTTCTGCTGTATTATCCGTTCCGTTTAGCTTCATTCAGATATCTGTATTGTGATAGGGATAGTGGTTTTTCGGATTTCCTAAATTTGTGGATTCAGATCCGTTTCAATTATATAAGAGGTATATCAAAAAGGTTACGGTTAAAAATATTCACTAAATTTAAAAAAAAATTGCAATATTCATAGGTTTTCCTCGAATCTCACACACGTTAATTTCAAATAACACTCCAACTAAATTCATGTGAGATTATTTTTACTACTTCTTTATCAATTTGGCAATTCCGTCAATTCTGTCAGTTTTCTGCTGTGGTGGAAAACCACTGTCCTTAATTTTAGTTAGGATGCTAGGCTATTTTAGAATCTGTAATGATGGCCCTCGTCCAGCAGCTGTTGATCTATCCATCTGTTTTATTATTAACAGCTCATTCTTTCTGGATGGATCAACACCTATGGAAATTGTTTTTTTTTAATTGATAAATTCAACTTCTACATTTAGCAGTTGAGCGTCAAGGCCTGTGTGTTTTTATGGTATGTAAATTTTTAGATAAGATTTTTAATTAAAAGATAAGATTTTTAATTAAATAACCAGTTTTTATAAACGGGGGAGAGTGTAGTGCTGGCGGTATCCCGCAATTCCGCGGTTCGCGGCTGCCGGGCTGGCTGATTCCCGCCGTTTCTACGGACGCCCGGCAGTCGTACCTTGGAACTTGAACCGTGCACATCTGCCGCTGGTTCCACTGGCCGATTCAAGACCTCTGTTGGGTGAGTAACCTTTTATACGTAGTTAAGTTACTACAGAGTAATAAATTACAAATAATAGAAACGGGAATAGGGAATATATTATAGTGTAATTACTACCGGCGGATGGCCAGAGAATGAGTTTAGATGTTTTAAATAAAAGATTTTTACTGTGAGACTTTCAAGACGTACGCTTGACATACAATTCTGCCTGTCATTATTTTGTAATTGACGTCTTGACATTTGTTTTTACAACGACCCTTTCACCTCAACTCGGCTAATAGTTAGGGATGCCTGTATTTTTGGCACTATTAGCACTTATTTACCGTTGGTCAAGTCAGATTTTATGAATATATTTCTCAAATATTGCTCAAACATTATGGACGGTATTCACGGTATTTGGAAATGTCAACGGTCACGGTATCATTTCGCGGTATACCGCGGTACTACCGTCAGAACGCCCAGCTCTAGTCTCCACACATAATGTGTTTAAATGTATTGTATCGTACTCTATGTTATATGTATAAACATAATATTACAAATTTATGTTATATGTCAATGGTCCACCACATCATAAGCCTTGAATTTGGTGGATGCCTGTACTGAACTGTTGGATTATTTACCGATATGGAAACAAAGAATCTTGAATCTTGAACCTGCTGGACTACAAGAAGGAACGAGGGGAAGGATGGTGCACAGCGGGAGGAAAGGACACTTGGAGGGGAGTGGAGAGAGGGAGAGAGGAAGCGCGATGAAGAGGCGGACATAAAGGCTATATACTCATCCTAAGTAATCCATCTTAAGTAATCATAAGTAAAATGCGAAAACTGGTATCAATTAAACACTTCCGCAGTTGTTTATTAAATGGTCCCATTTCTTTCATGAACTATAACTCTCTTACACCATTTAGAGACCATTACCTGCTTTAATGTAGGACCAAATTCTACAGGCTCTGGGCTGTGCTTTAGCTCGAATGATAGCATTGGCATCCGTGGAACAGCTTCCATTTTATATTGTTTTTGAGCTGTCAAAAAGAAGAGTTGCCAGATGGGGAAAACGAAAACAGCGTTAACTCAGTTCCCGGGTCCCGACTCCTACTTCCCGGTTCCTTATTGGCGGCTCCCAGTTCCCGGTTCCTTATCCGAGTCCAAATGTTCGATTCAGTTCGTGCATCCGTGTTCTCGCGAGATGTTCTACGCTAACGGAAGCTCAGCACGAATGGGAATACGACTAGGTTTAAGGTGTATATATACATCAGTATTGCCCTACAGTGACACTGTCACTCACAGATCTAGGAAGCAAATGGCTCGATGTCTTGTGAACTCATACTCGCCATCGTTCAATTCTGATGTTCTTTGTGGCAGAAGCCAGAAGAACAAAAAGCGTAGAAAATCTGTAAACTTCAACCTGTATAAAGATGGTGTCCATCCAGGCCCATTACTAGCTCGAGTCTGGGTTAGGAAACGAGGAGATAGAATTACCGAAGACTGCTACTAAGTGTTCATGGATTGCTTGTGAAAAACATTTGGACCTGGCCAACTGTACTGGAGCACAAGCATATGTAAGTACTACAAAGATAGACTGGTATAAATGTGAATAGGACAGAACTACCAACGTGTACCGTACCAATTTAATAGAACGATTTGGTAGATTGTTACCTCCCTGCACACAGATATTATCTGATTTGGTCGGGACTACCCAGCCAAGTTAGGATTGTTGATTTGAATTACTGTCAGTATTAATTGTCGATTTGGTTGGGGCCACTCTGCCAATCTGACATATTGTGGTTATATTTTTATATTGTGATTTCACCAGGATTACACAGCCAGCGAATTTATATTGTCTGATTTGGTCGAGTCCACCCTGCTAGTCGGACACTTGGTAACACAAGGTTGGTCGGGACTACCCTGCCAGTATAGTAGAAATTGTCACTGTGGTCTGGACCACTCTGCAAATGTGACATGATGTGTATATTGCAATACCGTGCAAATTTAGGAGAATAACGTGGTAGGTTGTTGCCTCCCATTGTCTGATTTGGCCGGGACCACTCTGCTAATCTGACATATTGCGCATATACTGTAATATTGTGATTTCACCAGGATTTCACAGACACAACTTATATTGTCTGATTTGGTCGGGACCACCCTGCTAATCTGACATATTGTGCAAATGTTTTAATAGTGTGACTTCACTGGGTGTACTCAACCAGTAAAGTTATCTTGTGTCTGAGTTGGTCGGGACCACCCTGCTAGTCAAACACCTGATAGCACAAGCTTGGTCGGGACTACCCTGCCATTCTAGTAGAAACTTGCCAGGATTAGTTTAGCAGTAAAAGAATTACCACATTTGGTCGGGACAACCTTGCCAATCTGAGACTGAGATTTAGAGAAAACTTTAATAGTAATTTATGTTGACTTGACCAAGTGATCGCTGTGTATTGAAATTTAATTTCCATACTTATATAGACAGCAACCACAACAAAGAGACGAGATGGAACTATTTCAAAGGAAATTATGAAGTAAAGTCGAAATGGATAGGAACTGGGAGGAAGAACTAGAAGAACTGGATACATGTACTGCCTTGGACCATTTTATGAATATTTATAACATGGCCCAAGATAAATGTATCCCAAAATAAGAACAAAAGGCAAGGAAAAACCAAGGAAAGTTCATGATGTTCAGCTAGACGAGAAAATTACAGCAAAAATAAGGAAGAAGCATAGGAGCTGGTAGAGGTGTATTGAAACAAGAGAGGAATGTAAGTAGAAGGAGGATGCCAAAATCCGAAATCAAGTAAGGGGCTTAGTAAGAAAAGCAAAAAGAGATACGGAAAATGAGATAGTGAAGTCTGCAAAGTCAGGCCCCAAGAAATTCTGGAGATATGTTAACTCCAAAATATTAGTGAAAACAGGAATAGCAGAATTAAAGACAATCGGAGAGGAAGGGCGAAAGGTAGCTAGTGAAGACAAAGATAAAGCTGATGTCCTTGCAGACTTCTTCACCAGCATCTTCACGAATGAACTACCTGGAGACATACCCAAATTGGAATACAAACATATCCAGGAGGTGTTCCATGACAGAGTGTCAATGAAGAAGAAGTTTTAAAACTGCAAAAGCGATAGCTAAGAACAAAGCTCCAGGACCTGATGGGATCCAACCAAATGTTTTAAAAGAACCTAGTGATGTGCTGTATAAACCACTGACAATGATATTCAAAAAGTCTCTGGAAGAGAGTGTGGTGCCTGAAGCCTGATGAACTGCAAATGTTACAGCAATTTTTAAGAAAGGAAGCAAAGCAGACACAGGGAACTATAGACCTGTTAGCCTAGCAAGTGTCATATGTAAATTAATGGAGAAATTGGTCAGGGCTGAGATTCTAACCCATATGGAAAGAAATGAACTATTCAGTAGCGCACAATTCGGATTCCTGTCTGGAAGGTCAACAAGCCTTCAATTGCTGAAAGCGATGGACGAATGGACACAAATACTGGACAAAGGGGGTATGGTAGACACTGTGTACATGGATTTTATGAAAGCCTTTGATACCGTTCCCCATCAACGCCTACTCAGCAAACTATACAGCTATGGGATAAGCAGTCAGGTAGTAAAATGGATTAAAAGATTTATAACTGACAGAACACAAAAGGTCGTTGTTAATGGAATAAGCTCGTGTGACAGAAGTGTGACAAGTGGGATCCCACAAGACAGCATCCTAGGACTGATACTATTTGTCATTTCCCTAAATGACTTGCTCGACTGTGTCAATGTAACAACGTTTCTCTTTGCAGATAACACAAAGATGTACAAAGAGACAAAGACATTTGAAGAGCAGGAAAAGCTACAAGAAGATCTGGATTCCCTAAAAAGATGGACTGACACATGGTTACTGTGGTTTCACCCAAATAAATGCAAAGTTATGAAGATACAGAGTGGAACAAAGAAAGAGGAAAACACATATGATTATTGTCTACAAAATCAGGATGGTGACTTGTTGACCCTGGAAAATGTCACACAAGAAAAGGATATAGGCGTCACAGTGGACAATAACTTGTCATTTAAGCAACACATACAATCACAGGTAAATAAGGCAAACTAAAAAATGGAACTGATAAGGAGATCCTTCAGCTTCCTTGATGAAGGCATGCTCATCGGCCTTTTCAAAGTGCTGGTTAGACGTCACCTGGAATATGCTGTATGTGTGTGGGGGCTGCACACGAAAAAGGGCATAGCGACGATGGAAAATGTGCAGAGAAGAGCAACAAAGTTGATTCACACACTGAAAGATCTAGAGTATGCTGATAGATTAAGAAAGCTAGGACTTCCATCACTGAAATATAGAAGACTAAGAGGCGATATGATAGAGGTATTTAAAATACTGAATGGAATATGTGATCCAAAAATTACCAAAAATATGCTGGAAATATCTAAAAGCAAGACAACAAGAGGACACAACTTAAGGCTAGAGAAAAAGAGGTGTCGGTTGGATCTACGGAAATACTCATTCACAAATAGAGTAGTGGATATCTGGAACAGCCTACCAAGCACTCTAGTAAATACTACATCAGTGCTTAAGTTCGAGGTAGGGCTGGATACATTTTGGAAGGATCAGGAGATGAAATTTGCCTTTATCACTGACTATAAAATGCCTGGAAGTCATGTGCGAGAGTGTTATGTTTCATCCACAAATGAAGAGGCGGCCATAGAGGCTGAATAAGCCTGAGTCCACAGCACTATCCTATGAAATCCTATGAAATATCAACAAGAGCAAGACTGTGTACAAGAGCATGGGTACTACGGATAAGGCGGTGACGTGTGGCACGCTCAGATCGAGTCAATGAGGCTGGTGCCATCTAGGTGATGGCTGAGTAATATGCACAGGGCCTTGTTAAAGACCTGCTGATCCCACGGAGCTCATTCTAACAGGATGGGAAGAATCTCCACACAGAGAACACCACCCTAAGCCATATCACTGTCAGTGGTGCAAAAGATGCTACCAGTAAGATCCAACTCACTGAGGTGAAGAAAACATGGTTCTTCAGGCTGGCATTTAAAACCACATAATAGTCATGGCTACCCATGCTTGCATCGTGCAGATCCTCGATGTTCTAGATGGTACTGCTACCAGCACAGATCCGCTATGCTACCTTTTTAGTTGCTGCTCGCATTTCATGATTGACACATCTCTCGCATCTTCCATCTCAGCCGGTGGTCCGACACTCCCTGATGTACAGGCAACAGAGTTCATCCAGGAAGTACTCCCATTTAATCTCTCAGATATAGATGAGGATACAACTGAAGAACTGCTGGTCATTCTTCAAGAACACGTCCATGCCACACAGCAGTAGATCCAAAGATGTGGGTCAGGTGGTGCTGATCATTGCTCCATCAGGATACAGAAGAAACACCCTGCTGACAGAACATCTACAATCTTACTACATACTTCTGGTGTCTGACTCAGTTGCTGATGCCATTGATAGCAATGGCCAATTGTACTGAGGTCCAATCACCAGGGCACATAACCTGCTTGCCCTGATGGAGAAGCTGCTAGCATCCCTACTGACTAATCCACTTGTCCTAGTTTTCAATGACCCGCAATGGACTAGAGGGGTGTCACCTACCTTAGCAACATCACCAGAAGCACCTGGCACACCAGTATCATTGTTTTCACCCCTCACATGTCTACTTGTGAGATCTCACCAGACAATAATACAAGGTTCCTATAATTCAGCTCAAAGAATGGATGGGCCCTGATCGAGACCATATATGATCGCTTCACCCTCAAGGAGACCAGATATTAGCAAGGAAACAGGAGAGCTCTCTGGAGAAAGCAGAAGGCTTCAGCTACAAGTTGAAGCCAGCCAAGAAGCTGTGATACTCTACGAAGCGGTCAACTCGCTGACAATGCATGTGACGAACCTTTTTTTCTCAGGAGTCAGGAACTTGAAGAACTTCATCCGCCATCGTTCTGAGACCTACTGCTAGGAATTCTTTCCATTGAGAATGAAACTCCAGGATCTTCTTTTTCAGGAGCTTCTCCCTAACGATCCCTTTCAACCATGCTTTACAAGACTCTGACTTGTGTGCAGGTCGGATGAGGCAGGCCTGATAGTCATCAGGGAATGTTCGAAAAGGATTCAGATTCCATTCCATTCTTTTCCGTCCTCTCTCACTACATATGTTTTCAATGGCCTCCCAAGTGTCGGCAACGTTACCATACTCCCTACCACAGCAAGTCCAGTGGTGTGGCCCTCTTCCAGGCCTTTGCCGACTACAGTGATGATTTCATCTTAGAGGTACTCAGCTGACCCAGACTGTAGACTATCCAGCATATGGCGTTCTCCAGGAGTGTGGACCTCGAATATGGTCCACAACTTCCGGACTGTTAGCATATCTTTGGGTTCGACCCTGGCCTTCTGAAGAGCTGGGATAACATGACTCTTGGTGTCGGCCCCTGGGAGATTGAGTGCTCTACACTGTACACTATTAAACTTATTGTACAGGATTTTGGTAAACAAATTGTTGACATATCGGAATGGACGCTCATCACCTAGGGAGGCCAATATCTCTTGGTCATATGGTAGAGACTGGCCCGTCTTGGCATGGAGGACGTTGAAGTCACAGAGTAGCTGTCATACCCAAGTAATTGTTGGAATGACAGCCTTGGAGGCCACTGGTATATGCTCGCTCTTGCGAGCATGCTGACTGAAGACAATCTGCTGCCAAACATGGATGATTAATCAGTTTCTATATAGGTATATCAAAACATACCACAGTATGTGTGACATCCAGATAGAGCGGTTGACCCCATGACCTCACATTGGATTGACTCCATCAAGGCCTGTCCGATGGTCATTCAAGCTGGTATCTATGATAAGAACCCTCTCTCGGCGGCTAGGAAGTACATTGACTTCGTGATCTTGGAACATATCCTCGAGATTAGGATCATGTCATTAAAGTTCAAGCTCGAGAGCACAGCAAAGAAGGATGAAGAGATCCCACAGGTCATGAGCTGGTGAGAGATCATGCAGAGCAACACTTCACTGGACACCACATACATGAACGATGAGTACTGAGTCCTAACTCCACTGGCACATGGGCGTAGCTTCCACACGAAGGGAAAGAGTACCGCAACATGGGTTGTAATGTTGGCTTTATAGCAATCAACCTACAGTATCTCGGCGTTGTGACAATGACAACACCGCAACTTTATGTCTGCCATGATAAGAATGACTGGAAGTTGAAGCAAGCAGGTTCTAAACAGCGGATTCTGCATGTGGAGCTTGAACACCAGCAGGTCCAGGTCACAGCTGGTCAGCGGGTAGTGTTGACATTGCAATGATGTGTCTCAGACTGTATTGTGGCTGCAGTTCTGGTTCAGAAGAGAGGAGCAGTCCATAAGGAGAAAGAGCTAGATGACTTCAAACTTGTGGTGGCTTGGGACAATGGTCTCGGTGAGGTACGTGCCCTGGTTGATGACTGTCTCTAATAACAGAAAAGAAGTTGTACACATTTCTATGCCTGACCAGTGGCCATGACGATCTCGAGTTAGTACTCAATAGTCAGTAGTCAAGCTTTGGCTCAGAGAGGTATGGCTTAATACCCTCACAGTACTCATCGAGACTCTCATCTGCCTCTTTGATATTATTAGTAGTTTGATCCCTCTGTTGTCGTCGATGTGTCTTTTAATACATATGCGCGAGTGCCTGTACTTAAACTTCTCCTTAGTTGTGCTTCTTCATTGCCTGGTTATGACGTTTTCACTCCACCTCTGCCGCCTTATGGTTAGCTACGCTGAGGCCACAGTTTGCCAAGGCTGAAACACCTACATTCAAGTTTGCGGATGCCATGACTCTATTTCTTCAGTTTATAACTCTGGCATAGTCCCAACAGCAGGCAGTGTATGATCCTGAAACTTTTGAGGATCTAGTCGACAACGTAGATGATTACTAGGTCTATCATGGACATGAGGACTATGATGACTATGGGGACTATGACGTGGATATCAAGCCAGAATCCTGCCAGCTAATCCACCGAGCAATGGGGATCTATTGGGGCTCTCATCTCTCTGTTCATGACAAAGGTTAGCAAGATGATCTGCATGATCACTAATAACACTCTCCGGGGTTTCTGAGGCTATTCCACCATTGCTTCAGGTGTGGCTACCTTCTTCTGATTTGATGGTCCATGGCTCCCCTATGTTGCTATTGCACTCACAGCCATCTGGGTCTATTTAAGATGTGCGGTATAAGATGGCGACGCCGTATGAGCTAGGCAAGACTCAACATTTGTGGAATGCGCAATAAGCTACCATTCTCTGAGGACCTAGCTGAGATTAGACAACAGTGTACTCAGGTATTTGAAGATGTGCCCTATGATGGTTGAATGAATAATGCCCTTGCGTTTGTCTGTCTAGAATTTGACCAAGCTGCGTGAAACAGGACAGGGGTGGACAGGGATGATGTTATGAGAGTTAATCAACCACACTGTAAGCCTCACCGGCTGCTGGTGGCTTGCCAGACAGGTGATGTGTCAAATATACAGACATCGTCCATGCCACATTTGGCAAGCACACTTCGATGAACCTGTCCTAAAAAGAGTGAACCAGACACATGTGCTGTTCCTTCTGCATCACCGTATGGGTCGCAAGAACTACAAGTATCTGACTAGCATGTACAAAGGCTGCAGTACCACTCATGTCTAAGACAGCAGCTGAGGTATTGGTTGGGTTCAAAAGTGTTTATAAGCTCCTCCAGTGGCCAGCATTGTTGGGAGTGGATGAAGGTAAGAAGTTCAGAGGCGAGACTGCAGCTTTCATGCGCAAACACAGTGCAATGCTTAGATGATGTGAAGTTGGTCATCAACACACCCAAGCAATCGTTGGCCGGTGGAACCAGACACTGGCAGAGAAACTGTTCCCACACCAATACGCACAGATGGTGACTCCTGCCAATCATTTCAGAGTGTTGTGAGAGGGTTTCCCGTTTTAGTGGAGATACTACACCGAGGTCACTCGCTTGATTGGTCAGAAGCCGGCTGAAGTTATACAGAGCTCTTCTGTCAGCAGAGAGCCAATAGATAACACATCCTGTGCAGTTACTCCAGCGGAGCAGGCCAGCCTTCCACCTAATTCCCTGGTTCGATACTTATAGGAGCCTGGTGAGTCGACGTTGTGCAACAGACCCTAACTGGTCGATAGATGTCTACAGACTCGACAGGTATATGGAATAGATGGGATGCCCTATATTGTACTACTTGGCTTCTGGCCCCAAGCGGTTCTTTGTACGAGAGGAGCTTCAGCTAGTCCCTCCACACACTCAGCTACCACCACCTAGTAACAGCTCGTCAATGAAGGTGTTTATCTCCACAGTCGTTACAAGATCTGTGAGATACGTGTGATCATAGGCTATGGTGTTAATACTATCGGGAGTGATCCATCACTTGGTATCAAGAGAGATGAGAGATATCTTGGTCAGGTGGATCCCATAGACGCAGTGGACTTCGCCTCTCATGGTGAATCTGCCTGACCACAGCCTTACATACGCTCTTTGCCTTTTTGATATCTCATTCATCCTGACTCTTGGAGGAGTACATCTTTGGGCCCAAGGCTGACGAACTCCTGGATGGACATGCTGCACATTCGTCCTTCATCTTGAACAGAACCTTCTTGTTATCACTAATGCATAATGAGTGGGCTACTTGGTAGTCGCCGGTGTCATAGAGGTCGCTCATGCTACCATAACAGTGGCGATATCCTCAGTCTGAACCTTCAGCTGGAGACTGTTTATGTACGTGTAAATGAGGTCGACCTAGGAGCAGTTGTACAAGAAGTGCTTCCCGAGGTCTAGGATGGACATACCCACATCTGGAGCACTGTGGTGAACCTGATGTAAGGCTGAAGTAAGGCTCCATCCCGGGTCACTGGCCGAAGCGTAGAACTTGGTGCACCTTCTTCAATCTTATTCCTAGACTCTGGTAGAGCTTGAGGTCGCAGTAATGCAGCACATAGCATTCCTTGTCCAGAAAGTTTAGTACCAGTTGTTTCGCCATGCAATGGGACCCACAGGAGGTTCCTGTGGTCTAGTATGCCGAGATACAGTCCTTCTTCACATTCATCCATTCTGGTGCCAACGAGAAAGCATTGTGCACGTCATGCAACACTGTTGGGTACTCAAGGTCCACCCCAACATGTTTCTGCTGAGTAAGGGGTGAATGGAAGACTACACCGCTGATGTCCAGGCTGAACCAGTGCTCTACACACTTTGATGGCTGGCTTGCTTTCACATCTGCTGGAAATCTCGCAGATAAGAGAGACCAACCCAGGTAATGGGCATCCTCGTTCTTGACATTGATTACACCACACCTAATTCTTATTGAAGGAAGGGGCTCAAGATAGGCAATGTTGAGGTACATTGCATCAACCTGGTCTACTGCCCCTCTAGACCCCTCACGAGTGTAGCTCTTGAGGCCTTGCAACACCTAGGTTTTGGCATCGTTTCCAGCCATGCCAATGCCGCTTGCCTTAAGGAGTGCCTGTTTCTTAGACTAGAACAGTGGATTTGTGGTCACTTCGGTCCTATAATTCTTCACCTTATGATGAGTCACTGTGAGAGCGAGACAGAACTTCACTCCTGCAGGTAAAGGATTTGTTCCACCACCTATCTCTTGGCTGCCTTCTAGGAAAGCCTCTGGATCCTTCCCATCTGTAGGGAATGGATTGTATAAGGAGTCTTTGCAAAGCTTGGGAATGTGTCTACCAGGAGGATGTCATTAAGGAGACTGCTAAACTCATCATCTATAAGCTTCTTGCGTTGAGTTGCATTGGATTCTCAGGAGCTGGTGCTGATTTCTCAGGAGCTGGAGGTGGTGTCCTGCATGGAGCTGGTGTTGGCTTCTCATGAACTGATGATGATTTCCTGTGTGGAGCCAGAGTTGGCTTCCTGTGTGGCTCAGTAGGCGGAGTTGGCATCTCAGAATGGAGAGCTGCTAGCCCCTTTGCATATATGGTAGGGCTAATCAGTTCCTGTCACAACAGCCTTGTCAATTCCTGGACAGTTTTCTCCATGTCCAGAATTTTCGTGGATGTACTTATGGTACTGTTGTCTTTAAGCAGAAGATTGGGCATTCCCAATTACCTACAGAGGATGATGGAGAAAACTCTGTAGGCCACTAGCCATCGTTGGTTAAGTACCCATATATACAATCACTGGTATATATAAGCGACCTACACAGTGCCAGTGCCTCCCTGGGATGATGGCTACACCAAACCAGCCCAGAGACTGAAGACACACGTCGAGGTCACTGGATGCTGAAGATTATCACTTGATGTTATGAATACCGACACCGACGACATGTCAGCGGTCCCCTGATACCACATTTAGGTGAGACCAGATCCCGCCCTAATCGTACCTGGCCACAGACTATGAAAGGAGGGGACAAACTTGTCTCCAACCATTCAGGCTTAGGGTCAAGAAAGCACTCACTTTATTACATTGAAAAATTCCTTTTCAGTAAGCTGAAACTTTAGTTATTATTCTTCTCATTCCTCATGGTTAATAATATAGCAGACACAGAGAACAAACCCATGAGATTCTTTGGCTATTCTGGTTATCAAGCCATCATTTGGTGTTTATGATCGGCATCTGAATGGATTATAATGGAAGGAGGCTCTTTAGGTAGCCCATTTTATTCCACATTATCCTACCAAACAAGGCGAATATCTTCAGTACAATTCAGATATAACTTAACATGTTTCAAAACAAAATAAACTGTACTACTCAATATTTGTTCACGTAATTTGAGTGGAATCCATTGTTTCCCAAAGTCTCAATGTCTTCCAATCACCTACTGTACATTGTGTCCAAAAGTTTACTAACTTACATGTTTCAGTTTTTGTTTTAGAAAAAGGTGAAGTAATTTGTGGGCTGTAGTGTACACTACTGTACTGTGAATACAAATAGGGAAAATCCTTTCTCTAGATAGTAAGAGATAACCATACATGGTGATAACTCATTTTATTCACATTTCCAGAGTACCCACCCATAAAATGACGTCATAATGAACTGTGTGGTATGTAGAATGACATCATAATGAATGACGTCATGAATGACGTCGATAAGTACGTCACGAACGCATATTTGAAGACGGTCTATGTGTTGTTGTACAAATTGTTTGCTTTCACCATTTAATAAATAGGCAGCAACAGCACCCAGTCAAATTAGTTACAAAATATTCAACAGCTTCCCTGTATAGTTTTCAGGAAATTGATAGCTAGGGCATTCGGAGATCGATCAATCCCAACACGGCGAGGTGTGGGTGGAGCTTAACTAGTGATGTGCGGGGTATAGCTAAAAATGGAACGGTCCATTATGTCCGTGTTGTGCTAAACAGTTTTCTGATTGGATATATCACATGATCCTACTGTCACAGTTATCTTATTTGATTATGCTTTAATGTGCTGAATGTTCTTGTATATTAATAACATCTTACATGATTTATATAATATATATGATGATATATCTTAGCTCACTAGATGCATTGATGGACCTATGTCAGTTCGCATGAATGCCTGTGCACAGGGCTGTGCATGCATATTAATTTAACAGACAGAGAGATACATTTCTAGCTCATAATACTAAGATATGCCCACTCACATAGGTCTGATATATACATCGCTGTACTAGCCGTCAGCCAATCCTTTCTTTGATCTACTGCTATGCAACGTACCAATCAACGTGGAATAAGCAGTTTTCATTCCACCAATCAGATTTCCTTTATTCTTTATCAAATATTGTCATTGGTGGAAGTTACCTGAATCCCAGCTCATTTATATTTATGAAGTTCTATGAACTTAGGTCAGACATCAAAAGCCTGTAAGCACAGTACTCAGTGACTTGAGCAGGAGGGCAAGGCCAGAACAATAGGACAATGTTTCTAGCTATGTCACACCTGCTTTCTAAGTAAGCTTCGTCGACTATATGCATGTTGGAATCGATTTGAAACTTAGGAACCTGAATCCCCAGAATCTAATTTTCAGGATAACTACATATGTAAGTTGTTGAATATTTTGAAACTAATTTGACTGGGAGCTGCAGCAACATCTCCCAGTCCAATTAGTTTCAAAGTTTTCAAAAGAATTGTTATTAAATTGTAAAATCACCAAAGACATACAATTCAGACACGCTTGTGACATACTTTTCCAATTTCACGATGAACTAATTTCATTTTGATTGTGATGTCAGCTACCACGTGCCATATTTGATTATGACATCAGATACTTGAGTGATGGATATTAAGAGTGGGCGGATCTTAGATGGAAATGGCCGTGGTATAGCTAGAAATTGATCAGTATTATCTGACATGTCTGATATTACTCACAAACATTTAATTGGCTTGTGTATATTAACTGCATTAAATGTCTACTGAATCTCTGCAGACTACATTTTCTATGGGGTTTTAATCTAGATATAGGCTGAATATTTTACAAACAATTTGACTAAAAGTTGTTGGTGGCTACCCACCAACAACTTTCAGTCACCTTTTTTTCAGAATATTCAGCAGTTACATGGATATTGCCCATTTAAATTATTGGCTGGTGGCTTGCAGCAGTCAGACAGGTCAGTGATAGGTCAATGACTGTATTTTCCATTGTGTTTGCACTGTCAACTGTTACACCATAGTCTTTGCATGATCAGTCAATATAGCAAATGCAATCATTATGGACATACACCATGGTTTGAACTTTTTCGTGTGCATGTTCTGTGGCAGGCCATAACTGATCGTCAGAAACCACAACTCAACAGATCTGCATACGTGACCACTGTAGCTGTGCATTAAGATGAAAAATTCATTGATAACAATAAAAATTGCAATTGTATTTGTGGGGCCAAATGGCATGATGTGTGATTTTTGGGTATTGGTGCAGCATATGATAATGAGTAGTGAGAAGCCAATGAATTGCATGTCTCCCTTGACACATGCCACAGTCTAAAGTTACAGATGTGATTCTATATTAACTCACACACAACTAATGGCATTAGCAATGCAGATTTCCGGTTCCGCTCGCTCGAAATGGCTTGGAGACTTTGAAACAGATTGATGCAGTCACAATATAGTTAAGTCAGTCCTATAGCATCTTCGTGCTTGTAAATGGTGCATATATTGTCAAAGCTCATAATAATACAACACGTTTGATCACATGCTGCAAGTCTGATCGTGTCAGAAGAAGCAAATTATTAGGCACTGTGTATTCATTCATTTATGTATATGAAGAATTGACAATGAGATCCAATTGGCCATTTCAGTTTCAATTTCCTGCAGAAAGTAATGGACATCATAATAAAACTAGAGTATAAATTCTAAAATACTAATGCTGATTATGCTGAGTTTATGAAGGAAGACTTTAATATGTTTAGTCAGTGAATCACTCACGTTTTATACATTTTATATGGACGGTTTGATATAATTAATTTATTACGATGGTCTTTATTACTACATGTCATATTCTGTAAATAACTGATGTGTTCTGATTAAATCAATATGCCTATACAGCCACATAGGAAATCGAGTCCGTTATAGATGATAATAGTGTTGTTCCGATTAATCGATTTGATCGATGATTGCTTGGTTTGCATGTTCAACCAACAGATCGAACATGATTTCAGAAATCGACTTTGGTTGTTTATAAATTGACTTTATTAATATATTTTAACTGGTCAAGCTAGAAAATAAATTCTTTTTGGAAAAGTATTTAAATTTAATTGTTACAGCTATAGTATTACTCCTTAGTCTAAGACATTAATTCTTTCAGCACTGAAATAGTATGTTAATTTCAAAGCAACCGTGCCAATAACATGTTGAATATTAAGGCAGCAACAGCTTCCAGTCAAATTAGTTTCAAAATATTCAACAGATTATTTCTTAAATTATTAAGAATCTGCCATACCTGCGACTTGGTTTGAAAGGGGTAGTTATCCTTAAACATGCTATAATTACTGCATTAAAAATGGGTAAAAAATGAGAATCTGTTATGATCAATCATTAATTGATCATCGGTTAGTATATAAAACCAATCATCGATCACAAAAATAGTATCAATTCCTAACACTAGATGATAATGCATGTGATATAATATTTAAGAAAACAACTTTTGTTACTGTAATGATGAGTGTTCCGTGATACTGACATGTAATCATTGAGTATAGGCCCACATAATAGAAATATCTCCTAAACTGCTCAACTGATTTTAGCAAAAAGGTTTTAGGCGGATTCTATCGTTGTAGGCATCAGAACATTATTCATAATTTTAGTTGGTCGAATTGTTCTGCAGACGATTGTGAAATCATTCTATGCTGGTAGGCTTCAAACCTTCTAGCGAGAATTTTGATTGATCAATTTTTTCAGCAACATTTTGCACTTTCTGATAATTTTCTGAACTCTTTAAAATGTTTCTCCTCCTAAACCACTTGATGAATCTTAACCAAATTGAGCTGGAAGGATCCTACCATGTAAGCTTCAGAAGATCTATTCCGAATTTTGATTGAGCGCTTTTTCGGTGGCCATCTTGGATTATCCTGAGAACTTCTGAAAATCATTTAGAATGTATCTTCTATTCAGAATAATATTTTTTTTAATTGTTCCATATTCATGGTTACCATCTTGGATTATATAAAAAAAATTTCCAGAATTCGCTTAAGATGTATTTCCTACTAAATCACTTATTGTGGTAGGCTCCATAACTTCTAGTCAATAATAGTTTATATGTGCATGGAAAGTATATTTAATTATTACTAATTATTGCTAAATCATAAACATTTAGACTTATATTACTGAAAGACTTATTACAGGAGAATACATCAGTTAATGACCAATGTTTGGTTTGAACATGTAATAACGTCAAGTGACTATATGGGATTTAGATGGCCAAATTGCTTCAGAGAAATCTAACAGTAGTCTTATTACAAGAGACACAAATGCTCTACAATATACCTATGGACCGCTACATTATGTAATCTTCATGCCTTTTGGGCAATGCATTTAGTCATCCATTAGTTTTCCATTCATTTTGGAACTTGTGGCTCTAAAATCTGAAAGTCAAGATGCAATTTTATGATGCTACCCGTGTTTCGATAATGCTTTACAATGGAACATTCCGGTGTTAGCTATGCCCCGCCCATCTCTAGCTAGGCTCCACCCACACCTCGCTCGTGTTGGGATCGATCGATCTCTGAACACCCTGACTATCAACTTCCAAACAAACTACACAGGTAAGCTGTTGAATATTTTGAAACTAATTTGACTGGGTGCTGTTGCTGCCTAAGGCAGCAACAGCGCCCAGTCAAATTAGTTTCAAAATATTCAACAGCATGTTTATTAAATAGCAAAGAATTAGAAAGACATACAATTTATACAACGTGCCGGACTCTTTGAGGTTTGTTGACGGTCTATATGGAACCCGTTGTGACGCAATGATTGTGACATCATCATACACGCGTTGAGCTTATTATGACGTCATACGAGGTCAGACGATGGATGGATACTCTGGAAAGGTGAATTCCAACAGCTGGGCAGCTCCAAAAGCCCTCTTGAACAAACTTGATGCATGCCACCCCAAACATCTGCTAGCCATTACAAATCATGGCTGGCCACATAGCCTAATCTCAAATGCAGCACTCTACAAATCGTGTAACTAGTCCCCCCCCCCCCCCCCCGCCCGCCCTCCCTCCCTCCCTCCCTCCCTCCCTCTCTCTCTCTCTCTCTCTCTCTCTCTCTCTCTCTCTCTCTCTCTCTCGTCTGACAATGAGTCAGTGTCAGCCAAGAAATCTGTCCCATCTGCAGAGAGACAAATGAAGATAACGGTGATGTAGTTGAATTTCGTCAAAACGAAACTGATGGGATCCATGCAGCAAGTATGTAAAGAGGTGATGTTGTTGTGACAGCTGGTGATAAAGTACATCAGAGCTGTCCTAAACGGTATATAAACCCAAAAGACGAGAAATCAGCTTCTAAGGAAAGGTGGGTCTATTGCAGCTAAGAGAAGCACCAGATCCCCTTTTGTCTCGAGAGAGAAATAAAGAAGGAATGCTCAATCTACCAAAGTGTGGAACTTAGGAAAAGGGTTTGACCTATCATCAATGAACTAGGGGACGCTGACGTTCACATTGTAAACACGGCAGTTGGTTGGTCGCACGTGTGCTCCACAATTTAGATAGAGGAAGATACAGACTTTATTATTCTTCTCTCTTACTATGCAGAAACAGAAAGCAGGTACATTTATTTCCATTCAGCCAATCAGTAAAAATAAAATGTATAACATCAACCATCTAAAGCGCATTTGGGAAGAATTTGTGTGATCAGTTACTTACTATTCATTCATGCATTTACTAGGTGTGAGACCACCACCGTGATTATTGGCATCAGAAAAAGTTTACTTTTCAGAAACAGGTGAAAGGTGATTCGATTGTGCAGTCCTGGGTTGATGCATATTCATTCTTCCAAACCAAATAGATGAGATGATTACAGACCTTGTGTTGTCCCACCACCGGGAGGGTTAGGGTTATGGTTTTGTAAATCCTCCAAGACCGGATGGGGCGAATTCAACGAGAACAGTCATCTGTAAATATCTGAATTTTAATATATTTCAATAATGCGGGAATGGCAAACACTTACTGCGACCTATAAAAAACCAACAAGTTATGGCTAAAACAAACCATCAACTATACGAGTACATTATACAAACACGACAAGAAATACAGTAAACAGACTCATTGTGCTTGGTATCACTCTTAAAATAACCAAATAAATGTAATATATAGCTTTACAGTATCATACCCGTCATTATACTTGTGTTACTACAATAAACACTGTGGCACAGATATATCAAGAATGTTGTTACTGCAATAATTACGTTGTCTTTTAAATGCAAGAATTAACAAACCGTTGATCCTTGAACACTATAATTGAACGATCTTTGCCGACAACGAGCGCTAAGGTTGGTGCCTCGCAAAAGGGATGTCAGAAGAAAAAAAGGAATATTTACTCTGACATCAAGGGTGAGTCCACATTGGCTGGAATTACAGCTACAGTGCATAGTTGGCACAGATAACCAAGTTGTGTTACTGCAATAATCGCTTTGGCACAGATAATCAACAATTTTGTTCCTGCAATAATCTCTTCCAAGCGTACATTATCATCGCAATATGACGTCATCAGTTTTTCAACACGCTTTCATCTCAATAATTACCGAGAACTGTTTTATCTCAATTTGTTTAAGGCATCTACCCTCAAGACCGGTTATAATTTACAGTGCATAGTGGACAGTGGCGTCTTGATGATCGACGCTTTGACAGCAGATTTGGAACTTTTGAAACTGACGGCGATTGTCTTCAATAATGACAATTTATTATACGGATTTCACCACGATCGCTTAATACAAGACGGCTTTTATTTTTTACGTGACAATAGCATGGGGTGCATACATTTCAATAACGCGGGAACGGGAAACCCTTGCCGGGACCCATGCCAAAGCCAACGAGTGATGGCTAAAACAGGGATCACTCACAACGGTGCCAGACCCTTACGACAAACACAATAGTTACTGTATCATCAATCATGCCCACCCGCACTATTATGTACCATTGCCCACCACCAATCATACAGTGTTTCAATTTCAACGAGTTTCTCTGTACATTCAATCTTTTTTCCATATATAGACTTGGAATTTTTCACAAGAAATTTGTAATTCTTTGTTCTCTGTAGCTTTGTTAACCACTTAATTGTCAGGCCGGTCGAAATTGCTTTGCAATAGTCATAAGAAACGTTCATTTACAAGCCAACAGAAGTTTTACAATTTACCACTGGAATCCCTGCAAATGGATACTCACAGAGAAAACTGTATTGAATTTTCTTGATCAATTGTGACGCCTAACATGAAAAACTGATTAATACTATACAAACTTCTGAGTTTGAAATTGGTCATTATGTTAATAATAATATATGGAGTTGTATTCATTTGACTTGGTTGGAGAGGATGATTTTATAACTTGCCATGCTTAATCTTAATCCATGTCTTGACAATTATGTCTTCACTACCCCTCCCCCTCCATCCATTCCCATCAATTTGCTCTCGATCATCACATTTGACAAAATGTTAGGGTCTTGACCTGAAATAATATAACACAGAAATGTAAATTTCCCTGGTATTGTGCATGGGACGGTCTATTGATAACACAAAATACTTTACTAGGACATATCTGATGCAAAGAAATGTGCACATTTCCATGACTTAAAAATGAGGAACGTGATGGTCTTGACTGTGATGGTCTTGACAGAATTATGTGTTTATCGGTGATGTCATTTTGTTTTTCTCAGCGGATGCAATGAGGCTATGTTTGCCAAAATGGGCTCTCATTCTAAATATTAAAATTTATTATAGGAATGGATAACTGCATTTGGGAAAACTTGGGCAAGCGTTCAGTCTTGACATCTAAACAATAATTATACCCTTCAAAGTAACATGATTCAGATATAAAATCTCGCTTATATAGTTACACAGTTGTCTTTTGTCCATTGTTGCAAGATAGTTTTACAGAAAAGCTATGGCAGGGGCGATAACTTTATTGGATTGATTGTCACATATATTAAAGAATTGTTATTCATGGATTGTGGCGGGTTTGACAAAATGTTTCTTTCATGTGTTTTTGAAAATGTTTCTGTCTACTGCAAATTATAAGATGGAAAGAAATCGTACAGCCCCTGTTTGCTCATTCCCAGATACATATCACTGATTATTGTGGCATTGTTGTTTACAAGCAATGCTGATTATAAAAATTATATCATCTACAAATTTTTGCTTTAGCTTCTGACATGGCATTTTTGAGGGAGTGACATGATTCACAAGTGATTCTCACATTCTGTTCAAACACCCACACTGCTTTTATATATGTATCTAACCCAAATTATAGTTGCCACTACTGAACATAGCTTAATAATAAACAACTTCGTAGGTACAACATAAATATTTGCTGACAAAGACCTCTGACACCATTTGGTACGTTTTCCTGAATTTGACCCCACCCAGATATATACTGCATTAGCTACTAGCTTCCACTGCCTAATAGTTTACTACCAGACCAGTTATGTAAAAAATGTATGCAGCCCCTGACAAACTTCTACAGGTGATCCACTGCAATTGCATAACAGTTTGCAAAATGCCCTGTTACACAGACTCCAATGTACTGATATATGTGGAACATTTCAAACTGAATCTTACGACAATATGAACAACACCCAGGCTATTGAAGAATAGTTTGACAGTGATGGTTGATGTGAAGAAAATTTGTCTTATTGGATTCTTTAACCCCCCCCCCCCAAACCACCACGTAGACAACACAGTCACCTAAAATTGACACCATCTTCATTTCTCAAATACCAAATAACCCAATAGTATTCGAAGTAGTCTTATCTGTTTGTTAGACCACCATAATCTAGGGATAGACACCAAAATCACCAGTCTACTATGAATAGTTAATAAGGTTTTAAAGTGTAAGTAAAACGCTAAGCCAACTTACTGCGTTAGTGTATGGAAATAACTCAGTATATGCCAACATAATGATATGGTTATATAATATTTTTGTAGACTATTACTATTTATATAAAATTTCATATCAAAAGTGCTAATTTTCGTACCTTCCGAAAACGAAACTCGAACACCCGAAGACAAGGCTTATGACGTAATATCAGGGACCTGCGTACGACGGAAAATTGACTCGCTAACATTCTGACAGCTCGCTTGCGTGTTGGTGATCATTTGATGCCCCTAGATTTTGGATATTACAGCTCAAATCGGTGAGAACCCAGCATATACATTGTTATATTACCTTTTAAATACAAATACAAATATCCGGTGATGTGGGGTTTAGCGTATTAATACAGCAAATCAGTTTTAATGGAAATGAAATGTATTTCCGTGATTCTAATAGTTGTTGCACGTCTATTTCATGAACGTCAAAAGCTAGTTGTAATGGCTATAAAACAAGTTTTCACTCTTCCTATGCACCGATACACTTTTATATAATAACCTATCTTATGTTATCAGTGCCTCAAAATGATACTTAACCCTTCACCGACAAATGACTGAAAAGTATGGGGCCTATCTTTTAAAGTATTTAACATATTGTGCTAAATATTTTGCAATTAATTTGACTGGAAGCCAAATATATGTTGCTGCAACAGGTTCTAGTCAAGTTTAATTGCAAACTATTCAATATTTCCTCTATGGTTGCTGTGGGAATGCTGAAAGAATTAAATTAATTAACCCATTAATGGTCAAGATTTTCAGAAAATTTGAATTTTTGCCCGTGTGGTTCAGAAGGTTTCGGATTCTGCAATGGGCTTGCAAAAATGTACATTTGAAGGTCAACAGAAGACCATTTTTGAAAGTTTACCACTGCAATGACAGGCTCACCTGCAAATGGACATTCACCAAGCAAAGCTTTCGATTTTCCTGACCAATCAATCTTGTTTTTCAGCCAATTTGACGAGAGGCCATCTTGGATTTTGGCCGATTTTTAGAAACCTCTTTTAAAATCTCCGAAAGCACTTGGGAGATTAATTCAAAACTTATGAAATAGCATCTAGTATTAAAATTTAAATTGCATGGTAGTCATAAGTCGGCTGTTTTGACAGAAAGTAGGTGCTGTATTGAGAAGTATCCTTTTGCCGCCCATAAGAAGATTAGTTTTGAAAATTTATCACTGGAATGACCGACTCGATTATCGAGCCAGACATGCCAGTGGTCCATTTAAAAAAAAAAAGGCTTCTCTTGGCCTGCGAATGGACATTCAATAAGCAGATATGTCAATATTCTTGACCAAATGTAGTTATTAAAGAGTTAATAGGCAAAATTGGTCTAAAGAACATCTAAATTCTTGCTTGGTAACTGTTCATTTACAAGCCAAGATTAATTTTTAAAGATTACCACCGGAATCAATGACTTGATGTTATCATGCCACTCATTCCATTGTTAAATCTTAAAAAATGGTCTCTTAGTCAGTAAACCAACATTCACAAGATATATCTAGAGGCCTGCATTTTCCAGCTTGACCGCCAACGGGTTAAAGTGTCTGTGTGAGAGAGAGAGAGAGAGAGAGAGAGAGAGAGAGAGAGAGAGAGAGAGAGAGAGAGAGAGAGAGAGAGAGAGAGAGAGAGAGAGAGAGAGAGAGAGAGAGAGAGAGAGAGAGAGAGAGAGAGAGAGAGAGAGAGAGAGATATGATACTATACTTCAATATGCTTACTTCCACATCGCCAATAGCAAATGATAAAGGACTGACAGCTCAGAAGAAGTGGACAATATATTTAAATAATTTAATCAAAACAATGTACTTTCTTCTAGGATTTCTAAATGATGTTTGTTGGTGTTTGGTGTTATTGTGTGTTCATTAGTAATAAGTACTATCACATTCACATGACTATAAATAAATCACAATCCATGCATTTCTATATCCCAGGCCTTTTTTTCTCATATACGTTTTAGCTGCGACTGTCTCAAAAACTGATGATCCGATTTGGCTCAAATTTTAACATGAAGAAACTTGCCGTCAAAGAGGATCTCCAGTATTGTCCAAGATCCGTATAAAAGAACCTGGATTCCGATAGGATCAAATTATGAATCTGTAGATATCTCGAGCGGAAACTACTGGTCTGATTTGGCTACAACGTTAACACATGAAAGGGTGTGACCATACATTAGGACTGTCTGTCAATTTTTTTACATTCCTGACAAAGATGCCAAAGTTGCAACTGGATCCCGTCCTCATGTGTTTTTAAAAATGTATTTCTATAGCGCCGATTCCGAAATTAATCGCTCAAGGGCGCTTTACAAAATTAAAATTTTAAGAAAAAAGATGCGTTTTTAGAAGAGACTTAAAAGGTTCAAGTTTATCACAGTTCCGAATGTGTGCCGGGAGGTTGTTCCAGAGTTTTGGGCCAGCTTTTGAAAAGGCTCGTTGTCCAGCCATTAAATTACCGGGTGGAACTACACACAACAGTTGCTCGCTTGATCGCAGGGATGTTGGTGCTATTCTCTTCGTTATCAACGAACAGAGGTATAGTGGTGCAAGTCCATGCAGGCATTTAAAGACTAGAAGTGCAATTTTGTAGTTGATTCGCTCTTTAACGGGTAGCCAGTGAAGCTGTTTAAGTACAGGGGTTATGTGGTCATGACGGTGAGAATGTGTTACTAGTCTAGCTGCTACGTTTTGTGCTCTCTGAAGTCTGTGTAGTTGTTCGTTGGTGATGCCAGCTAGCAGTGAGTTGCCGTAATCTAGTTTAGATGTGATGGTGGTATGGACAAGTGACCTAATTGCATCCCCGCTAAGTAATTTCCGTATTCTATTAATGTCTCTAAAGTTCCGAAATAGTGATTGACAAACTGATGTTATGTGCTTGTCCATTGACATCGCATCATCGAAGATTACCCCGATGTTGCGAGCATTAGAATTAAATTTGATGTTATTCTGTCCAATTTGAAGTTGCTCGATGTCAATTTTTTATCCGAGTTGACGTGACGAAATTAGCAGGATTTCAGTCTTATTGTCGTTGAGCTGTAGGAGATTGTTGAGCATCCAGAGCTTCACCTCGCGAATGCTATGTTCTAAGATCTCACGAGCGTTTGTTTGATTGCTATGATGGAAGGCCAAATACAATTGGGTATTATCAGCATATAGATGATAATCAATTTCCTGACTTCGTAATAAGCAACCGAGAGGTGCTGTGTAGATCGTAAAAAGCAGAGGGCCCAAAACCGACCCCTGTGGCACGCCAGACAATAGTTCACGATAAGATGATTTGTTGTCTTTTACGATGATAGTCTGATAGCGACCAGTGAGATAGGATTTGAACCAGGACAGCGCGGTGGCAGTTATGCCTAGTTCCTGCAGACGTGACAGCATGAGATTATGGTCGATGGTATCGAATGCAGCAGACAAGTCTAGCAACACAAGTAAAACGCACTTACGATCATCCATGGCACATAGTATGTCATTCTGCACTCGCAGTAGTGCTGTTTCTGTACTATGTAACTTCCGGTATGCACTCTGGTAAGGTTCGAGAAGATTGTTAGCTTCCTGGTAACTATTTAGACTATCAGCGACAATCCTTTCTAACATTTTTTAGATATATGATAGATTGGACACTGGACGGTAGTTTGTAAGCACATCAGAGTCTAGAGATGGTTTCTTCAGTAGTGGCATTATATTTGCAGATTTAAAGTCATCAGGCACAGTTCCAGTTATCAATGAAATGTTGATGATTTTATTTACGACAGGCAGCAGTTCATGGCTGCACTCCTTAAACAGATGTGTAGGAAATGGGTCTAGTGCACATGACTTGGTCGGCGAATTGCGTATTATTTTGGACACCTCTTCATCAGATGCTGGTGTGAACTGCGTCAATGAGTAGTCTGATGGACGGAGAACATCGCAGATATGTGGTACGTAATCTTGATGTGTCACAATGTTACTGCGAATTAGTTCAATTTTGTCTATGAAGAATTTGGCGAATCTGTCTGCAAGTTCGGATGGGTCAGAGTGCTGTGGAAGATTGTTGGTTCTGGTGTCTTTATGAAGTAGTTCATTAAAGATTGAAAACAACTTTCGTTGATCTGTTGCATTTTCGGACACAAGTTCTGAATAATAAGCGTGCTTAGCTGTGGTGATTTTGTCGGCTATGATTTTGCGCTTATCAACATACGCTTGCCTATGGACGTGCAACTGGGTTTTTCGAGCCCGGCGTTCTAGTTTACGACACAATGTTTTGGCTCACTATTGTACCAGGGAGATTGAGGCCGAACTACAATGACCTTTCTCTTCAGTGGGGTATGTTTGTCAAGGATGCAGCTACGGTCGTTGTTATACTGCTTGACTAATTGTGATAAGTCATCGGCCGGTGCCGAATATAAACTAGACGATTTAATATCACATTTGATCGACTGGAGAGATGGCGAATATGAGTTCCTGTATGTAATTACCTTCCTAGGTCGAGGTGGTTTAGCAAGCATCAGATCGAATGTTATAAATGCATGATCAGAATCTGTGGCGCCATTGTCAATATTGACATTGCTGACGAGTGATTCGCTTGATCGTGTTATTATAAGATCCAATATGTGTCCTTTCCTGTGTGTGGGCCTTCTGACGTGCTGTTCAAGATTAGATGATTCCAGGAGTGTTCGTAGAACTGATGCATTGTGATCGTCATTATCTTCCATGTGAAAATTAAAATCACCAAATATTAGTAAGTTGCCATTACTTAGTGCGTACCGATCAAATAACAACGATAGTTCATTGAAAACTTGAGCAATTGGAGGATTATGCTTCTTTGATGGCGTCGGGCGATATACGACTACGACTATAATTAAAACAGAGTTCTGAATAATCTCGAATTCAATGGTCTCGAGGGGGTGGTATGAAGGCGATTTAATTAGTTTGATACCAAGATTTTCTTTGTACAAAAGGCCTACACTACCACCTTTTCTAGATGGTCTCGGGATTTGTTTCAGTTTATAACCTTCAGGGGTCAGGTCCCCTATCACGACATTGTCACCTCACCATCGGCCTTCATCCTAAAAACTAGGATGGGATATTGCATCGGTCAGTCAGTCTGTTTGTCCATCCATCTGTCTATCTCATCTGAAACCTATTGGTGGACTTCAATCAAATTTGTTATGTGAGTTAACCATAATATTGAGATGACGTTTACATTAGGCTCCAATCACATGGTGGGGCTGGGTGGAGGGGGGGGGGGGGGTCGCAGAAAGTCAAAGTTGGTGGAATTCAACCAAATTTGGTATGTTAATTACCCATTTGATTGCGGGTTACAAGACAATGTTTACATTAGGAACTAAAATGTGCAGTCGATGGCATGTCATCGCAAATCCCCAACCGTTCACCACTTCGAGCTTTACC
Source organism: Chaetoderma sp. LZ-2023a (assembly GCA_034401795.1). Classification (NCBI taxonomy): domain Eukaryota; kingdom Metazoa; phylum Mollusca; class Caudofoveata; order Chaetodermatida; family Chaetodermatidae; genus Chaetoderma; species Chaetoderma sp. LZ-2023a. The sequence goes on along the minus strand of CM067359.1, from coordinate 74,746,726 downwards.
CTCACTTTGACCCAAAACACAATAAATTCCTTGAAATGTAGTTTCAATGGGTAATGGGTTTCAAAATGAAATGCGACATGACCACCTTTGGATAAATTTAATTTTTGACTCACAATCCCCACCCCTTGAGCCCCACCCCTGGGGATCACAACAAAATTTCAAAAGTGTCATGCACATCCCTGGCCATGTGTGTAATCATACCCAAAGTTTCAAGTTTCTATCTGAAATGGTCTAGGCGGAGTTGCATTACAATCGATAATTACTGGCCAATTTTGGCTTTTTGATCCCGCCCCCTAACTTCAGTTTGAGCCAAGATCAAAATAGTTCCTTGTCCTGTAGTCTATTAATCATTGGCTTGAAAGTGATATGCGACATGACAACCTTTGGTCCAGGTGTGCAATCATCCCCAAAGTTTTAAGTTTCTATTTGAAATGGTCTAGGAAGAGTTGCATTACAATCGATAATTACTGGCTAATTTTGACGTTTTTACCCCCCTGGGCCCAACCCGGGGGTGGGGGGGGGGGGCAGAACAAAATTCCAAAAGTGCCATGCACTTCCTTGCCCCTAGGTATAATCATCACCAACGTTTCAAGTTTCTATCTTAAACGGTCTAGAAGGAGATGCGTTAAAATGAATAAGTGCACAGACGGCCGACACGCATACACGCACACAGGTCCCATCACATAATCCCAACGTTTTCTTCGAAAAGCGTGGAGATAACTAGATTGATCAGTCGATGACGCGTCATCACAAATCCCCACGTTCAGTGTCTTGAACTTTTGACACACCCACACTTCGGCGGCGGAGCCAAATGTAAATGTCATTTTGCAATCATATGGGTAATTCACATACCAAGTTTGGTTGACTTTCGTCGAATAGTGTCAGAGGAGTTGCATTAGAATCAATTTCATGACCTTTTGACAGGCCTCCACCCCCCCCCCCCCCCCCATCCCATAAAAATGAAAACCTGGGGGTAGACACCAAAATTTCCAGTCCATTATGTATAATGTACATTATGCATGGACAGTTAAAGGGATGCTAATCCCATCTCAAATGTTATACTGCACCGATAGATTATGGTTTATAGATTCCATTCGATTCATATCCTGTCACATTCCCTTATCCGTATCAGAATTATCTGCTTTGTAATATCGCCACCATTTTGTCTCCTCAAGTGATAGCGTGTGATGTCATATAAGTGCAAATGCATTAAATTCTTTACTATGTAACACTCATCTCGTTAAATATTTTGAAACTAATTTGACTGGAAGTTTTTACTGCCATAGGCAGCAACAACTTCCAGTCAAATTAGTTTCAAAATATTCAACAGCTTACATGTAGGATTGATTTTTACCACATTGCCAAACTATAGCTGGCACCTCCAAGGCAGCGTATATCCCGGGGCAGACAAGCTAGGTTTTTTCCGATTGGTTGAAATGTAAATCATGACAGCCATCATAGGCTGTAGAAATGTAGCAGCATTTAGCTACTATAGCCTGGATATCTTTCTTTGATGGGATGATAAAAGGCTTAAAATTACCTGCATAGTTTATGAGCGGCCTATTAGATCACCCGACTACCTATCAAGAGATGAGATTAGTTATCCCGTAATTGCTTTTGACAATTCTCGGGGGTTTTGCGGCCATGATGGACACCATGTTGGATTTTCTCAAATATCTAATAATCCTGTGGCATTCTACCTGGTATTAATGTGTTGCAATGTGGCAGTAACATGCGGGTAGACACCAAAATCTCCAGTCTTGTATGAATAGTTAAGGAGGTATGGCCATTTTTAGGGGTTTGGCGGCCATCTTGGATGCCATGTTGGATTTCTCTTATATTTATTAACCACATGGTATTCTACCTGTTGTTAATGTGTTGCTAGAGCCTTATCTGGCCAACGCATTTCGGCAGCACAGCGATTCCAGGAGAAGGCAGTGAATGAACACTGCTTTCAGTGTTCTATGCATCGCCTGAACTTAAGTGTAGCAAAAGACATTACCACACCGTCAATGACGCATATGCAAGAAGTTGTCAGTGACACCATATCTTGTTTCCGATCCTGCGCAAAGAGGAGCAGTCTGTTGAAATCATGTATCAAGAAGTGTGATGATACTCGGATCTCCAAATCTCACCTGACCAAAATGCGCACCACGCAATTTATTGAATGTCATACATCTATTGTGTGCTCCCATAGTCTGATGTGGTTTGTGATGGACAGCTTGTCACATATGAGAAGCTGGTAGTCATCAGAGGCAAGAAAGACAACGCATACATTGATCAATTCGATCTCCTGGTCGGAAACCATCATTGGGCTTGTCATGTTGGAAAACATATCCAGCATAATGTTACCAACTACGCGCTTGCTCCAAATGGCTGGCCTTGAATTGGTTGATACAATAAGTGGTGCTGATGACATGCTGCCTTCGCTCGATTCACTCTGATCATTTGAACGATTTGCCAGGATCTTTGAGGATGCAAAAGCTGTTGCTGAATTGTTGGGGATCTGCCCCTCGACACGATTCGACAGGATATTCGACTGCACTTCGGCTGAAGCATCAGCAAGCTGCCAACTTCTCTCGCCCCATCCTAGCATTCATAGACTGCGATGCTGCTGGTGGAGATTTAATCAAATTGGAGAAGGCATGCAGTCAGTGTATACCCTGTCATCGTCATCAAATCTGAGTATGAACTGTCGCGTAGCAACTGGCAGTAACAATGGGCGGCAGACCATCTTCGCACAACATTAGCTACACTAGACCATTGCAGTATGCATCTAAACATGTCCATCATTCATCAGTTGCTGGATACACTCTCAGTGACCACGGCAGAAACAAAATGCCTTTTTTTCAATATGGCGCGCACCCTGACTGCCACTAGCACCTCCCTAGTGGAGGAACGGGTCGAGGCCTTGCTGCTTCTGCAAGTCTATCGCCAAGACACTCCAACAATTGATGCAATGATTGACCGCTTTGTTGCGATTCCCGCCCGATGCTTGAAGTTTGTTGTTTAAGAAAAATAAGGCTCTTTAAAAATAAATAGTGTTTTGTTTTCAAGGTGTAGTCAGAGCTAATTTGGCTAATTAGCCTACAAATTGGAACACTTCTTTCGATCTTACAAGCAGACATAACTTATATATGCTTTTAAGATCGTAACTGTAGAATTTGACTTTTTCAGTATGTAAAGTCATCTCCCGCCTATAAGGGATTCAAAGAAATCAGAGGACCATCTGCTGTGTTTCTACGGAGATCCAGTACGGGACATGATACTCGTTTTCCAGCACACATTCCGACAATGAAAAACCATTCATTGTTTACCTGGCGGCGTGGATGAGTACTATAACTGCTATCTCCCCATTACACATTCATTTCCTTTCTCAGTTACTCGTTACACTGCGGTACATTGCTGCTGCCACGAGCATAAGTTATACTTCCACTTCTATCCTGACACATTACTCCCAGTATGTGTTGCTTTGACTTATAAAAGCTGAAGCTATTCTAGAAATAATGACATCAGAAATTATGTTTTTAGATTGACCTCGTCATTTTCATATAGCTTCCTGTAATGACAGAGTTCTTCTCAAATATTGTCATTGATCAGATAACATAGCAGCTACTATATTTGATACGCATTAAGTGAAACAAACGAGTTAAAGGATAACTAATCCCATCTCTTGATAGCTCTTCAGGTGATCTAACACGACGGTCATAAACTATCCAGGTAATTTTAAGCTTTTTATCACGGCACTAAGGAAAGATATTTAGGATTTAGTAGTTAAATGTTGGTACATTTCTACACCATATGATGGCTGTCATGATTTACTTTTCAACCAATCAGAAAACCCCTAGTGTGTCTGCCTCGGTATATACGCTCAGTCATAGAGGTGCCCGCTATGGTTTGGCAATGTGGTATAAAATCAATCCTACAGGTAAGCTGTTGAATATAGGCAGCAACAACTTCCAGTCAAATTGGTTTCAACATATTCAACGAGATGAGTCTTACATAATAAATAATCTAATGCATTGGCACTTACATGACATCACACACTATCACTTGAGGAGACAAAATGGTTGCGATCACTGTTCAAAATTTACGCGATATTACAAAGCAGATAATTCTGATATGGATAAGGGAATGTGACAGGATATGAATGAAATTGAATCTATCAACCGTAATCTATCGGTGCAGTATAACATTTGAGATGGGATTAGCATCCCTTTAAGTGAAACAAACGTGTGAATATAAACTCATCACAGCCAAACACCGTGTACATACATCGCTCTTTAATCTTTTAATGGCTAGATTTGCTCTGGAAAATCAAAACATTTGCTTTCTAAAGGCAGGCCAATAGAGACTATTTTTACAAATTTATCACTAAATATTCAACAGAAGTAGGGCTGGGCACGTGTGCAAGGTTATATATTAATAAGAATATGCATTTTATGTGTAATACCAAGATAACCCTCAAATAAAATGTATATGCTTTCTGACAAGTCAACCATTTAATCAATAATGGTTAGGATTTTTCAAGAAGGTAGGTTGGGTGGGTTGGTGTGTGGGTGGGACGGGTCGGGTTGGGTCAGGTGGTTGGGTGGGTGAATGAGCGAGCGCGTGAGAATGCCGAATGGAACAGAGAGATTGGACAGCGAGCGGGAGAGAGATGGGGTAGAGGAAGGGAGGTATATTGGACAGAGGAATTGAGAGAGGTGGGACAGAAGGGAGAGAGATAGGACAAAGGAAGGGAAAGAGTTGGGACAGAGGAAGGGAGAAAGATTGGACAGCGGGCGGGAGAGAGATGAGACAGAGACGGGGGGAGAGAGATGGGACAGAGTGCGGGATAGAGATGGGACATTGAGCGGGAGCGAGATGGGACAGAGGAATAGAGAGAGATTGGAAGAAGGGAGACAGACATGGCAGAGGAAGGGAGAGAGATGGGGCAGAGGACATGTAGATAGGTGGGTGAGAGGAAATGAGTATAGTAACACAAATTTACATCTTCATGTAACTTATGTATCGATGCATAGGTTTGACATTAAGTGGCTTTACCCATTTAACCATTAAAATGCCAGTGTCCCAATTTCAAGATGACTGTAAAAGAAAGTTGATGAATCTAATTCTAGTGAAATCTTTTTTTTTACTTTCTGTCTACTGACTCCCTAAATTCGCGTTTTAACATAACAGTGGTATGGCTTCGATCATGAAGAGTTTGTCATATCTGGCCTTTGAGGTTAAGGCGCAATTACATAGTAACATTTAAGCAGCGAATATGAAAAAAAGAAATCAAGTGCATTTGAAAGGTCCACTTACAAATGCAAATATGTTTCAGTCAAATGCAATTATAAGTGCGCCTGCATGTGATTCAAATGTAAGGGCAAATGCAACTGTTTAAAAATGCACAGTCAAGCGTGTTCATAGCAAATCGACCTTTTATATTTACTTCCAGAAATGTAAGAGATGCCATCTAAGAGCATTCATATTACACAATTTTCAAGGGATCGCTCAAAACTCCATTCATGGGAGTACATTAATATGCTAGTTTCTCTGTTACCAGCTGCACGACTGGCGATGTTTCTTTCCCATGGACATTCATTATGTCATTTACAACTGAAGATTTGCAACTTCCTCTCGCTTAACCTAACCGATCACATACCTTTGCAGCTAAACTACCACCCTGCGCAGGATCCCTAAACTATTCGTAGTAGGCACACACAGAAAGCCGACATCTGGCATGTACTAAAAGCTTCCAGCAAGTATTTTCCTCTCCAAATGCACATTAAAGTAGAGAGAGAGAGCATGCCATTGTCCCGCCTTAAGCAGAACATTTGGAATTAGTACTAGCACCAACGTCTTTCATGACCGAGTAGTGTCTTATAAACGCACTGGACAATCAGTGATCGTTAGTGATGTAACCACCGCTGGGAAGACCGCCGCTGTCGCTCCCCTGCTCCAGAAAGATGTGCTCCTTATAACCCTGGATAAGTACCCAAGAGACAGCTTCAAGACACCGAATAGGCCCTCCTGCCTCTCGAGCGACAATCGTAAGCTAGTGTAGCTCTGGTGCCACGCTGCTCCACTGTTTCTGCCGGGATGCGGGAGGGAGACTGCGAGGGACCGATGAATACAAAGACCAACCTCGAGGGCCAGTGGCATGATCACATTCCAGTTGGGCTGGGCGGGCATTCCCGCCAACAGCGAACACTATCATGCCGTCCTAGCTATTCGTGTAACCAGTGTGTCTATTCATAGTTTGGAGGATTATATTTTATTTTGTATGGCACAGTGAGTCGAATGATGCCTTCTTGAAAGAGTTAAGCACAGGGTTTAACAAAGTGATTCGTTTTCTGCTATTAATGAAAGTGGCGTGTTGGCGCTGTCTATTTTGTATCTCACCAAAGATACCTAACCTATCCTTATATATATATATATATATATACGGTAGGTACCCCTGCAAAGGAACGGTGCTAGCTCGGTTAACTAGTTTAATATAAACTGATGTCCCAGTAGACCAATAAATTGGTTTTGCAAGAAGAAAATGCCTCGCGGGGGGCCTCTGTCACAGGAAAATGCCTAACACGCTGAAGCGGAGGAGAATTGGTTAATACCATTCTCACAGTTTAGAACAAAGGAGTATTGATATATATATATATATATATATATATATATATATATATATATATATATATATATATATATATATATATATATATATATATATATATATATATATATGTGTGTGTGTGTGTGTGTGTGTGTGTGCGTGCGTGCGTGCGTGCGTGCGTGCGTGCGTGCGTGCGTGCGTGCGTGCGTGCGTGCGTGCGTGCGTGCGTGCGTGCGTTGTTATTAATATTTAGGGATGCACACTGTGTACGTGGAGGTGGTGCACAAGGTTCAACAGAAGTCGGTGTAGTCGTCTCTATTTAGTGGCTGGTTTAGTCGACACTGTGTTATTTTAGTGGTCCTTCTATGGGAATTAGACTAACCGTTTGTTATTGAGACCAGACATTTAGGTGTTAGGTCTCAAATGGCTTATTCCTACTTAACGTTAATGAAGGTTTGCCTTCCCGGCATATGTGCTTGAACCCTCATCTCGGGTCTGACTTATTGAACAACTCCCTCAGGCCGACGGCGCATACATGTTGTCTGAGCGACGAGTCCGAAGCCGAAGAGCGACTCCTAAACCACGTGTCAGCACAACCACAAATAACAAGACAAGGACAAGACAACAACACAGAAGCATTGAATAAGCACCGTATCTAGTTAAAAGGGGGCTGAAGAAGCTGATGCCAGACTATGGTGGCCTTCCTGGAAGGCGTGGAGGGCCCACATGGCCCTTCCAGTCACTGCTGAGTTAGTCTGCGGTCAATGTCTTTCACCATCGCCGAAGTGTCCATAATGAGCCATATGAGACTCGTTCCCTGGAGCTAACGTTTACACTGCTTTAGGGTTATGAAATCGCCCTGAGGTTCACTGCTGGGCCGTTCTACTATAATTAATGTTCGCGCAGTGAAATCGGCTATGCTGATAGGTACTGGTGAGGGTACATGGGGAATGAGTGAGTCGGTGTCATTTTGATTCTAACCATCGAGAAACCGCTGTGATTTATCGGGTCAGCTCTAAACAAACTGGCTGAGGGAGTTACTAAACAATTAGTTGGCCAGAGGGCTGGAGAGGCGTAGAAAGAGACGGCTGCTTGGTGGTAATTTAGAAGGCCGCAAAGTTAGTGGCCAATTATGAAAAGCACGGCTTGCTATGTAATGTTGCGCAGAGCCGAGAAAGAGGCTTCACAATAAACAGTCCTCCTTTGCTTGAGCAGTCGTCTTTAACTACTATTAGCCTATCAAAATATCTGAGCTAATATTCGTTTAGGATTAGGCGCCGTATCTCGTATCTAGATGCAGGCCCGAGAGACGCCTCCAGTGAATAAGTATTGCCGTATTTAGAAAAGTAGGTAGTGCATTTATTGAAGCAGTATAGTGTAAAAATAAGCGAGTACGCAGTTTTAGGTTTTAACAAACAGATTAACTTAACTATCAAGAAAATAACTATGTTTAACAAACGGCGCTCGCCGTAATACAGTTTTATACAGAAACAATAAGGCTTAGCTCACCTGTATACTCGTACTTATAATCAGTACTAAGAAAATAAGGTAATTATGTTACAATAAAAAGAAGGTGCCGATTAGTCATCGGTGCAGCTAGAAAAAGCACAATAGTTGGCACCTGTTAGTCATCAGCGCAGGAAAACACCAGGAAGTGCAGGTGCTATTGGCGCCTCTTAGTCATTAGCGCAAATGATAACAGTTTATTTATCACAGTGTAATTTGCTGTAGTTGTTGATGCACGCGGCATATCCTGGTGCAGAAGTGAAGATGCCTCGAACGATGAAGGGGATAATTAGTTTATAATAGTAACCTTCACAAGATGATCGTCGTTACTAGCTCAGAAGCGCTGAAGAAGGCAATGTTCATATTAAACACAGTAAGTCTAAACACTGAAGAAGGCTTTGTAATCCGTATGTTGCGTGGTTCCATCCGAGGACGAATCCATTCAGCATCCGGTTTACTTTGATTATGCCGAAATTTCTTGCCTACCTAACCCTAGCTCACGTTCACACAGTGATGGGCACTGTATGACGGGACCTCAATTTAAAGTCCCATCCGAGAAGACTGGCCGAGGAATAGTAGCCGATACGACTCCTTATGTACTATATAGTGACCAATCACAATTCACTACCGCAGAGACGACCAATTGTTACACGGCTGCGTGTGTGTGGGGGGGGGGAGTAGCAGCATGTGGGGGAGCACATGGCTGCGGCGTCATGCTACCTTCACCTTGTCGGTACATGCGCGATGGCAGTCTACAATAACCAATATTTTAATGTACTGATATCTCAGCCATTCCTTGTCCGATTATAATTCTGTGAGTGGATTCGTGTTTCTTAGCAGAATATCCCATCCTGGTTATGATTCACCCCAAGATGAGTGAAAAGGGCCTTAAATCAACATTTTTCGAGATACAGGCGAGTATGTACATTAAAGATGCTATTTCCCACACTGTCTATGCAGCGTAGGTAGGCTATCTCTTAAGAGCGTGATGCACATTTTTACGGATTCTGTTATTTTATTCCCTCTTTTCTATGGCTATGTGCACTGGGTGTGTGGTTGGAGCATCTCAGCCAGGGTCGTTTCATACCTGGCGCAAAGCGATCTGTGCTACACCATAATGATGTTCCGTCAGATGCAAATTGCTCCTCTCGCAGCCGCTTTGCACATCTGTCGACTGATAGAAAATGCCATGCATGGTGCCTCTAGGTTAAACCTATAATAGGACCACCCTCGCAGCTCCTCTCTCACATCCTTTCCTTTCCCCGCCACACTAGCGCCCGAGAGAGAACTGGTTAAAAGAGTTTGGGTCGAACACAGGTAGTGAAGACTGAAAGCTTCCTGCGGTAGAGACACCTGTAGCCCTTCCCGCCCTTCTTCACACGCTCTCCATCTGCATGCCCTTCCAGTACCACGCAGACAACCCGACTGGATAACGCGACATAGCCCTCCTGAGCAGGACCTGACAGCCTAAGAAAGCATGTCTGAGCCGTGCGTACCAAGAACCACCATCACGAGCCATCACAATAACCATCACCTCCTCCATGACAAGAACCACCATCACCGCCACCACAATAACCCCCACCCCCACCCCCTCCCCCCACCCCACAATAAGAAACAACACCACCTCCGTCTCAAGAACAACTGTCACCGCCACTAGTACATGCGCGAGACGGCGGCCAAGTGGCAATGTGAGCTATCAATCTGGCCAGTTGGAACTTCGCTTACTCTCCACTAGAATATGTCTATTATGTAGCAAATAGGTACCAGAAACGAATAGACCGATGTGCTGCGCATTCTCGAGTTGTAGGCGCGTGCCCAACAAAATATGCAAAGTATGAGCAAACGAGTAACAACGCCAGTGCAAAATGCGGCGTTTCGACAGCATTGAGGAGTATAAACCAGCCTTGAGGCATCAAAGGCTGAATCAACGCAGTTTGATATGTCCAGAAAGTCTGATGGAATGCAAGTTTTTATGTAAATCTGGTAATCATTGGCAAGGACCGAAGAGGAACCTTTTGCAAATGTCACAAAACACGTTGCTTAACATACATACACACACCACCACCCCCTGACACCACCACAATCCAGTGATTGAGCCAGTAATACCGGGTGGTAAAGCTTTTAAAAACGTGCACTCTTGGCATGCAAATGGACCATAAGTAAGCACATATTAGAATTTTCTTGACGTTTTAATGTTAAAGCCGGCTAAAACATGTGCAGTGGTCTCGAGAAATATTCATTTGAAGGACAACAAATAATTCTGGTTGTAAATATCATTGATAAATCCACCAAAATAACCTTCTCTTGGCCTGCAAATGGACATTAACTGGGCAAAAATTTAATATATGCACATCTTGACCATTATAATAGGTTAATTAAAGTGAGCAGCAATTTGAACGTTTAAGGCGCTCTTGACACAAAAGGCATTAATAAAGTCTCACTTTATTTTCTAGCCCCACTATATGCCACGCCTCTACACTTATCCATACACAGACATACAAGTAGGAAGGCAAACAGGCTGGTAGGCGGGCGGGCAGGCAGGCAAACATACAGGCAAGCGGGCAGGCAGGCAGACACACGTAGACTGGCAAGCATGAATACATGCATGCATGCATGCATACAGGTAGGTAGGCAGGCAAGCAGGCAGACAGGCAGGCAGGCAGGTAGATGGGAGAGTAAATGGCTAACTAACCAGCACTCAGAGAGACAGGCAGAAAGACAGACAGACAGATAAACAGGCAAATAAACAGACAGACGAACGGATGGGCGGGCAGGCGGGCGGGTGCGCGGGAGGCAGGCAGGCAAGCAGGTAGACAGACAGATAAACAGGCAGGCAGGCAGGCAGGCAGACAGGCAGACAGACCATTGAATGAATGGAATGACTATAAAGTAGAGAGACCTCTTCCAAACCCCATTTTCAAGATAGTTGTAAGGTTCCATGAACATGTCAACATATCAGGTAAGTATATATCATGAATCACAGTTAGCCCTAGATCACAGGTTTTAATACCGAAGACATACATTACACACTTTAGGTGATCTAGTTTCATCTATTTTAATCTTTTGATTTGAGACGGAAGTCAAAACAACTGATCTAATTTCGTGTCATTTACTGTCATCTATAACCGTGATAACCAAACCCACTCACCTACCTTCAAATCGTGGCATCATGACGATACACCGGTATACCGTAGTATTGTTCTATGATACTGATGCCGTCATGTAAATGTCAATACTGCGAGCTCTATTTGGTATCGTAAACTCACATGCTCCTCGATGGATTTTCACCAAACATAACACAGAGTTTCCTCTTAGTGGCATGATGAGGCGCTTGTATATTGAGCTTGAATGGTAACAGGCAAAGATCTGGCTGGTTGAAGGCACGCAGATTAACAATTACTGGAACAGTAATTGTACTGGTCTACTTATAGCTAATTGTTACTGTTTCATACTCCTGCACTTGGGTCAACTGAACTATTGTATATTACCAATGTATAGTTATTTGGTGAAAACTCACACATTCTAATTGCTCCCATCATGGCATTCCAGTTTATTGCATATTATGAATAACCAACGATGAATACTTAAGCAGGCTTAACAAGTCTATTGGGGAATCATTCCATAAACACATGGGTCATTGCTGAACGTGAATGCATGTTGGAAAAAATGTCGTTATTATGCTGTTTCTGATTTCTCCAGATCCGAGGAGATACACAAACGGATTAAGTATACTGTTCACGTATGCGGCATATGCACAATAGAAGAATAACGCCATGTGTATCGGGAGATACGGGTAACCCAGAACAGTATGATAAAGACTATGAACCATTCGTGGAATTATTGATATTACAAAAAGTGTGATGATCAACGTTACAGTTCTGGAACTTCCGCTGCGACGATCTTGTTGAGTGAGTTTCGGGTTCTGCGACACTTTGTAGATCTTCAACAAATGTAACGTGCCAATAATAGTTAGTGGTAGCGCTTGACAAAATGCCGAAAGCATTGTCTCCTTTATTTCATTGTTACCAGAAAAATAAAATATTCCTATAATCATATCGTTGTGTGATATGTAATGCATTCTATAATAGACGGGGTATGGGATAGAAATTAACATGCAAAATGCCCACATTGACAAACAGTATTTTGATATGAGAGAGAATGTAACTCTGGCGTGTGCTTGGAGAGGATAACAGAGTTGAAAGAAACGTAACCCGGCTAGAAACATCAAATGACACAAACTAGAATGATAACTTACCACAGTTAAAAATGAAATTATTTTACTTATTTCCACACCTCCTCTTAAAAATAAACTTTCCGGTACGAAACCGACTAATATAAATCCAGCGCTGAAACATGTGAGCCAGTCACACACAGCCAGACTGGTAAATACTGTAAAAACAGGGGTCTTGAATTTGCCAGATTTAAAGAAAAACACCAGAAGCAGTGCGTTTGATATTATGCCCACGACATATGTAGCAACAAGGATATCTTTCATTGCCCATTCTGGGATCGCCTTATAAGCTCGCCATAGCCGTAACAGTTGTAGATCAAGTAATGTGTAGTTATCATGGCTGAGTTGTGATGGCACCTTGTGATGTTCATAAATATTTCCTGTCATGTTTAGTCCATAGAGATAAACATCCATGATTGCAGGTATCTGTAACATATCAGTGCATGTATAATACAACTCAGAAATGACTTAGAATATCCAAACCAAAAGAAAACGTTGAATATTTTGAACATAATTGACCTTTCCATTTTAGCTATGCCCCGCCCATCTCTAGCCAAGCTTCGCCCACACCTCGCTCGCGTTGGGATCGATCGATCTCTGACAACCACGACTATCGATTTCCAGAAAACTATACAGGTAAGCTGTTGAATATTTTGAAACTAATTTGACCGGGTGCTGTTGCTGCCAATTGTATTATCAGCTGATTATTTTGACAACAATTTGACGGAAAGATGTTTCTGCTATAGGCAGCAACAGCGTTCAGTAAACTTGTTATAGGTATATTTTTATTTGCACCATAGGAAATATAGAACTAGTATTGTACTATGCTATGCTTACTATGTGCTCACCTTGGAAGCCAGCAGAGGAATGACTAGCATTCGCGTAACGAGAATAGTTTTATACGAACAATTGCTCACCGGCAAAGACAATAGAGTCTGAAATAATGGCGCCAGCAAATATCTATCTAAAATGAAGGCTACATTTCGAGTTAGTTAAAGTGTCCATAAAGTAACAAATAGTCCGAAATTTAGCTAGGATATGTATCTTTTAAGAATAGATGGGAACTTTAAGGTGTCAATGTTTTCTAATCCAATTATGTTTCAAATATTCATCAGAATGTTTCTTATACTGTGTTCAAAATTGTACTAACTAACATGTTTCTGTTAAAATTGTTTTGGAAAAATGTTAACTTATTTATGAGCTCTAGATAGACTGCGTCGACATAATTGACCTTATATGACGACTTCAGCGACTCATTTTGACCTATTATGTCGACATAAATTTGTCGGTAACAAGGGGCAAAAATATGCCACCATATGACCATATCCTCGTTCTCCTTGTCCTTCTTAATCGTGTCTATAGGATAATGGAGGAATCAAGTTTTAGCTATTCCCCACCCATCTTTAGCTAAGCTCCACCATGCGTTGTCCGTGTTGGGATCAATCGAGCCATACACTCCCTGAATCTCAATTTCCAGAAACGGTTAAAGGCAAGCTGTTGGCTATTTGGAACTAACTTAACTGGGTGCTGTTGCTGTATATGGCAGCAACAGCGCTCAGTGAAATTAGTTTCAAAATAGTAAACAGCATGTTTATTAAATAGTAACGACATACAATTCGTACAACAACGCTTAGTCCGTCATCAATTAAGCGTTCGTTACGAACTTATCTGCGTCATTCATAACGTAATTGACTATGATGTTATCGATTATCATACACATCACGTAGTAGATTATAACTTCATATGGTGCATGGATAAACTGGAATTCTCCGTTAAAACAATCAAATGTGCATATATTTATTCCAAAATACATGAAAATAAAATTGTTAAAATTATAGAGTCATGGAACGTGTTCTCATTAGAGAGTTCATTTGGAATAATGCCGCTACATGATCAATGCGGCCGGGTATTGGCCCAGTACTGGCCCAGTAATCTGCGTTATCAGTATTGGATGGTAACCGTTTAACCCTAGAATGTGGTCAGGAAAATTTAAATTTTCTAATAGAAAATGTGCTTTTGCTGACCAAGAGAAGACTATTTTGGAAGATTTACCACTGGAATGACTGGCTCGGTTATCGAGCCAGTCATTCCAGTGGTAAATTTAAAACAAAAAAGTCTTCTCTTGGTCTGCAAATAGACATTTCTTAAGACTACAGTGGAAGCTGGTTTTATATTTGGCTGAGATGAGAGTTAAAGAGTTAATATTGTTCTTCCTGACTATTCATATAATGTATTTCGCACAATTAGGATGATTAGTGAAAATACGCTACCAATGTAATTAACGTAAAGTTTTAGTCAGAAGAGAAGATAGAAAAACAGAAAGTAGCTTATACTATATAAAACTATGACGAATACCAAGAGTCGTCCCTATAGTAAGAAAAGAAACCCTATTTAAAACATATATAAGCTATTATTTTAATTCGAATGTTCGGAACGCGAGTGTTACGTTACACCTTGTAATAAAAATGCTAGATAAATCATTCACTTTCTAAATGAAAACAGAGTAGAGCTTACCTTTTAGCAACTATTGAGGCGTCTGCGTGCATATTAGGTAAATGGTATATCCTGAGATGGTACAAAGATGAAATACACGGGATGAACCTTGCAATGACAAAGACCATCAGTGAGACCCGGAGTCTGCGACACCAACGTTGTATTAATCAGATAAGAAAACGTAGCTGTGTTTTTCCTTTCTAAGGGCTATCCGCTCTTTTGATCAAATCGTTACAAACCTTATTGTTTCATTATGTTTACACTACACGGCGTTACTTTATTCTCCCAGCCTATTACAATAGCATACGGGGTAACAGTGTATATTATTATTATTATTATTATTATTATTATTATTATTATTATTATTATTATTATTATGGCAATGGAGCTGTTACAACAGCAATAGCGGCAGCAGCAACGACAGCAGTAGCGGTAGTAGTATTATTATTGTTATTTTTATTATTATTAGTAGTAGTAGTAGTAGTAGTAGTAGTAGTAGTAGTAGTAGTAGTAGTAGTAGTAGTAGTAGTAGTAGTAGTAGTAGTAGTAGTAGTAGCGTCGTGTGCGTTGTGAGATGTGTATATTTGTCTATTGTGTACTTATATATGTCGATATTGCATGGTCATCTGAAATAACACGTATAACAGAGCTTCGGCCACTAGATGCTGGATGTCTCCTAAGTCGGGTTCGTAACGCTATACCAAAAGAATTTTACCTAATAAAATCTTTGATGAACGTGATTCTGATTTGAGAATTAAGTGTGATGATGCATTGCTGTGGGAACAGCATGGATACACCACTATTAATTAGGAAATGATATGGCAAAACATACATTTGCAGAACATTCCCAATCAAGCAAGAGATATTATTTAGCGATTAATACAAATGCGACTCTGGGTGAAATGCCTAATGATAATTTATGCTCGGATCACGATGGCAAATGTGTCATTTGTTTCAACTTACTGGAAACATGGACGCATTTGTTTTACTGGATATCCCAAGATATTGGCGTTCTGGGGGCTATGTACAGAAGATCACCGTCGCTGTTAAAATACCCAGCATTTAAATAATAGCCAAGACAATTTTATTTCATGATCTTAGTGAGTTGATTATATCACAGAATGATGAAATTATTATACGCGATTGTTTAAGTCTTGGAATTTGAAGCATTTGGAAATGTAGATGTACAATAATTCAGAATAGCAACACTGACCTCACGGTTTAATATACCGTTTTCTATTCTCTATTGTCACATACTATTAAGGACGATATTGAGAAATCAGTGAAAGCCCAGAAAACAGGACAATTTCAAGATATATGGTGTAGGGGTGGACCTATTTCAATTGTACATGAAGCCATTGTTATCACCGACCCGCCACAGATAGTGGCTAGTACTATATTAAGTGTCGCGTGCGTTGTGAGATGTGTGAATTTGCCTGTTATGTACTTGTACATGTCGATGGTGTGTGCTTTGCAAACTTGGCTTTTTAATAAATAGTAAGAACTTACTTGGGCACATTACTCATTGACGATAGTTATATAGTTTTATTCCGGCTTGTACTTATATAATATCGTGGAATATATTTAGATCGCACATATATGTGCATGCGTACGTACGTACTTACTTACGTACGTGCTTGCTTGCGTGAGTGCATGTTCTTAAATTATACCCACGAGTCGGCTCAGAGTGGTTGAATGGTAAGTTTTACCATAACTTATGACCTGCCCCTTTCATTTCTCATTGGTCGTTATGTAGCACACATACATTCCCATGCAAGCACTATTATTGCTGAAACCTCAGAATTAGGTAGTTCCTCTTAAATAAAACTGGTGTGTTGATAATTTGAGTACATAGCATGAAGAGTTAAAACGCCATCACCAAATCAAACACAACCACCAGTGTCTAAAGCCAAGTAAATTAAATTTTGGGAACTTAAAATTGAAAACTCACCAAATGAAATAAATCAAATCCTTGATGACACTGCAGACTAACTCAAGTATAATTTGATCAAGGTAGACACAGTTTTCCACCCTGCAATGTCAGGGGCAGGTCATCGACTTCATCGATGAATGAATGGGAGCAAAACGCAAAAGATGTGCCCATGCCCAGAATGTCGTGGGCTTTAACACCTACTTTCAGCGTGTTGCTCGGAGAAGTCAATTGATGACAGATTTCAATAGTATCAGGGATCCATCAGGCTATAGATGTCATCAAGATGCTGTATTGGTAGATGCCGCTTTATTTATGTAGGCCTTCTGCTACAGTCTAACCTACCAATTAGTGTTAGAGATGAAAACTAGCTTTGGCCGCAAGTGGCAGGGATTCCTACATATCATTAGATACAGCTGTCCAATGGGCGCAGACGCCTAGCTTCCCATAGGTCGCTTTGAAAGAGCTTCTACCTCCACAGACAGCATGCGTACATGTTACATCGCAATGCATCCGAGTTTAATGAAAATCCGGCTACCTTGCTCCGCAACCACATAAAACATCATCTGGACAATGGCTACATGTCACATAAGCAAGTTTGATGACTGACATATCGTTAAGACAGGGATAGAGAGGCGAATATCCATCATGAGCGTCCTTCCCGTGAGGGCGTAGCAGGTTCCAAGATCCTTCCTAGACACTGCAACGAGTTGGATGGAGATGCACGTCTCGTCCGTCACCGATTCCCACGGATCTAATTTTTTACCTGTCGCTAGGTTTAAGTTCCAATGTGGCCAGATATGCCGTGCGGGCCAGTAAATAAACTATCAAACTCACATTTATAACTATATGTTTTCGCAGTGCTTTCCTTTGTTGGCAGGGTTATCTAGGTAACAAGTATCCGAGGATACGGGGGAGATGTAAATCAGCACTTTAACCATCACTGCTCGGAAACCTCTGATAGTTTCCCAGGGTCGGATCAGACCAACGTGCTGATAGGGAATCCAAACAATTATAAAGCCGTACGGCTGGTGGATCGTGGAAAGAGACAATAACTTGATATATACGAGGCCCGATAGGTATTTGGCCAATTTTACAGAACCTTGCCGGAGTGTAGGGCTACATTATCGCAATAACCGGAAAAGAGGGGGTACACTATATGTCCCCTAATGAAGAGATTGTCCCTAATCAATTTAACCTATCCTGTCGAGCTAAATAGTACGGTCTAGTTGGTAGCATGCCAGGCTCAAACAATTAGAGCATGGTCAGCGACCGCAGTGTAAAATTGATGATGGTGGGAATAAGTGATGCGAATATAAATGTTGCTGTGTAGTATCTCCTAGCATACTGCGGTCCAAAGTTTTCTACAATAAACAAAACATATTAACTGGATGGCTATCTGCCATATGCAACTAACCAATGTAATAAGTAGATTGAAATTAAATTAAGTAACTAAGTATCATAGACTGATAAACTTAGATGGTGCGGCTAGTTGAAAGCACCACAGTAAACAAGAATAATATTCACAGTAATAAAGAAATTATAAATTGCGGTCCTAAGACCGGGAAGGCACCTATTAGTCATCATTACCAAATACAGAAATAATAATTAGATGTACAATAGTATAGTTACTTGAGTACCTAATAGTCATCGGTACAGAACAGGCTACTATGTTACTGAAATTGAGGCGCTAACATATTCATAGCGCGAGTCAACATGTTCTCTGGAGCTGGAGAGATTTCTGCAGGCGATTCCCACAGCTGGTTTCCGCAGGTTGGCTCCACAAGCTGACTCCTCCAGGCAGGCTAGATACGGTACACACTCAGGACAGTGAAACAGAGCAGTGAAGTAACAACATCTATTAGATAATCTCTGTAACTAAATCACAATTTATGCGGAAGTGAGAAAGTTTTCCGTCCGGTGACAGAAGTAGTAAAGATGAAGGTTGCCCATTAACAGAGAGGGCGGTAAACAGTGTTAAGCAATTATATAACTTGGCACACATTGCGGGGTGCATCGCATAGCTCTTGCGGTGCACCTAGCAAAGTCCACCAGACTGTGGTCAAAAAGTTAATTAAAACACACACGACATGCAGTGCGGAATTTAGTGCCCACTTTTCAACGTGGTTGGCAGATCTGGTGAGTCGTCCACAAAGAATCACCGTAGCTCTACATCATGTAGGATTACATTCCGGGCCCACATGGCCCCCTCCCGCATAAGTTGGGTTAGGAAAGTCTGGATATGGAAGGTCCAACTTTAAATTAGTGTATTACTCCCGGATGGCCGTCCTGGAGTATACACAAACTGGTGGAAGTCGAGGACGTCCTACCACCGCGGATGTGCTGGGTTCCGTAAGACACCAGTAGAAGTGAGAATCACTGATAGGTCAGCAGATTACATCCGTCCTCCTGATGGGGCAGAGGTCCTGCACGGGCCGGCTTCCACCCCAGGGATGCTCCTGATCCTCGATTTTTCACCCCTTTTATACTTGCTGTGACGTCAGAGCCGGGCGCCTCAACCAATCAGTGGCCGAGCGCCAGCCAATACGTTCTGGTATGCTAGTGACGTATCGACCAGGTGTACAAATCACCCTGTATGTAGTTTACTAGATACATGCGATTACGACGTCATAGCAATATTCTAAGTATAATTTAGCCGGGAGCTTCGACGATAACTCAGCCATTTCTGGGCCGATCTTAAAATGGTTTACAGTTCTAAAAAGCTCGTTTTATTCCGCTCCTGATCGATACCAAAAACAACGAGAATCGATGAATTACAAACATTTACGAGTACCTACTCGGTACACTATAGGCATGCACTCGCTTCCAATTCCGAGACATGTTGTCCGGGAAGCTCTGACGCACGTGCATGCGCACCACGCGTTTTATCAGACTTGCCAATTTTTTATGAGAAACCTCTCTCATAGGGCTTATGTACGCACACTATCCTACCCAGGGGTGCGTTGCTAGAGCGAATCCGGAGCTGCCATTCCGTACCCAGCTTTGCTGGGATGGTCAGTACCCATCCGGTAAGTCCACGCTACACCACCCCCTCCTAGTTTGACACCCGTGGCAAACGATCACGCATGGCGGATCGAGCGCATGGGAGTGTGTTAGGCAGAAATTAAAGCCTTCCCGAGTAGGCACGCAGCCAAGAGGAGAGTGACGCAAAAGACGCGTGTTCATAAGACAGAGCACATAGGGTGTGAAAAAGTTTGGGAGGGAGGCATACCATTGATTTTAGTTTTTGACCTGGAATTATTTTTCCAGGTCTTTTCTCTTTTTTTTTTGTTTTGTGTTTATTTCTTGGTGTGTGCATATTTTATTATTTAGAACAGTGATTTCCCAAACAATAGCTCGCATGGGTGTTCTCTTTGGTGCAGATAATTATTTTTCTGCAGAGAACACCCAAGCTCCAACGCACCACAATTACAATACAGTAGAATGTATATAGGCTATATAATCATGTAACTATACCCGACAAGAGTATCGCAGATTGGTTTAATTACATTGTGCATCCCGTGTAAATAAAGGGATGCACATAGATATATATATATATATATATATTAGTGGTATGCATCCTGATTATATGAGCGAATGCATACAGTGCGGATTCTGCACAAGCAGCTCTCGCTGCCCCAAAATCCACCCCATCATACTGATGCGTGGTTTAAGGATAATAAGAAAAATAATATATAATAATAAAGTAAAAAGACTAGTTCATCAGGCAGCCCCAGCGTGTGGTTCATGCTGCTGGTGGGCTGAGTGCTGTGAGTTGGATTAGTGGGCGCCGGAATGGTGATGTCTTTGTGGATGCTGCTGCTGATGCTGTGGCGGATGCAGTGCTGGCAGATAGCGTCCGGATCTTCATGGACTTCAGAAGTTTACTCGCGGTTGTTCTTGGCATGGTGCAGATTTCTTGTGAGTGAGCTATGCGTCTCCTCCCAGCATAAGGACGTTCTGGTGTTGTTATCTTCCATATGGCTGGATCCATTAGTATACTGCTGTGCGGGTGTGCAGTGATGCTGGTTCGTGATGCGGTGGTCAGGATCGCTTCCGTAATGTTGATCTCCTCGTCAATGATAAGTCTACAAGGAGATATAGATCTATCCGAAATGGCCTGTAACACTTGTTCTGGCGCGACTGTCGTAATAACTACTGAAATGGGCCAGCCGATTACGGATGCTGGTGCTGGTGACGTGCGTGATGTGGATGGTGGTGTTGCTGCGGGGGCTGCCGGAGTGGAAACTGCAGGTGGTGCTGGTACCGTTACTGCAGCTTCTGCCGGTGCTGATGATGCTGTTGGTTCCATCGTAATGGTGGCGATGGTTGCATAGTGGCTCAAGGCGTGCTGTGTTGCGGATATGGTGGTTGCTGTTGTTGGTCGGTAGTGCGGGAAATCTGACTGTCGCCATTTCGTACATTTAGTCCTGGCCATCTTCTTCATAGGAAGCATGCTAATAGGAAGTCTAGTTTCAAAACGAGCGGCTAGCACTTCAACGTTTTCACTTTGTTCACCAGGCTGTAATGTAACTACAAGCACACAATGTTTATCCGTCAACGCGTGGGTCACACCATAATGGGTAGCGGTATAAAGGTATTTGCAGTCAATATAGAAAGCTCTCTGCAGCGTCAAGTCCGAATTACGGGAGAAGGTGTGCCTACATGGCTGTCCATTGAGCTGAAATTCTGAACACGGATGTTTCTTTCCAGATGGTGCTGGCGTCGACTCTTCCGAACTGTCGAACAAGGCAAGGTCCTCGGCAAGTGACATCTTGTTTCCACATATTAATGGCGGTGCAGACTGCCTAACCTAATCTATTTTTTCCTAGCTCTTCATAACTTTCCTGGCCAAGTAATATATAATAGAAGTGATAAATTAACAATAAGAAAAACAGCAGAATTTGGTCTGCAACACGAAAGTAGCCTAATGCTTGTTCTTCCCTTGTGTCGAGTTTTGACGGGAAGACGAAATTTCAGTGCACGATCTGCTCCTTTTAAACTTTTTGGTGACATCACAGGAGGGCGGATGGCCACACCAGAAAGTTCCAGGATGATTCGGCCATGCCCTATAAGGAAAGTTTTGATTTATTAAACCGGGAGTCATATGAGGTTTTCCTCTCATGTAAAGGGAGTAATTATAATTATAGGAAGAAATATCACTTTCATCTCTACTCGAAGGGAAAACAAGTCTCTGATCAGCATAAAAACTCGGAACTACTTATTTCTGTGGAAGCTTACCTTCTAATTAGGGTGATGTGGTTTTACAGATTGGATGCTTATAAACTTGCCTGTTTTAATTTCAGGCTGGAGCACCCGATGGGTTGTGGAAGAGCGTGATAACGTCAGTGGCAATTACCCCAACTCACCCCTCTCGCCTCTTCCATCATGCTGTGGTAGTTGCGCATTTTGGGCAGCCCTTGTGTTTAAAGCCTTTGATCCAATTTACTGGAAATAGACGTGAAAGTCATATGGCCCTTTGTTGTGAAAGCACGTGGTTGATCAGAAACTTAGGCAATATTTATGTAATGGTGGAGTGTCGTGTGGGATGCCACCTCCTCTGTAACAGTGGACTCTCTCATATCTGAAGATGGACAGTCTACAGACGACGAGTGGAGTGTGCAGTGGACAGGACGTGTGATGTCCGAACTTGGTGCATAGACGAGAGACGCGCATTGGAGATGGGGGTGGTGGTGGTGCGGAGGGTTGGGGAGCACTTTGGGTGGGGCGTGGTTTAAGTGCATGGACGGGTACACCAAGTTGTGTGGTTTTGCTGTTCTCTAAAACGAGCAAAATCCTCATCTGGCTTCTTCACTTCCATGCTATTCATTACATGTTCCACCCCACAAGAAGCATAGCTCAGGGCGGCCTCGGCTTCCACGTGTGGTAACGCTATAATGGGGGGTATAGCATGAAGTGGGTGGAAATGGGAAGAGATCGGCAGAACAACTTTTCCATCCTTCCCCTTGGACAACACAAACGAGAATTCAGATACGACTTGCAAGATCGAGTAGACCCGCACTGAGGATGGATAGGGCGAGTACTTATCTCGTTATCATCCTCAGTGTTAGTTGCTTATTCACCAGACTCGTGGCTTTGTAGAAGGGTCGAACTGACACATCAGTGCTCTAGACTAACGTAGGGAATACTCATCTCCATAGAGACATCCATCTGGGTATCGGTGTCACGTGGAATGCTCAGTCCGAGCTCTGGTACGGGGTCATCACTGACACAAGGTTTAAGCCGATCAAAGTGGATGACTGAGGTCAGGCCATCTGAAGCATGGATATGGTAGGTCACGTCTGACGTTTTACCTACTACCGCATAGGGGCCTTTCCACTGGTAACTCAGTTTACTCGGCACATTTGCAGATCATAGTGAATCGTGTACCCAAACTATTCTTCGCACTTCAGATGGATCTCCATGCACTCGCCAGTCATGCCATGTTTTCTGACGCTGGTGTGCAGTGGATAAAGTAGCTCTCACTAGCTCATGGGTCTGTTCTATCTGCTGTCGCATGAGCTCTACATAGAGATGGTGAATTTTTCTCCCCCGGAATCCTGGACATGACCAGATCCAGTGGCAAGGCTAATTCATGGCCTATCATTAACCACACAGGGGTATAACCCGTGCTGGAATGTACTGAGGTGCCGTATGCCATGAGCATATGGGAGTCGTAGATCCCAATCCCGACAAGCAAGGCGCGTTTCCTTCGTCAACATTTCCGCCAGCATATGGTTGAATCTTTCGACCATACCGTCACCGTGGGGATGATATGGTGTAGTTCTCGTTTTGATGATATGGAACAATTTGCAGAGCTCGGAGATCAGCCGGCTCTCAAAATTACTTCCTTGATCAGAGTGCAGCTCATAGGGCATTCCAAACCGTCAGAACACGTTGCTTGCCAAGACATCTGCTACTGTGGATGCCTCTTGCTCTGGCAGAGTGAATGCTTCCACCCACTTCGTAAAAAAAACTTGTAATACGAGGATGTACTTGTTTCCTTCATCCATCGTATTCAAGGGTCCGAGCACATCAATAGCCACTCGCTCCCATGGTGCACCAACTATCTTAAACTGAAGAGGTGCAGAATGGTGCTGGCCAACAGCGTGTCTTTGACATGGGACACATTTGGCAGCTCATGCCTTTATACTATCGCGTATCCCGATCCAGTGGAATCTCTGTTTTATCCGCGTTAACGTTCATTCCACGGCTAAATGTCTGGCATTATCGTGTAATTGTTGTAATATTGTTTCACAATAACATTCCGGAATCACCAGGTGGTTATTAATGTAGAGAATGCCTGGCTTTATGTGGCACTCCTCGAACTGCTGGTAGTAGCATTTTGCTGTTGGAGATAATGGTGTAACAGGTTCCCAGGGAGGACGTAGCCCCTCCTGGATCCACGTGTATTTTTTTCATGTCTGCGCATCTGTTGCTTGATCGTGAGTGACTTTCTCCATGTTCCACTCTGTGCACCACAATTCGGGGAACACTGGAGATGGCTGTGTTGTATGTGTCATGGTGGTGGCTATTTCGAGTTCATCCTCGAGCCCGATTCTGCTCAAGGCATTGGCATTTCCATGCAGTTTGCCGGGTCTATGAACCACGTTGAAGTTAAAAGCCTGCACGGATTCCTGCCACATCACTACCTGGCCCTCCAGATTTGTAAGGTTGCTGAGCCAGCGTAGGGAAGCATGATCCATATGGAGAGTAAATGGGCGACCATACAGAAAGTGTTTATAATACTTGACAAAGTAGACCGCAACCAGTAATTCTCGCTTGGTGGACGAGTAATGTTTCTATGTTTTATTCATGACCTGAGATAGAACTGCACCAATGGCATAAGCTGACACATCAGTGTCCAGGATGAAATCGAGGTTATGGTTAGGATGAGCGAGAATAGGAGCGGTCATCAAGAGTTCCTTCAACGCCCTGAAGGAAGCGTTACACTCACTCCTCCACTCAAAGGGTCAATCCTTTTCGGTGATCTTGAAGAGAGGTGATGTAATCTCAGTGAAATGACGGATGTATCGACGATAGTATTGACAGAGACCAAGGAAGCTCCTAGTTTCTGTGACAGACATGGGGGTCTGCCACTCCGCCACAGCTTTTGTTTTTGACGGTTGGGTGGGCACTCCATCACTGGATATGATGTGTCCCAGGAACTCGACGCTCTGACTGAAGAGATGATATTTCTTTGGTTTGAGCTTCAAGTTAGCCGTGTGGAATCTTGACAGCATGGTGTCTAAATTGGAAAGAGTTTGCTCAAACGTTGGACCAAAGACGATTACGTCATCAATGTAACACAGACAGATTTCCCATTGCTGGGTAGTTAATACCTGGTCAATGAGATGCTCGAAAGTTCCAGGAGCGTTGCACAAGTCATAGGGCATCTTGTGGAACTTAAAAAGGGCGTCTCGGCATACGAATATGGTCTTCTCTACGTCAGCCCCATCCATGGCGACCTGCCAGTACCCACTAGCTAAATCAAGGGTACAAAACCACTTGACTCCGGACATGGAATCTAAGGCCTGATCTATCTGAGGTAATGGATTAGTGTCCTTGACACTAAGATCACTAAGGCGGCGGTAGTCTATACAAAACCGCAAAGACCCATCCTTTTTGCCTGCTAGTACAATGGGACTGGCCCAGTGGGATGCTGATGGCTCAATTATTCCGGTCCGCAACATGTCCTCTACCTGTTGGTGTGCCTCCACCTCCTTATGAATTGGGAGATGTCTAACGGGTTGACGTACAGATCGGTTGTTTCCGGTCTTGATGGAGTGTCGTACTAGATGAGTTTCTCCGAGGTCCATGTCTCTGATGAGAAACTATTGCGATATTTGTGAAGTAATTTCCGTATTTGTAATTTTTGGGATTGCATCAATCCAACTGTAGACGTTGCTGTTGTTGTGTTTGCGGTTGGGCTTTGTTTCCAGTGATATCACATCCATCAGATGGCCACAATGGACTCCTGGTTCAAGTGTTATAGTGCCATGCCCTCTCCCTCTAGACATGTGATTATGACCGGGTTTTCTGATTGCGTGTGTGGTTCATTGTTGGTGGTGTTTGCGGATGTAGGGTTTGATTCGATTGCAGTTGCGACATTAACATCGTTTACCTCATTAATTGGATGTAGTTGGCAGCGATTATCTTTCTCCTGCTCCAAAAAGTTCTCAATCCGAACCACGGTAGCCGGGAGTTGTTGTAGGCTGCCGTGCTCCATGAGAAACAGTTTTTCTTTGAGGGCGGGCTCTCCACTCAATGTGCCTATGAAAGTGTCAAGATGTAGATGTGGTAACAAGACGACGGATGAAACTCACTAACTCCGGCAATGTTTCCTCTGAGCGTCGATGTAGAATCTTTAGTTGACGCCAACCTGTTTCTCCAAGGGCGGTGTCACTAAATCTTTCTGACAACGCGTTTTCCAGTTCTGTGTATGATGGTGTGTAGTCTGTGCCTAAGTCTGCCAGAACTTGTAGCGCTTTTCCAGACAACTTTGTGGCTAAATACTCTCCCATCTGTTGATTACTCCACCGGTTTGCCCTACTTATGATTTCGAATTGAACTTTATAATTAGCCCAATCAGTCACCCCGTTAAACTCGGGGGGGGGGGGAATGATCCGGCTATGTCCCTGTGGAGAAGTCATTGGCGCAAAACCCAGTGGTGGTGCTGGCGAAAATGGGGAGAATGCGGATGTTGGTCGGCATGTAGGTGGTGGTGGTGTTGCTTGTCAATGTCCCTGACAAAATAATGACCTGATGTGGGTCCATAGACAGGTGTAGGTCTATAGACTGGTGGAGGCATGTTGTGTAGACCATGCGGACATTCCTGATGTTGTGAGACGTATTCCGCATATGAAGGCGGTGCAGGTGACTGATGTGAATGATGTGCGTGGTGTGCATGTTGTCTGATATATTGCTGGAATGGTTCGTAACGTGGTCCTGTTGGATAAGGAGATGATGCACGATAAGGAGTTGATACGGGATATGGTACATGAGCATCTGGCCATTGATCACCCATTGATGACGTAGGTGAGCATAATGGTCATGAAGGTGGTGTTTGCCCCCGTAGAGGTCTTTGACGTGGTCATCCACGATCCAGCATAGATGTTGGTAGCCTATCGCGGAGATCCGATAAGGTGATGTATTGAGTTCCCGCCTGCAAGGCATTGTGGAGTGTCCCCTCGCTGATCGGTGAGAACTCGTGTTGGGGCGGTGCTGGTCGTTCCGCACCATTGAAATTTGTGACATTGTCAGTGTGCACACGAGCAGTACGTCCATCATATGATGCTACCTCTAAATTAAAGGAATACTGACTGTCGGATGAAGGAGACTGAAACTCGTGATTGTTGAGTGTAGGCGTGGGTTTGCTTCTCGTTCGAGCTGCACATTGGGCGCCACTTGTAGCTCGCGGGGGTATGTGCTGGTCCGCCGATAAATATCCGACCATCGCACCGCAAGTGCACGATGACCGAGATGGCTGGTTATCTGCGGATGTCGAGTTGTGGATCCCATATGATGTCTCTCCGCGGTGTACAAAGACCGACTTCTAGAGCTGGTGGAACACTGATGTTCCAGTGGGGCCCTGTGACCATTGCTGCCGAGATTGAACCACATGGTGTCGTCTCAACTATTTGTGTCACCGGTATGTCTATCCATACTAATTCAGAGAATTGAACAATTAGAATAATATACTAGAAATATAAACAAGTATTATACAAACAAGGTGAATCATTTGATAGTAGAATGCGCACAATAATACACAATATAGAGCCAACTGGTGTCCTTTCTACGTGGTGTCACCGGAGGTACCACACAGATCCTTGAATCCGCAGAGGTATCCCCGCAAGAGAAGCATCCACATAAGAGATCACTGAGTAACTTAATATAAATTAATATACCTCTAACATACACAGAGAGAACAATGTTGCTGTGAGAGGAAGGTGCCTCGTGTGGCCCTCCATCACAGGAATATGCCTTCGATGCCGAAGCGGAGGAAAAGAGTTGGCAAAAGGGGCCACTCTTTTGTTCAACGTAAAATGCTAAGTGCTGAAAATCCTAGTGAAGCCATAATTAACGTGATGTGTACTGGTTTATGTGAAGGCAGAATGAGCGATTTCCGAAGAATTCCCACGTCACTGTCTTATGTAGTTCCAAGATGCTGTATTGGTAGATGCCGCTTTATTTATGTAGGCCTTCTGCTACAGTCTAACCTACAAATTAGTTGTTAGAGATGAAAACTAGCTTTGGCCGCAAGTGGCAGGGATTCCTACCTATCATTAGATACAGCTGTCCAATGGGCGCAGACGCCTAGCTTCCCATAGGTCTCTTTGAAAGAGCATCTACCTCCACAGACAGCATGCGTACATGTTACATCGCAATGCATCCGAAATCCGGCTACCTTGCTCCGCAACCACATAAAACATCACCTGGACAACGGCTACATTTCACATAAGCAGGTTTGATCACTGACATATCGCTAAGGCAGGGATAGAGAGGCGAATATCCATCACGAGCGTCCTTCCTGTGATGGCGTGGCAGATTCCAAGATCATTCCTAGACACTCCAACAAGTTGGATGGAGATGCACGTCTCGTCCGTCACCGATTCCCATGGATCTAACTTTTGACCTGTCGCTAGGTTTAAGTTCCGCTGTGCCTAGATATGCACTGCGGGCCGGTAAATAAACTCAAACTCACATTTATAACTATATGTTTTCGCAGTGCTTTCATTTGTTGGTGGGGTTGTCTAGCTAACAAGTATCCGATGATATGGGGGAGATGTATGTAAATCAGCACTTTAACCACCACTGCTCGGAAACCTCTGATAGTTTCCCAGTGTCGGAGTAGACCAATGTGCTGATAGGGAATCCAAACAATTATAAAGCCATACGGCTGGTGGATCGTGGAAAGAGACAATAACTTGATACATACGAGGCCCTATAGGTATTTGGCCAATTTTACACAACCTTGCCGGAGTGCAGGGCTACATTATCGCAACAACCGGAAATGAGGGGTACACTATATGTCTCCTAATGAAGAGATTGTCCCTACCCAATGTAACCTATCCTATCGAGCTAAATAGTAAGGTTTAGTCGGTAACATGCCGGGCTCAAACAATTAGAGCATGGTCAGTGAGCTCAGTGTAAAATTGATGATGGTGGGAATAAGTGATGCAGATATAAATGTTGCTGTATAGTATCTCGTAGCGTACTGTGGTCCAAAGTTTTCTACAATGAACAAAACATATTAACTGGATGGTTATCTGCCATATACAACTAACCAATGCAATAGGTAGATTGTAATTAAATTAAGTAACTAAGTATCATAGAATGATAAACTTAGACGGTGCGGCTATTTGAGAGCACCAGAGTAAAGAAGAAGAATATTCACAGTAATAAAGAAATTATAAATTGCGGTCATAAGACCGGGAAGGCACCTATTAATCATCAGTACCAAATACGGAACTAATAATTAGATGTACAATAGTATAGTTACTTGAGTACCTAATAGTCATCGGTACGGAGCAGACTACTATGTTACTGAAATTGAGGCGCTAACATATTCATAGCGTGAGTCGACACGTTCTCTGGAGCTGGAGAGATTTCCGCAAATGATTCCCGCAGCTGGTTTCCACAGGTTGGCTTTGCAAGCTGACTCCTCCATGCATGGTAGATACGGTACACACCCAGGACAGTGAAGCAGAGCAGTGAAGTAACATCTATTAGATAGTCTCTGTAACTAAATCACAATTTATGCGGAAGTGAGAAAGTTTTCCGTCCGGCGGCGGAAGTAGTAAAGTTGAAGGTCGCCCATTAACAGAGAGGGCAGTATACAATGTTAAGCAGTTATATAGCTTGGCACACAGCGCGGGATGCGTCGCATAGCTTTTGCGGCCCACCTAGCAAAATCCACCAGACAGTGGTCAAAAAGTTAATTAAAACACACATGACATGCAGTGCGGAATTTAGTGTCCACTTTTCAACGTGGTCCACAGATCCGGCGAGTCCACCAAAAATCACCATAACTCTACATTATGTAGGATTACATTCTGGGCCCACACGGCCCCTCCCGCAGAAGTTGAGTTAGGAAAGTCTGGATGCGAAGGTCTAACTTTAAATTAGTTTAAAACTGGTGGAAGTCGAGGACGTCCTACCATCGCGGATGTGCTAGGTTCTGTAAGACATCGGTAGAAGTGAGAATCACTGGTAGGTCAGCAGGTTACATCCATCCCCCTGATGGTGCAGAGGTCCTGCGCGGGCCGGCTTCCACCCCGGCGATGCTTCTGATCCTTGATTTTTCACTCCTTTTATACTCGCTGCGAGGTCAGAGCCGGGCGCCTCAACCAATCAGCAGACGAGCACGATTTTTTATGAGAAACCTTTCTCATAGCGCTTATGTACGCACACTATCCTACCCAGGGGGGCGTGCTCGGACTGAATCCAGAGCGGCCATTCCATACCCAGCTTCGCTGGGATGGTCAGTACCCGTCTGGGCGGTCCGCGCTACAGTATTGATATTGCCCGCGCAAGTCACCCAAATGTTTCGGATTCAACCTTTTAAACTCGGTACATGTTTTATAAATCTTAAGTGCCCTAACTGGACACAATACGTCGTCAGATTAAGAAAAACTAGTCAGACTTTTAAAAACGATAGGCTGAGTAGGATGACGAATAGAGTTTTATACAGAAAATTTGTTCTTTGATAAAGATAAGACCATCACCTACCACCTTGGATCGTTCTTCCTCGGCGGAAAGCGCAAGATTTTCTGATCTTCTGGCCACCAGAAAAAACAGTCTTCATGTTTAAGAACTCGAGTGCGACCGATTCAAGGGGCTGAAAAGGTTTACGAGCTAAGACATGGAGATCCAGAGACAGATTCCAAGAATGTAAATGTTCAGATACTGGAGGACGAAGATTGAACATACCTTGAACAAATTCATTAGGAATCCTAATAGCGAACACAGTGAGCGATGACTTCACGAAATCGCGAACGAAGTGAGCGTATATAGATAACATGTACGTACGTGTAATGAGGGAAAAAATCAA
The DNA here is from genome assembly GCA_034401795.1 of Chaetoderma sp. LZ-2023a. Taxonomy (NCBI): domain Eukaryota; kingdom Metazoa; phylum Mollusca; class Caudofoveata; order Chaetodermatida; family Chaetodermatidae; genus Chaetoderma; species Chaetoderma sp. LZ-2023a. The sequence goes on along the minus strand of CM067359.1, from coordinate 74,715,915 downwards.
CATAAAAAGAGACAGGGAACCAAGCTAAAATACATATACCATGCCACTGGAAAAGCTTCGTTTCCGGTCGCGAGGTTTTTTTTGCTTCCGGCTTCGGCTTATGATATAGCTTTTGTGGTTTCTTCATGGGCCCCTGTTGCATTATGGGTTATGATTCTTCATTATGCGTATGTTCCTCTCGTTGTTTTAGGGAAACCTACTGAACATTTTCAATGTCCAAAATTTGTGTGATATTGTTATCACGAATAGTATACATTTAGTTTAGAACGTAAAGCGATTAAATAGTCTGACGCAGACAAGATGAAAGCTTTATTTATTCCTATTTATGGGTACTTGTAAATGCAATATGAGGTTTGGTTGACTGTCTCGTATTATTTTTAACACTTATGGTCGTGGCAATTTAGTCGTTGTTGTCAATGTGATATGTATTTAGCGCCGATAGCAAGACATTTAAGGCCGGGTACCATGCGATTCGCACCCGGATGGATTGCACATTCATGTATTTACTCGCAGACATGCATTAATTCCCATTTTTTGTGGCTTATGTCTGGATAAACGTGATCTAAAAATTCTGGCGGACGACATTTCATTATGACGTCATAGTTACTATGAACTTGTTTGTATTTCCCCAAACAGCAAGGAGCACCGCGGTACGTCGGTACAAATTGTATAGCGTCATTGGACTGGCGCCACTATTTAATGGCGTAGGCCCCGTTAAAAGATGCAATAACGCTGGCGGATATCACTGACAATGGGCAGACGCATTGTTGTGAATATCGTGGACTGGATTTACCAGAATGCCCTCCAAGCTAGATTAAAAATTAGCTTCAAATGTACTATACATGGGCATACGTATTTAGGACATTTCGACCCTATACAAATTCGTCCTATTTATCTAAGCAATAAATGTTGTCTGCGTTCGCTTATAGGCAACGCCTATTTTCATATTATCCCTAGAACTAGTACTTAGGAGACATGGAGAAATTGCCAAAGAAAATCTATAGCCTCTAACCATATTGGTTGTAAGACTAAGATGATCAAACAGATAAGACATAAAATCTAAAACTTGTGAAAGAGATGCTGAATCGGGTGCGATACTGTGCTGGGAACAACATTGTCTAGAAACCTCAAATCTACCATTGTAAACTATTCGAGCGGACTCTCTTCTGGAATGGAACAAGATTTCTTTAGACATCTCAGAAAATATTTCAGAAGAGATAGAACTCTGGGCAGATTCCAAAGGCTGATTCTCTGGGAAAGAAGATCCGGACATTGAGAAAGAAGATGAGTAATGTCTACAAGCCAACCCCTGTTTGGCCACAGAGGGGCTATCAGAGGAATAATGCATTACTGTTCTCGAATTTTCTTTAGGATCAACGAAATAAGAATAGTTGGGTGCTAGGCATATGCAGAGGTCTGCCCATAGTTGAGGCAGGGAGTCCACAGACATAGCGTTCTCCTCTGGATAGGGAAACGTGAATGTGCAAATCTGAGCATTGACTTATGTGGCAAAGCAGTCGATGTAAGAGTGAAGAAAAATGGACCTCACCACCGACTTCTTTAGTTCTCATTCCGTGTGAGTGAACTTGCTGGTATTGGAAAGTTGATCTGCAAGAATATTCACTCGCCCTGGATTATGAGCAGCTGCTAGAAAAATATGTTGACTCCGACAGCACTGGAGAAGGCACCACGTCTCCAGAGACAAGACAGACGACCTGGTGTCCTCCCCTCTGTTTGTTCAGATACAAAACTAATGCCGAATTCTCTGATCTCATGGAAACGATTAGGCCTTGGATGAGATGCTGCCATTGAAGGCGAGCCATCTTCACTGCCCATAACACCAGAATGCTGATGTGAGAGGAGCTCTCCTCCTGAGACCACCGATCTGATGCATAGTGGGAGGTCCCACCTGCCTCCACCCTTCTAAGAGAGCCACACTGGGATGCAGCTACCCTAAAGGAAACCTCTTCAAAAGGAGAGAATGGTCTGTCCAGAAAAGACAATGTTCTAGAAGATGACTCCGAATAGGGATCTGAACATCCAATGAATCATGTGGCTGTTTTCAAAGGGACATGAAATACATTTGAAATGGTCTTCTCACAAGAGCAGCCCAAGAGATAACTTTTTCATACTGGGCATCAGGCCTAGGACTTTCAAAAAGAATCTTGCTGACACTAGCATGGTTCTTCTGGGGAGGGGCATCGCACATTAGATGGCTTCCATTCCGGAGTCAGATGGAAAGAACATTCCCTGAAAAAGATTGAATCCTATCCTGAGGTGAGTGAACAATTGGGAAGGAACCAAATTCGACATATCCATGTTGCTCATCCAACCACGGTTTCAGGCAAGAAGAAAGACTTGAGAGAGATTGTCCTGCAACATCTGACTGGATCACGCCTTGAGAAGCCAGTCGTCTATGTAAACGTCCAGATGAATAGATTGGTGATGATAATGAAGAATGCATGTTACAGCTGTTACCAGGCGGGTAACGAAATAAGGGACCTCACCCGACTCTGATAAGCAAATTGGAGGAACCAATTGAAGGACTCGTGAATGGGGGCAAGGAAATAAGCATCCGGCAGGTCCACAGAAGCTATCCACATGCCAGGATTGATACCTGCTATCGCTGAAGAAATTGTTTACATCTTGAACTTTGAAGTATGGGTCAAAATGTTCAGCTTCTCTAGGTTGATAATACGGCGTCATCCCAATCTTTTTGTGACATGAAAGACTGTTGAATAATAACCCGGGTTTACATTTCAATGAACAACCTCCTCTACTACATTTTTTGAAATCATAGTGGAGAGTTCCTCCATCTTGGGCTGAACAACTTTGGAGGAGGACTTTCTAACCAAGCCAGTGTATAACCACAATGAAGAGTGTCCACCAGCCAGGAGTCCAGAGACTGACATATCTCCCAAATGGGAACACTTGGATGACAAGAAATAGGAGGGTCTGGAAGTGCATGCAATGGTAAAGGAGAAAAACAGGATGAGGATGTGAAACTATTGGCCTTACCCGGGATGACGCCTGACAGTTAAACACAACCCTGGCTTTTGTCTACAGAAAAACCATGACCACGGGATCTATAATGATTATTAGACTCATAAAATGACTCGGGAGGCAGCCTGAATGAAGACAATTGTCTATTGGCTGCAATGGATTCATAACAGTCTTGGCGAGCCTACCAGGAGAAGCATCATTATACACCCTCTCTCGAGAACGTGAATGATTAGAGTTTGTAAACACACGTGAAAGAAAAGAACCATTAATATCAGGCTTAAAACTCTTCCTCTTAGAAGAAGAAGCAGGGCTCTGAATAGATGAAATTACCCTCTTAGGATCAAGAACTCTAATATTGGCAATCAGAGGCTTAACTTCTTTAGACGTCTTCAAACGAGCCAATTCCTTAAATGGAATTTCATGAGCACGACAACTGAAAATATCTTTACCAAAAGGAGGGGTATTAAGCAAATCATGCTTTAATTGATATAAAAATTCTAAATGGGGAAAGAACATAAATCTACAATTGGAATTTAACATGGATCTAGAGCAGTCAGTTAATGTTAAAAGGGCCAAAGAATGAAATGCCTCTTGCAACTTTAAAATGCCTTCCGAAGGTATTGCCACAAAATTAGAAATCTTCAACTGTAATCGAACAACTCTCTCCAAAATCACACACAATTTTAGTCAAAGGGCAATTAACTGAAGATACAGGAAGATTTGGTTTAAGCAATTCCCAAGTTGGACTCTCCAATATTTGAGTTTTAACCATCTTAACAAAGTCTGATTTAGGAATACGAACTGGAGCAAGAGAAGCAAGACACGAATTAATATCTGGATTAGAACAATTATCATTGAGGAAATCCAACAGGTCAATGAGCAAATTGTTAACAGGAAGGACTTTAGAAGACTCAAAGGAAGCATGTGAAACTACAACAGAACAGTAGGCATCGTCCTGCCGAGGATAATCCTCCTCAAGATCTACTGATAATCTGTTCGAAATCCAATCATGGGCTGCATCCCAATCCTGCGAAGAAACCATCATAACCAAGCATGTCTAAATCAGAAGAACGGGAAGATTGAACAGAAGAAGATGAACCAGTAACAAAGGAATTTCGAAAGGGGCCTGACAAATCTCCTTCGACAGCCTAGACTTATACAATTCAAAGATAGAGGAAATATGACCAGGAGGAACATGGCCAGAATGAACTGAGTAAGAGTCAACAAACAATGAGGTGGGAGAAGAATCAGGGCCATGATCAATGCTACTAGACGGACGCATTGAGAGAATAGAAAACTTTACTGAAATAATGTAAAATTGGCTGAATTCATTAAATGACACATTAAAGCCAGCCTGAGCAATACCAGAAGCAACAATCTCAGCTTACAACATATACGGGAAAGTTTTTCTGTAACAAATGGACCCACTGAACGAGAAGAATCCTCAACAGAAGAAGTCTGAGAAGATAACAAAGAGGAGGACTATAAGATATGAACTGAAAAATTAACCTTTGCATCCCTAGAAGACTGATGACAAATAGGAAGAGAAACAGACGTAAGCTAAGAGCTAGGCAGTTGAGCAAATCCAGGAGGGTGGATAACTGAAGGGACAGACCTGTGAGGACAATAATTTTGTAAGAGACTGGGGCAAAGAAGGGGAATCAGTAGGATAAGTAGAAGAAAGAGAAGTAAACTTCTCTGAAGAAATCCAAGCAGCCTGTAGCTCGCCGGACCCACGACCCCCCCCCCCCCACACACACACACACACACACACACACACACACACACACACAACCCTGATACCCACCCTATCAATAGGCAATACAAATAATTCATTAGAATAATAGTCGTGTCATGGACCAAAATAAAATTAGAAATAATAAAAAAAATAACAAATAACAGTCAGAAAACAGAATGTCTTCTGACGTTAAACAAAATGTGGCCACTTACATGGGGATGCCTGTGTATATATAAGTGGCAAGGAATGAAATCGCTCAAAAAGATGATCCCAATATGCTCAAGTAAGAACCAAGATCACTATAATTCAGGGTGACTAATGTATAATACTGACAGAGTTACATAAATTATAAGTCCACTATGGCATAGTAACACCCAGATGAACATATAAGGTTCCGCTCTGACCTACTTGAGTAACCAATTCCCTCTACTGATGATGATGATTACTGTATTCTGCAGCTGTGGAAGTAGAACCATCTTACAGCTGCAATCAGTCCTTCTTTGCTTTTGCCCACTGTATCTTGTTCTTGGCAAAAATCTTTAGCTTCCTCGGTTCCATTCTCGATTTGACTGTACCGAGTCACATTGTAGCATGCTTAACAGATTTATGTAATGACGTCTTCTCCTGACTTTGTATTTGTTGACTCTCAGTATGACGAATTTTCTGTGCTGGTGTGTCCCCTGGCATTCTTAGCACATTCTCTTTACTAGGCACCACAAGTGACGAAGAAACTAACAAAGAACTGAATCCCTAAAATACTTAACTGACTGAGTTCTCCTGAATTAGTGTAGAAACTTTAAACCAAATTTCCGATTCTCCAGTGCCAGTAGATTCACTCCAGAGAAGCATTGGATGGGAATCCGCCGAATTGTGCATGCAGCATGCAGAGACTCAATCCGATGAAGATTGTTTGGTTCCGGACAAGTCCCCATGACGTAATCCATGGAAATGAATGTTCCAGTTAGAATGATCTATATGGAGAGGGTGGTAATAAAGTGGCCCCCAAAAGCGGGTTCTGAGAAACACCACGAGACCGTTATCACAATATGCAAAACTCTCTAATAATACAAAGACCTTAATATACGCTAAGGTTTCCCTTCTCAGGACTCGTGGGCAACTACTACAATTACTTAAGTTGCCCTGATATCAACATAACCTCACTCAACCAACGTGGAATGGCTAAGGTGTCATTCACCTGGAATTAAAGTTGAACGTATTTCTCAAAGCTATACCTCTTCCCACTGGGGAAGAACTACTCTGTCAAAACATCTGTACGGTTCTGTGTATCAAATAGCACTCCGGTGTCATCATCCGTAGGTGGTAGTTGGCAAGTGTACCAAACATCAACATGGAAATCAGTATTTGAAATATTTGCGAACTCCAAAACTATTTCAAGTTGGGAAATTATCTGTGGAGGAGACGTGTCATTACAGTCCATTTGGATCAGTCATTAGCCTTCGTATGATGGAAATCTCTACACATCTACGAGTGGAAGAGAAATACATGTTCGGATTTGGGTTAAATAACTTAATAATAAAAATAAATGAAGCAACCATAAACGTTCATTGCGTCTCAAGGAACACGGGTTGTCTAGCCCAATCCAACACAGAAAATTGAAATGTCAACTACTAGTAACCCTCAAATCTCTAACAGGGAATTATTAGTAATCCTTGTGTTAAAATCGCTACCTCTATTACAGCATGCAATTCCGCCTAGACATGTAAGTTACTTAATTAAGTTGTGGGCTATAAACTCATGGCTTTCGTTATATAGTAATCCAGTTAAATAATGATAGATAATTATAAACTAAGAAGAAAAAACTGTGTCCATACATATATTGACGCTTTTCCGGCCCGGCTGCCACCGATTGGAGCACTAATTTCATCCACACCAGTGTTTGCCACATGCGCTGGAGCGCAAACATGTATGACACCAGCCGAAGTTGGTGTTCCCACTGACAGGTAATATTCTGTAAGTGGCTTCGAAGCATGGCTAGTTTCAAGCTCTGGTAGTGTGGCATTATTACTGACAGGCTCTGGCTTTATTTTTAAATCCATACACCTAGCATTTGCAATACTTAATCTATCAGTGCTAGCTTGGTTTTGTGATGATGCTGCATCTGTATATCTAGCCAGCAACTGCGCCATTGCGGCCATTGTTGCCTCAACCCCTAAGGCAGTGATAATGGCTTCTAGGCCTTCTCTTGCCTGCTCCTGTGAGTCGGCCATAGGTGGACTGCAAGGCCTGCCATGTGCATTAACTGGTAGTGTGTTTTGCTCTGGTTACATAGGCCAAATCGTCTCAGGCTTGGCAGAGAAGAGCTATATGTAGGGGTGTTCAGACCCAAACCACTATTACTACTGCCCATAAAGCGTCCATGATCTATTGAAAATGATTCATTGACGCACATGCCTGGCTGTGGATATGCCAGAATATTTGTCTGCTCCATGGCAGGTGGTGGTGCTTCAAAATTATTTATCATGGGACCAATACATGTCTCATTGGTGTCGCGAATGCTTCCCACCCCATGCTGCTTTTCAGCCTTTGGCTGAGGTGTTATTCCATACACAGATACAGCGTTCCTGTGAGGCTCCAGATTCAAATTCGTACTACTAGCGTTGGTAGTACTCACTGGGTGAACATCACTGGTAAGCTGGCGAATGTTAAGCCTTGATGCAAGCTGTTGTACTTTCCGTGACAACGCATGTAGTGGATTGAGCTGGCCTTCCATAGTGTAGGTAATATTTCTCGTATACACGCGCACGCGCACGCACGCACGCACGCACGCACGCACACACACACACGTACAGCGCCAAAATTCAAGCAGAATATGGTGTTTCTGCAGCCTCTGAGATGTACCAAACACTGTTCATGGGGCGTCACTCTGCGTGGTAATGTGTTGTTCGTGATACGAGTTGTCTCCCTTGTATCGTTACAGGCTTGATATTATTTCAACAGACGCTAGTGTAATATCATGAATAGTTGCAGTAACTATTGAGCAAGACTACGTTATTAGCAATGTTGCGGTGGTGCTAATGTTCTTGCAAAATTCACATACATACAAATATACTTGTGTGTATATTGACAACAACTGGTTAACTTTTGTATGCTGTCAATGTGGTCTCTTGGTGATTTCAAGTCCTAGTGACTGTAATTTTGTTGAAATCACCCCAGGACGAACGATAATCCGTTTCGTCTGGTCTTAGCAAAAATATGGATGACCATGTAGTTTTTAGAGAAATATATTTGTGCTAATCTGTGTGTATGAGCATAGGACTATGTGCGTTATTTAATGTGATCAGCTAGCTTTTTGAGTTGTAGATGGTGTGTTTTGTATGCTAGAATTGAATGTTTGTTCGTATGTTTGTTTGTGTGTGTAATGTGTATGTGTGATCATGTCCTACTGTGTACGGTTTCTCTCTTCTACTACTATGAGCATGAGTATAATGTTGTCATGAGGAGCGTGAGCTATGATAGCTAAACCAATGTATAAAACAAACCGAATTTGTGTAGATGATGTTCTATCGTCAAAAATATTAACTTGGTGTTTTAACAGCTAAAAGGAAACAGAACAGCAAACGTAAGTTCGTTGGTATTGTACTATGTAGGATATTGTGGAATCTATCGGTCTGTAAACAGACACACTATTGCACACTGTTGCTTTGCAAACAGTCTACAATAGTGGTGCGATTCCTACCATATCCACGTCAGTCTTACGAAAGAACTACACTCTTCTCGTGGCTGTATTCACACATGAGATCATGTACACCGTACCGATGTCCACATGGTCTGCCTGTTGAACACATTCGAGGTAGGCCCACGCACGAGGAATGCCAGGGTTTTGCGGACCAGACCTGAATTGCCACAACTTTGAGTTAGATCAGTGTTAGCTGTTACATACTCACTACTTGCAGAAGCTTTCGGATGCTTGCCTGTAACATTCCCCTGTGGAGGCTATCACTACGAGTCTTTCAACTCTACGGTCAAGCTACAAACACAGAGAGAATTTGCCAACACCTCACTAGATCTTTCTACATCAATGTCTGTCTGTCTGAGCTGTTATGTATCGGCTGAGCTGTTAATTTTAGCAGCAACATTAGAGCAGAACGTCGCGTTCATCTACAACAAATTTCGGCGTACCATGCTCCTAAAAAGACGAAATAATTATGCATCTACCATCAGTCTAACGTTCAGTCTAATCCTCAGTCTAACGTGCACACACTTGCCAGCATATATAGACATGCAGAGAGGCATAGGTAGAGTGCGCACGAGGAATGCCAGGGTATTGCACTCTGAAAGGTTATTATGCCTGGGTGCTAATGTCTATTAGACAAAGTCGGCCCAATCAGCATTGGTTAGCACAGGACTGGCGGTATGATCAGCGAACGAAAAGAAGAAGAAGAAGAAGAAGAAGAAGAAGAAGAAGAAGAAGAAGAAGAAGAAGAAGCATTAGAGAGAGAGAGAGAGAGAGAGAGAGAGAGAGAGAGAGAGAGAGAGAGAGAGAGAGAGAGAGAGAGAGAGAGATAGAGAGAGAGAGAGAGAGAGAGAGAGAGAGAGAGAGAGAGAGAGAGAGAGAGAGAGGGAGGGAGGGAGGGAGGGAGGGAGAGAGAGAGAGTTATGGCTCACTGCTAGAAGCAGAAGGCGAAGAAATTTCATTTCATTTCATTTTAGTTGGTATTTATTGGCCGCTCACACCTAGATGTATTTGGGCCATGACTCGCTCTTAGAGGTGTTTCCCCGAAGGGTTGCGTTGCTTCCCCGAAGGGTTGCTCTAAATAAGTAAAAACTAAAAAAAGTCGAAAAATTAAGTTGTTGCTGGGAGTGTGTTGCCTGATGTTACCTAATGTATTGTAGTTGGCTAGTGTCTATGTTGTATGCAGTGTTGAGGAGGGGGTGGGAGGGGGGAATTACTTTATTTTTTATGGAGGTGGGATGCGGGTGGAGGGCAGTCTGTAAAATAAAATCTCAAAACGGAAATCAGAACAATTTAAATAAAGAATATTATGATGAAGCTGAATGATAATACTATCAAATAAGAAGAAACAAATTAAGATAATGGCCTGTGATTAAATAAACAAGAAACGGGGAAAATTGAACTTAAAATTCAGTGTTTGTAAACTAAATATCCAAATTTAACTTAGAATTATAACTTGTTGCTATTAAAAATAATAAGTTGAATGCACGTGGCGCTATTTGGGAGTTGAATGGGTTTAAGTCACGTCGTCGAGTCACTAAAAATCCTTTCATACTTATGCTAAAAATGTATCCAGCGACGGCGAGAGAAGAGCGAAGAGAACGACAGCATCTACATCAAAGCAAATCAACGCCAATCACGACCTCCGTGTCCATCATCCTCGTCTTGTCGTCCTCAGCGGTTTCGTGATCGCAACCTCGGCCGTAGTCACCAGCAGATATAAGTACACAGCAGATAGAAGCAGCAAGTAAGCAGCGTCGCCACTCCACTCGACCAACGGCATCTCTCCAGGGCGGGTTGATTGCGACTCAACGATAAGCCCACCTAGATATGGCGAAGAAATGCTGTGTGCGCTGCCTTTTATACTCTCCAGAGAGCATATCTGCTGTTTTACATCAACTTTTGATTGGCCGGAAGCGTAATGACGTAGCATTATTTGGGAAAACTTTCTCTAATTTGGCATGTCTATAAATCACATGTATAACCTAATTGCTGATTCCATCAATATATGGCTACAAATATTTGTTTGGACGACTGTCTGTGTCATAAATTCGTTCAGAATTAAGTTTTCAATGCTGGATAAAGTTGTGAAAACCCCAAGAAATCTAATAATGCTTGAACAAGATGATAGGCCGTGACCTCTCTAACCCGGGCCGTGGCTAGTCAAGAGGGCGCAACAAAATTCCCACGGTTGAATTATGTCAAGCGGCGGGTTACAACAGTTCTCTTGAATTTTTCGTGTATTTACATCACATAGATACTATTTATCGGCATCAGAATATACCATTCTTATTCTCATATGGCCTGAAATGAGCTATGATAAATACAAAAGGTGCCGTGTTTCCCCCTAGCATGTCATTCCAGCATCTTAAATGGTCGACCCCGATAAATGACGTCATGGGTGGTGTTTACTATACGCATTTCCGTGTTTTAAAATCGGCTCTTTCCTTGCTCAAGCATTATTTTCAGGGCTTTTAAGTGAATGGGTATGTCAAATATACATGTTTCTTTCCATCAATGCATTCCCGCAACAGCGCGACACTGAATAAGTTTGTATTTGACTGTGAAAGGCAACATTACACAAGTATTTCCTCTTCTTGTTCGGAAAGGTATGTTGGGAGTCCCTCCCCTATGTAGAATAGGTGAACCAACAACTTCACATCGTACGGTGAAAACTGCTGGTACTTGCATAATACGAGTATCAAACTATTATATTTGATCAGGATTGTTGCTAAATCGTTCCACAATATCAGAATGCACGTGAACATCCACCGCAAAGTATTATAATATATATATATATATATATATATATATATATATATATATATATATATATATATATATATATATATATATATATATATATATATATATATATATATATATATATGTTCACATTATCAAACGAAGTCACCAAAAGTCCAGATGAAAATTGAGAACCCAGATAGCAGGAACCAACCTGGGGAACCGCGATCCCCGTCCAACCATTCACCTCTCATCAGCAGCGAATATGCCTATATGTCCACCAAAGATACTATCGGCTGAACACGAATATTGAATATCTATCATCTGTTAAGCTGACATAACAATGCACAATGGGATAGAAGTGAGGTCCCACACTCCTTCAATGTGATAAGGAAAACTGTAAGTCAGACGACCAGGATAAGTTACTTGGAATGAGATGTTTAAGAAATGTGCCCGGAACCGGATTGTCTTCCCAGTTCTATGTCATCAGAAATATCCGATTTCTTGAGAACCAGATTCCACGTATGGCAGTGAGCCGTTCGCAGGATTTAACGGGCAAAGTAAATGGAAGGAAGAATTGTCCAAGTCTTCCATGGGCTCGAAGCCAACAACTCTGGACGAATCAAGTAACAGGAATAACTCTGTAACCTCTACACATGAGGATAATCTATTGCAGTTATGATTCACGGATCAGCATCTGCCGCTTGATAATACCGAGATCAGTTCTAGTGTAGCTGCTAATTTCTTGATACCGCTTTGCAGGAGTCCCCAGTAGTTAAACGCTAAACAGGGGGTGGGGTTGGGGTAGAGACTGACAGAGTGCACATTTTTATTACACTACCCCCTCCTAAATCTCGACCAGAGAGCGATCGCTTTAATTCAGAGGGAAGTGATAGTAAGGCTGGGCAGTATACTTCTATTTTGTTTTTACCTGGGTTTATGGACCAGCTTTGTTTTTGTTTTTGTATTTTAATGCTTGCAGATGTGTTTCCACTGTTCCGATTTATTACAAGTCCCTACAATTGTTTGCATAACTTTACCCATTAGTGTGGAATACATATTTCCTCCACACCCGGATATACCTAAGCACCTGAACTTGTTTTAATTAAATAATAATAATATACGATGTTTACAAGTTATATAGCAATATATACGATATCAGAAAATATTTATAAACTTTGTAGTGAGCCCTAGGCAACCACACAATGGTTGAATGGCTTGAAGAAGTCCTCTGTCAAGTTCCCTAATGCTCCAGGTGGCAGCAATAATGAACACCAGTCTGAACCACAACAGAGTGAGTCAATGTTCCAATTACCATACTTTCTCACAACCCTGGAGGGGGATCCTATGTCCACTGTTTGGCGAACCCAAGGTCTACTTGTGATGCAAGAAAAACTCGCCGGAACCACCAGAGCGCTTGAAGAGGGTGAGGATGGAGAGATGTTTGCCGTAACATTAGGGTGAACGGTGATCACAGAAGACATCAGTTAAGTAGGAAACGAACTTCGCTCCCGGGATTGAATAGTAACAGAGATGGGTTCCTCCATGCCTGATGTTGCCACCATTGGTGCTGTAATAGTCAGCATCGCCTGGATATTTCTCATCAAGTTAGTTAATAACGACAATGCTGCAGAAGATATTACGATGACCATCTCCAAAGGCGAATACAAGTGAGAAAATTCAGGTGTTATAGACTGAGGTGCCTCACCGTCTGACACAAATATGGTAACCAGAAAAACTGGAGAGTCCTCCGCACAATCCACTGACCGTGTAGCCGAAGTAGTTGCAGAAGAAGGCCTGGGTACCTTCGCTGGAGGAGACAGAGCCTTTGATAGAACAGATTGAGATGTGCACAATATCTCTGTTATGTCTGCCGCTCTCTTCCTCTTGTAGTGGTTTGTAGGTTGAAACCTTACTACTGGCTTTGGTACTGGACGTCGACATCTCTCGAATACAAGAGTCTGGATGAACGACTTCAGATGCAACCTCATCACATGCAAGTGGTGTAGTGGATACAGTAGCACTGGCGCAGTTTCTTCATTCGTGTCTGCATTGGCTGCAATCTCTCAGGAAAATGTTAACTAGTTTTCCATTTGCTCTCTATCATGGTTCTATCTCTATTGGCCAGGGAAGAAGGATCCATGGCTTGTCCACCAGCCTGGATCCAAGTTAGTTTAATGGTACATAACTTTCTCTATGTGCATCAATGTAACAGGGTGTTGGTTCCAGCATACCTTTCACAGTAGCTGACGTATGTGAATGATGTGTAGGCATCAGGCGTGATAGTGGCTACCATGGCAATCTGTGTCTGTCTGGGAAGTCTTTTACCATTACTCTCTGTGCTACCGATGTGTGGATATGGGTAAGCAGAAATAGGGTATATATCAGCGGGGGTTTGAAAGGGGGTGGTGGTGGTGGTGGTTGAGAGGATGTTCTGATAGGAACAGTCATCCTGGCGGTCGAACCTTGACTATAGGCAGTGGATTGGTTGTAAATGAAGGTTTTGAAGAGCGGTCCTAGTAACTTGCAGCATATCAACCTTTTGTGTTAGCTGGGTACTGGGAACTGGTTAATATAACGAGTTGAACAGCGATTTTGGCAAACATTGACCTGATACGACTTGGCAATGGTACGAAATGACTAGAATTGCTCAACATCACGAGCGGTACACAATTGCCAGATAGTTGCATCTTATTTCCCGCTCGTCCAGATCAATTATTTTTATCATTAATTTAAGACGCAAAATAATTTTAATATAGAGTTAAAATAAACCAAATCTTCGAATTGTGATCTGTGAATCGCAAAAATGATCAATTGTGTACCTTTACGGCGTTGAATTCTGTTCCCGATTCCCAGTTTTCGGTTCCGTATTCGCAGCTCCCAGTTCCCGGTTCCTTATCCGAGTCGAAATGTTGAACTCGGTTCAATTCAATTCAATTCAAATATTGTTTATTTTATAGTAGCATTTCACATTTATATTACAAAGCACAAGTAGCCCATCAAAGGCAAAGCCTATGTGGTGATGGACCCATAACATATATTAGACAAAGAGACATTGCAACATTAAATTACTGTACCTTGTTGTTAGAATAATTTAAAAATCAGTGTGAGAAATGTTCTCTTGCATGTTTTGAATGTGGGTGGATTGGAGGAAATTGCTGCCTATGGCAACAGTGGCCTCCAATTCAATTATATTCAACACATTAAACAGAAAGTTTTTATTTTACTATTGAGATGAACTGGTTATTTCCGAAATGTACTGTATAACCAAAGTCAACCAAAAATATAAATGTTGTGTTGTAATGTAAAATCACCACTACAACTACTACTACTACTACTACTACTACTACTACTACTACTACTACTACTACTACTACTACTACTACTACTACTACTACTACTACTACTTAGACATGTATTAATTTTTTATTTAACTTGTCTACGTCCTCTGTTTGTATGCTACTGTCCTGTTTAATTTATTTGTATAGCTGTATGTATATATGTGTAAGGCATCCGCCAATACAATAGGCGTCGAATCGGGGCAGGTGATGGGCTCTGTCCGGTTGAGTGAGCGGTGGCAGCTGGCAAAGATGACCAGCTGCGGGCGTCATGTGGTCAGTGCTGGCGACAAGGTAGTCATGGCGGCAGGTGTTGAGAGGTTGATGGTAGTTGGTGTCGTCTCGGCAATTTGAGCTGCTGCGCAGAAGCGACTGCTGCATTTCTGTCTAAGTGGACTTTGTTAAATAAGAGGTTTTAACCTAGCCTTTTAGTATATAGAATAGGCCCTGCAGCTGGATATGAATGCGTTCCAAGTTGTGGCCTGTTTACGCAATATAATTTACTTATCCCTATGTAATGTCTGTAGATTGTTCCACACACACACACACACACACACACACACACACACACCCACCCACCCACCCACCCACCCACCCACCCCACACACACACACACACACACGCGCGCGCGCGTAAAATGCATAATAATACACTCACAAAACGCTACAAGCTGCTAAAATAATTATGTCCCCGGAACGCCTTGTCTCCACAGTTACGGTAAAACCGGAGAGAGAGAGAGAGAGAGAGAGAGAGAGAGAGAGAGAGAGAGAGAGAGAGAGAGGGAGGGAGGGAGGGAGGGAGGGAGGGAGGGGAGGGGAGGGGAGGGGAGGGGAGGGGAGGGGAGGGAGGGAGGGAGGGAGAGAGAGCCAGCGAAGGGACATGGGAATATATTTTATACTTTATTTTATTGACAGGACGATGTGGATGTGTGTAGGAAATCACGCGAATATTTCCCGTTCCAAGGTCGCCAGAGAATAGAGGATGTCCTTAAAAAAGTAGCTACACTTACTGGTCAAGTATTGAGGTGCTGACGTCAAGGTTTGGCGCAATTGTGCTAGCACACATATAGCGCTTGCAAGATGGCGAACGAAACTGTCTAATACAGGCTTCATGATATGGAAAATAGCAGAGGCGGATTATGTCCACCAAAGAGGGAACATGTTTGTCAAGACGGAGAGGCACCCGTCCATAACGAGGCATGCGCTCAAGCTTCAAGATTTGTGGAGTCTGAGATTGAACTATTGGACCACTTGTCCCAGTTAACAGAGATTCACTGTAAGCAGTTTCTGACCGACAACAAGCGAAGTAAGAATTCTAAGAATGCCCTGAATGTTGCAAAGAAATGTGACCTTCCATGCTAAGATGGATGCTTGCAGCAACCATGGTCAGAATTTAGTACGAACTGGAGCAATATAATATTAACCGGCATGACCCACAAGGGAATTCGGTCCGGGTGGGTGGGGTGGGGGGGGGGTGTTGTAAAGAAAAGATCGTTGAAATAAATGAGGAAACAGACCTTCTAGGATTGAGGCCACAGAAGTTGACCATAATATGAAAGTTATACATATACACCTGTGCAAAAGTTAAGCACCACCCTATTTTTACGCACATGCGAGGGTATATTCATGTGCTATGAAGAAAGCAATAGCATAAACATTTATGTACCCATCCATCTTAGTGCAAGAGGTAATAATGCAACTAGAGGAATGCTGATTATGATGGTGGGGAAACACTGTATGTTTTTGTTTGAACTTGAAAACGAGGCCTGAATATGGTTATGTTGACACAACTGACAACTATTGCCATACAGTTGACACACGTGGCTAGATTGTCATTAATGGTGTCTGAAAACGAAGTTTAACATCTGTGCACGGGTTTGAGACTGTCATTATTAATACCAGGTATATCCACCTTGTGCCTGGATGACGGCCTGGACACGACGTCTCATGCTGGTCACCAACCGACTGATACGCCATTGTGGTATTCGTTGCCATTCAAGATGGAGTGTGTCTGTTAATTCCTGTAGGTTCTGCACAGGAGGATCCCTCCTTCTCACCATGTTTCCCAGAATGTCCCAGATATGCTCAATAGGGTTCATGTCAGGGCTCCTTGCTGGCCATGGTAGGGTTTCGATGGCATTCTGGCGGAGGTATTCATGCACAGCTCTAGCACGATGTGGTCGGGCGTTGTCATCCATGAATATAGGGTGGGTTCCAGGTGCATGATTTACAAAATGAGGGACCATAACTCTATCCAGTATGGAATCTTGATATCTTTGTCTATTTAGTGTTCCAGGTACAGTCAACAGATCCAGCTTACAATCAAATGAGATGCACCCCCATATCATAACGGAACCTCCACCAAATGGAACTTCTTCCATGATGTTACGTTGGTCGTACGCCGTGCGTCTGGACCTCCATACACGAGTTCGACCATCTGTGGCATGAAGCAGGAACCGACTTTCATCGGAGCAGTGTACCCGTCTCCAGGATCTCATGTTCCAGTGTCTTCTTTCGTTGCACCACCTCAGACGCTCCTCTTTGTGGTGTGCAGTGAGGAGAGGACGTCTGACAGGTCTCCTAGCTTTCATGCCAGCAGCATACAGTCTCCTTTTGACGGTAGACATTGACACTCTATTGCGCGTTTCCCATTGCTGGCTGAGCACTCTGCGGTTGGTGAATGGAGATCTCCTAACAAGGCGTACTAGGGCTCGATCATCACGGGCAGTAGTCTTCTTCAGTCTTCCAGATCTAGGCCTGTCCTTCACCTCGTTAGTTTGCCCATGTTTTGCAATCAAACGACTGATTACTGTATGGTTAATGTTCAGCTGTCTGCCAATCTCTCTGCATGACATACCAGTGGTATGCATGCCTATGATTTGCCATTTCACACGATCACTTAACCTTCGTCTTGCCATAGCGGTTCACAATCAAGAGCTAATTCTCTCTGTACAAATAAACCACGGTCATGAACACAAAATTCCTAATCTTGTCGCCTAAATCTGTATGTAATGTTCTACACCTCAAACTGGACTTTTACATAACTGAACACGTGTGCTGTTTCCCGCCACGCACGGACATCAAGCGGCGTGAAGTCATGCATGCAT
>CM067359.1:74694778-74697791 GCA_034401795.1 Chaetoderma sp. LZ-2023a | reverse complement strand
TTGTACTTTATTTTATTGACAGGACGATGTGGATGTGTGTAGGGAATCACGCGAATATTTCCCGTTCCAAGGTCGCCAGAGAATAGAGGATGTCCTTAAAAAAGTAGCTACACTTACTGGTCAAGTATTGAGGTGCTGACGTCAAGGTTTGGCGCAATTGTGCTAGCACACATATAGCGATTGCAAGATGGTGAACGAAACTGTCTAATACAGGCTTCATGATATGGAAAATAGTAGAGGTGGATTATGTCCACCAAAGAGGGAAAATGTTTGTCAAGACGGAGAGGCACCCGTCCATAATGAGGCATGCGCTCAAGCTTCAAGATTTGTGGAGTCTGAGATTGAACTATTGGACCACTTGTCCCAGTTAACAGAGATTCACTGTAAGCAGTTTCTGACCGACAACAAGCGAAGTAAGAATTCTAAGAATGCCCTGAATGTTGCAAAGAAATGTGACCTTCCATGCTAAGACGGATGCTTGCAGCAACTATGGTCAGAATTTAGTACGAACTGGAGCAATATAATATTAATCGGCATGACCCATAAGGGAATTCGGTCCGGGTGGGTGGGGTGGGGGGGGGGGGTGTTGTAAAGAAAAGATCGTTGAAATAAATGAGGAAACAGACCTTCTAGGATTGAGGCCACAGATGTTGACCATAATATGAAAGTACTGGGGCAGAGAAAGATGGCAGAAATGCTGATTTCAGGACGATTATACATATAATACACTTATTAGAGGAAAATGTAAAACGAAATGCTTTCTATGCCTGGGACGAGAACGAGACTTAATGCTTGGGCATATATGAGGATGAATAACTCGGCCACTATTGGTCCGATTGGAATGGAATTACCTGTCGGACA
The DNA here is from genome assembly GCA_034401795.1 of Chaetoderma sp. LZ-2023a. Classification (NCBI taxonomy): domain Eukaryota; kingdom Metazoa; phylum Mollusca; class Caudofoveata; order Chaetodermatida; family Chaetodermatidae; genus Chaetoderma; species Chaetoderma sp. LZ-2023a. The sequence continues at coordinate 74,696,930 of CM067359.1, read as the reverse complement.
TTCCCTGCCAGTAGCACGAAGTGGCAACTAAGTTTGGTGAAGATGGCTGTGAGGAGACGGACTGTGCATTGCCGATTTGTTGGAAAGTTGGGGATACAGTGGAAAAGTGTGTCACATAATTCAGACTCCCGCCCCTAGCGAACCTAGACAAACATGCCTTATCCTTATGGCAAGAGAACCATTTAATCGATGTGGACGAGAATTTGGGTGAGGCCGACCATCTATATTGTACTTGATCCCATATTTAAACAAAATACACCAAGATTATCGCAAAATCAGCGGAGACTGAAGTACAAGTGTGTTCTGAATTGACTCATTAGAAAGTGATTCCGGTTAGTGCTATTGGACAAAGTTGATCTTGATTTGTGGCGACACGTCCACAGGACATTCTTTCGCCGCACATTCGCCAAGTTAAATATGTTGTATTCCTCTAATTAATTCTGTAAATTTAGTAGGATTTGTTGAGCTTTCTGAACTACTTTAGATGATCTTGTGATGGTTTGTTTAAATCCATAATCGTATTGGGAATAGAGCTGAGGGAGAGGGGGGAGGTAGGGAGGGAGGGGGGAGCGAGAGAGAGAGAGAGAGAGAGAGAGAGAGAGAGGAGAGAGAGAGAGAGAGAGGGAGAGCGAGAGAGAGAGAGAGGGGGGGGAGGGGGAACAGAGAGTTGGGTGGCAGGGAGGGAGAGAGAGATGGGGTGGGGGTGAGAGAGAGTTAGAGAAAAGAGAGAAAGAGAGAGAGAGAGAGAGAGAGAGAAGAGAGAGAGAGAGAGAGAGATTGAGAGAGAGGAGAGAGAGAGAGAGAGAGAGAGAGAGAGAGAGAGAAGATATCAATAGTTACAAAATTACCAATGGCGCTGTCAATTATGGTCGTTCAATCTACCTGAGATAGCCAGCGAGGGCACATGGGAATATATTTTGTACTTTATTTTATTGACAGGCGATGTGGATGTGTGTAGGGAATCACGCGAATATTTCCCGTTCCAAGGTCGCCAGAGAATAGAGGATGTCCTTAAAAAGTAGCTACACTTACTGGTCAAGTATTGAGGTGCTGACGTCAAGGTTTGGCGCAATTGTGCTAGCACACATATAGCGATTGCAAGATGGTGAACGAAACTGTCTAATACAGGCTTCATGATATGGAAAATAGTAGAGGTGGATTATGTCCACCAAAGAGGGAAAATGTTTGTCAAGACGTAGAGGCACCCGTCCATAACGAGGCATGCGCTCAATGTTTAAGCTTTGTGGAGTATGAGATTGAACTATTGGACCACATGTCCCAGTTAACAGAGATTCACTGTAAGCAGTTTCTGACCGACAACAAGCGAAGTAAGTATTCTAAGAATGCCCTGAATGTTGCAAAGAAATGTGACCTTCCATGCTAAGATGGATGCTTGTAGCAACTATGGTCAGAATTTAGTACGAACTGGAGCAATATAATATTAACCGGCATAACCCACACGGGAATTCGGTCCAGGGGTTGTAAAGATCGTTGAAATAAATGAGGAAACAGACCTTCTAGGATTGAGGCCACAGATGTTGACCATAATAGGAAAGTACTGGGGCAGAGAAAGATGGCAGAAATGCTGATTTCAGGACGATTATACATATAATACACTTATTAGAGGAAAATGTAAAACGAAATGCTTTCTATGCCTGGGACGAGAACGAGACTTAACGCTTGGGCATATATGAGGATGAATAACTCGGCCACTATTGGTCCGATTGGAATGGAATTACATGTCGGACATTCCCTGCCAGTAGCACGAAGTGGCAACTAAGTTTGGTGAAGATGGCTGTGAGGAGACGGACTGTGCATTGCCGATTTGTTGGAAAGTTGGGGATACAGTGGAAAAGTGTGTCACATAATTCAGGACTCCCGCCCCTAGCGAACCTAGACAACATGCCTTATCCTTATGGCAAGAGAACCATTTAATCGATTGTGGACGAGAATTTGGGTGAGGCCGACCATCTATATTGTACTTGATCCCATATTTAAACAAAATACACCAAGATTATCGCAAAATCAGCGGAGACTGAAGTACAAGTGTGTTCTGAATTGACTCATTAGAAAGTGATTCCGGTTAGTGCTATTGGACAAATTTGATCTTGATTTGTGGCGACACATCCACAGGGACATTCTTTCGCCGCAC
>CM067359.1:74529778-74692278 GCA_034401795.1 Chaetoderma sp. LZ-2023a | reverse complement strand
GTTTGGCGCAATTGTGCTAGCACACATATAGCGATTGCAAGATGGTGAACGAAACTGTCTAATACAGGCTTCATGATATGGAAAATAGTAGAGGTGGATTATGTCCACCAAAGAGGGAAAATGTTTGTCAAGACGTAGAGGCACCCGTCCATAACGAGGCATGCGCTCAATGTTTAAGCTTTGTGGAGTATGAGATTGAACTATTGGACCACATGTCCCAGTTAACAGAGATTCACTGTAAGCAGTTTCTGACCGACAACAAGCGAAGTAAGTATTCTAAGAATGCCCTGAATGTTGCAAAGAAATGTGACCTTCCATGCTAAGATGGATGCTTGCAGCAACTATGGTCAGAATTTAGTACGAACTGGAGCAATATAATATTAACCGGCATAACCCACACGGGAATTCGGTCCGGGTGGGTGGGGTGGGGGGGGGGTGTTGTAAAGAAAAGATCGTTGAAATAAATGAGGAAACAGACCTTCTAGGATTGAGGCCACAGAAGTTGACCATAATAGGAAAGTACTGGGGCAGAGAAAGATGGCAGAAATGCTGATTTCAGGACGATTATACATATAATACACTTATTAGAGGAAAATGTAAAACGAAATGCTTTCTATGCCTGGGACGAGAACGAGACTTAACGCTTGGGCATATATGAGGATGAATAACTCGGCCACTATTGGTCCGATTGGAATGGAATTACATGTCGGACATTCCCTGCCAGTAGCACGAAGTGGCAACTAAGTTTGGTGAAGATGGCTGTGAGGAGACGGACTGTGCATTGCCGATTTGTTGGAAAGTTGGGGATACAGTGGAAAAGTGTGTCACATAATTCAGGACTCCCGCCCCTAGCGAACCTAGACAAACATGCCTTATCCTTATGGCAAGAGAACCATTTAATCGATTGTGGACGAGAATTTGGGTGAGGCCGACCATCTATATTGTACTTGATCCCATATTTAAACAAAATACACCAAGATTATCGCAAAATCAGCGGAGACTGAAGTACAAGTGTGTTCTGAATTGACTCATTAGAAAGTGATTCCGGTTAGTGCTATTGGACAAATTTGATCTTGATTTGTGGCGACACGTCCACAGGACATTCTTTCGCCGCACATTCGCCAAGTTAAATATGTTGTATTCCTCTAATTAATTCTGTAAATTTAGTAGGATTTGTTGAGCTTTCTGAACTACTTAGATGATCTTGTGATGGTTTGTTTAAATCCATAATCGTATTGGGAATAGAGCTGAGGGAGAGGGGGGAGGTAGGGAGGGAGGGGGGAGGGAGAGAGAGAGAGAGAGAGAGAGAGAGAGAGAGAGAGAGAGAGAGAGAGGGGGGGGGGGAAGGGGGAACAGAGAGTTGGGTGGCAGGGAGGGAGAGAGAGATGGGGTGGGGGGTGAGAGAGAGTTAGAGAAAGAGAGAGAGAGAGAGAGAGAGAGAGAGAGAGAGAGAGAGAGAGAGAGAGAGAGAGAGAGATTGAGAGAGAGATTGAGAGAGAGAGAGAGAGAGAGAGAGAGAGAGAGAGAGAGAGAGAGAGAGAGAGAGAGAAGATATCAATAGTTACAAAATTACCAATGGCGCTGTCAATTATGGTCGTTCAATCTACCTGAGATAGCCAGCGAAGGCACATGGGAATATATTTTGTACTTTATTTTATTGACAGGACGATGTGGATGTGTGTAGGGAATCACGCGAATATTTCCCGTTCCAAGGTCGCCAGAGAATAGAGGATGTCCTTAAAAAGTAGCTACACTTACTGGTCAAGTATTGAGGTGCTGACGTCAAGGTTTGGCGCAATTGTGCTAGCACACATATAGCGATTGCAAGATGGTGAACGAAACTGTCTAATACAGGCTTCATGATATGGAAAATAGTAGAGGTGGATTATGTCCACCAAAGAGGGAAAATGTTTGTCAAGACGTAGAGGCACCCGTCCATAACGAGGCATGCACTCAAGGTTTAAGCTTTGTGGAGTATGAGATTGAACTATTGGACCACTTGTCCCAGTTAACAGAGATTCACTGTAAGCAGTTTCTGACCGACAACAAGCGAAGTAAGAATTCTAAGAATGCCCTGAATGTTGCAAAGAAATGTGACCTTCCATGCTAAGATGGATGCTTGCAGCAACTATGGTCAGAATTTAGTACGAACTGGAGCAATATAATATTAACCGGCATAACCCACACGGGAATTCGGTCCAGGGGTTGTAAAGATCGTTGAAATAAATGAGGAAACAGACCTTCTAGGATTGAGGCCACATATGTTGACCATAATAGGAAAGTACTGGGGCAGAGAAAGATGGCAGAAATGCTGATTTCAGGACGATTATACATATAATACACTTATTAGAGGAAAATGTAAAACGAAATGCTTTCTATGCCTGGGACGAGAACGAGACTTAATGCTTGGGCATATATGAGGATGAATAACTCGGCCACTATTGGTCCGATTGGAATGGAATTACCTGTCGGACATTCCCTGCCAGTAGCACGAAGTGGCAACTAAGTTTGGTGAAGATGGCTGTGAGGAGACGGACTGTGCATTGCCGATTTGTTGGAAAGTTGGGGATACAGTGGAAAAGTGTGTCACATAATTCAGGACTCCCGCCCCTAGCGAACCTAGACAAACATGCCTTATCCTTATGGCAAGAGAACCATTTAATCGATTGTGGACGAGAATTTGGGTGAGGCCGACCATCTATATTGTACTTGATCCCAGATTTAAACAAAATACACCAAGATTATCACAAAATCAGCGGAGACTGAAGTACAAGTGTGTTCTGAATTGAATCATTAGAAAGTGATTCTGGTTAGTGCTATTGGACAAACTTGATCTTGATTTGTGGCGACACGTCCACAGGACAATCTTTCGCCGCACATTCGCCAAGTTAAATATGTTGTATTCCTCTAATTAATTCTGTAAATTTAGTAGGATTTGTTTAGCTTTCTGAACCACTTAGATGATCTTGTGATGGTTTGTTTAAATCCCTAATCGTATTCGGAATAAAGCTGAATTTAAAGGTGTCAGTTCTCGCATAAATTTGATTAAAGTGGCTGTTATGCATGTTTTTGCTTTTCCGAATCGGCTTCTGCAGACTGCTTAATTGTAGCTTAAACCTGGTATTCAGGAACTGTACAATCATGAGCATGTCACAGTGTGCGCCTATCGGCATGATGAATCGGTGGTGAGCTGAGGTTCGGTGACTCTTTGCCGAGGACCTTCTTCCAAACAATGGTGTCCTTTTTGGCCATGGTGACCTCAGCGGGCAGGATGCCCTTGACTTCATTGTTATTGCCGTCGAACTTGTCCCGAAACTCGGAGTCAGTCTCCTAAATGGCCCGACAGAAAAGCTTACTGTTCTTCACCTTCCCCATGTCCAATGCAGCTCTGACCGACATTGTGCAGGCACCTTTACGTACTCCACGCTTGGTCGCACCACTAGCTAAGATTGAGTTGGGTGAGGATGGCCATCTTGAGATCCTCGATGACTGGTTGCAGGCTGGCCATGACGTTGTCGACTAGAGACTGGGCAAGTTCATTTTAACGTGTTGTCAGTGTGCATGTGTGCATGCGTGCGTCTGTGGTCGTGGTTTATAGAGATATGCTTAAGCCTTGATGGCCGTGTGGTGGTGCTATGTAGATATAGCCTAGTCAGACATAGGCCACGGTGATTTTAGACAGAGCACGCCTACTTCCGTTGTTGGGATGTGCTCGCCCATGACATTCGCGGGGATGGTACAGGATGGGCCACTGATGGTGGTGATCTTTGGAATGGATGTTATTCCAAGATACTCTCCGACAAACCCACTCGCCACCATTGTGTGGACAGTAGCTCCAGCACCAGGAATGGCCGCATTACCCCTTGTGATCTTCACAATAGCAACAGTCAATGCCGCATTACTATAGTGACATGGATGGCTAAGTTTTGCTTTTAAGCAGCTTCTCCACCTGCTGAACCCACATGGCCCTCAAGCAGTTGGAGCACAATCTGTTCCGTATAGCTCAGTCACTGCAGACAGCCATGGTATCATCCGATTCTCAGTTGAATAAGGTTCTGTGGTACTATAAGCTGATGAGGAACTGTAAATATGTTCAGATTAATGTATGCACAGCAAGCATCATTGGTCCATTAGGCTAGCATAACTTTTGCCATCGACCAATATTCACTATTATTGACCAATGAGGCAATTATCCTTATGCAAACGGCGCATACTACCACAGCATGATGGCAAATTAAAGAACGAGAGCTATCAGACGTAGACATCCTATGAAGTTTCAAAGCGATTCGCTCAACAGTCATGGAGTTATTGTCTGGAAACCAATTTTTAGGATTGCCGCTGGTGTCTGGTGGCCACATTGGATTTCGGATCATTTACAATTTCAATAAGGTTTTTCCTCAGTCCTAGTCCAGTCATCCCATGAAATTTTCAAGCGATCCGCTAAACAGAAGTGGAGAAATTAATTTTGCGTCTGGCGGCCATTTTGGATTTAGAATCATCGTCACTTTCGACAGGTTTCTTTTCCAGAGATAGTTTCAAGATGGCCACACTTGGCTGGCAGTCATCTTGGATTTTAGATTATCATTGATTTCGACAAGTTTCTTCTCCAGAACTAGTGCAACCACCATATACCAGTGGCTGATAGTCATCTTGGATTTCAGATCATTGTCAATTTCTAAAGGTTTCTTGCACCGACCTAGTCCAACCACCCTATGACTTCAGTGATTCGATAAACGGTAACAGACTTATCATCTGCCCATGTGCCTGTCCGGATGGCATCATCACATAACTCATCATTTTTTAGGCAGGGTATAAAAATATTGGTTTCCTTGACACTATCGATCAATGGGAAATGTAACATTGATCAATGGCAAGCCATCCCAGAAATTATTGACCCAGGTGACATTTACCAACGGGACAATTGTCACAGTAAAAAAATTGGATAAGGAAATGCAAGAATATTGGTGTCATTGACATTATTGACCAATAGGACAGGCACCAGTGATCAATGGGGCAGCATCCTTGACATTATTGGTCCAGCGGATGACATTTACCAACAGGACAATGGTCACAGTAAAAATTTGGATGAAGAAATGCAAGAATATTGGTGTCACTGCCATTATTCATCAACAGGAAAAGTACCATTAATCAATAGGCCAGCGATCACTGACACTACTGATCAATAGCTCAATTGTCGCAACCCTGCCATTTACCAAAGGGGCAATAGTGAGGTCACAGTAACAAATTTGGATGGGGAAATGCAAGAATATTGGCATGATTGACCAACAGGAAGAGTACCATTAATCAATGGGGCAGACATCCCTGACACTATTGTCAAATGGTTAAAGTGTATGAAAGGAACATTTCTGACAAATCTTGTTTTAGTCCATTAACAATTTACGAAAGATGACACAAATTATTTTCCCCATATGGTGCAATACTTTAAAGAGGCAGAGCTATGGCCCTTATTTCAAGTCGTGCTTTCTTCGTGTTCATAGGACAAATAGATATTGCCTGAAGGAACATATCCGCTAAATTTGTTTTTAATCCATAAACAGCTGATAAAACAAATGTATTTTAACCAAAGGGTTCAACAGGGTAAAGTCTTAATCAACCAGAGTTATGGCCCTTGTTTAAAGATGGAGACTATGTCCGTAGTTCAAATAGATGCCGAATTGGGTTTTAATTCACCGATAAATGACGAAATGTGTCACAAACGTATTTTCCCCATATGCTTCAATATTTAAAAACGCCTTAGTGAAACAGAGTTATGGCCCTTGTTGAAGGGCATGGCCACTTCATATTCCAAATAGATATTGCCTAAAGGAACATGTCTGCCAAATTTCGTTTTAATCAATCAATAAGTGATGAAACATACGACAAACGTATTTTCCCCTTAGATTTCAATACTTTGAAAATATAGGGATATAATTCTGCTCCTTGTGGGCACTTCATCTTCACAGCCGAAATAGATATTGGAACACATTTGCCAAATTTGGTTTGAATCCGTCGATAAATGGAGAAATGTGCCACAAACTTATTTTCCCCTTAGGCTTTAATACTTTGAAAATATAGCAAGGGCCATGACTCTGCTGTTTGTAGTCATGGCCTCTTCATCTTCATAGCCCAAATAGATAATGCCAAAAGGCACGGATCTGCCAAATTTGGTTTTAATCTATCAACAAAAGACGAAATGTGCCACAATTGTTGACAGACGCCAGGCAGACAGACAAATCGCGATTGTGTAAGCTCAGCTAGGCGAGCTAACGTAACTTCTCTGTTTTATTTAAAAACGGATGTTGGTCTGGCATTGTTTAGTTTAATTCTTTCAATGTTATTTTGTAAATTGCCATTATGTAATTGTTAAGTGTTTGTTTTATTGTGCTGTATGCGTACACCATAATGTTTGGTATTTTATCTCAATAAATTGATTGATGTAGTTAGGCGTGTTCTCTGTACGAGTTGACGTCAACCATGGTTGCGATGGTGTAACCAGGCCACGACATGTAGAACGTACGGCATCATTTGTTATGACATCATAAACGAGATTCATTGAGTGAGATCCAGAGCTAAAGATAGGGGGAATACCTATAGAGGAATGTGGGGCTGTTTATAAGATAATAACTATGTTGTGGGACGTATGGAGACGCCCCCACCCCTCCCCATCCCAATGAAGCACTTCTATCCTGAATTGTTCATGCCTTGTGGGGTCGTCCATATAGTGTAGTTGGTGTATCCAGTGCAGTTCCTTAAGACGTCTTCATTTTGGCACGCTTTCATCTGTTGCATCAGACGAGATTACTTGGATAATGTGGTATGCTATGGAATGTCTATAGAGGGTGAAGTGTCTAATGACTGAAGGTTTTTTTTTAAAACACGAGACCCAAGGGCCTGTGGCGCTAACCTGGACCATTGCCATTTAAACCATTTGCATTTAAGTAGATATGATGGATGATTTTCGGAAAATCTAAGATGGCCATCAAAGAATTGACCAAAACAAGACTCGTTTAATATGTAGAAGCCTACCGTCGTAGGATCGTTCCACCCTTGTTTTGTTGAAATCGGGCTATTGATTGAAGGAGTACCGTTTTTAAATGGTTCCGGAAAACTTTCAGAGGATCAGAGATTACTGCCAAACATTGACCTATCGAAATTCTGAAGAGTTTCTAGAGGCTACGACAATAGGATTCTCTAGCCAAATTTGGTTAAAATTGCCCAAGCGATTAATGAGGAGTAGCATTTTATATGAATTCCCGTTTTTCGGAAAATCGAAGATGGCCACCATTAAAATCAGGGCATCACAATTCTGTATACAAGTTCTGAAGCGTTCTGGTCTAGGGTTCTTCTAGTTTGTTTGAAATCGGCCAAGTGGTTAATGAGGAGTAGACTTTTAACTGATTTCCCAAAATATTCAGGCAAGAGGCCCAAGGGCCTGTGGTGTTCCACTAGCCCATTAGCATTTGAAGCATTTGCATTCAAATAAATATGATGGATAATTTTCAGAAAATCCAAGATGGCCACCAAAAACATTGACCAATCAAAATTCTGAATAGAAATTCTAATCTACCTTGATAGGGTCGCTCTAGCCAAATTTGGTTGAAATATGTTAAGCTACTAAGGAGAAGCAGCGTTTTGATAATTTCTGGTAAGTTTTTCATAAAATCTCAGATTTTCACACACAAAAATTGATCAATCGAAATTTTGAATAGAATTTCTAGAGCTTACCACCATAGAATCCATTAGTGAAATTTGGTTGAAATATGTAAAGCAGCTAAGGACGAGTAGCAATTTGACAATTTCCGGTACATTCTTCATAAAATCTCAGCTTTTCACGCAAAAAATTGATGAATCAAAATTATGAATGGAAGTTCTCGAGCCTATGCCCATAGGATCCTTTCATCCTAATTTGGCTAAAACCGGTCATCATCGCGATGGTAATTCATCGCGAAGAAGCAATTTGACAATTTCCGGTACATTTTTCATAAAATCTGATTTTCACCCAAAAAATTGATGAATCAACATTCAGAATGGAACTTCTGGAGCCTACGACAATAGGGTCTTTTCAGCCAAATTTGGTTGAAATTGCTCCGAATGGTAAGAAGCATTTTGACAATTTCCGGTACATTTTTCATAAAATTTAAGATTTTGAGCAAAAAATTGTGAATCCAAATTCCGAATGGAAGTTCTGGAGCCAAGCCCAAATAGGATCTGGCGCATAAACTTGTAGTTCGGATCGACCGGTCGGTTATCGGCCGTACCAGCTAAGCTGGGTACGCGCCGCCTGTCCTGGATTCGTTCCCTGAACACGCCCCTCTGGGTAGAGCCATAGGCGTATAGAGGCCTATGAGAGATCGCACTGCGAAAACGACTAAGTTCGTTAAAGCACATAATGCGCATGCGCGCGCTTAGATGCTAATTTTGATGGAGCACGTAATTTACGACCAAGATAGGATGGCGCTTTACCTGTACCTGGTACCCTGTAATCTTTATTGATCACCTATTCCCGTTGAATCTGGCAATAATCAAGACCAGAATTCAACGAGCTTTTTAAATCTGTAAACCATTTCAAGATCGGTTAAGAAATAGCCGAGTTATCCACGGAAAACCCGTCTTGATTATTTGTAAAATATTGCCACGACGTCATAACCACGTGGACGCAGAACTTCTAGAATGTTCTAGAACATTCGACTGCACTATTATTAGCTACGGGCTGATTGGCTGTTGCTCGAACGATGATTGGTTGGAGCCTGCACCTGTGACGTCACGAGGAGTATAAAAGGAGACGCGATCCAAAGCTTTTTTTTTGTCCTTCAGATGAGACATTAAACCTAGGTCCCGTCTCCTTACATGTAGGTGGACGTTAAAGATCTCACTGTCTGAGGTTGAAACTCGTCAGATAGAGAGACTTTAGCTGGCCCTTTGGTTACAGTTTGGCCTCTTAAAGGAATAGGGGCAGATGGGAAATGGAAGTCTTTGGCCAACTGGCGAAAGCCCATTAATCTGACCCGTAGTCCATTAAACCAGCCTTTGTCTATATATAGGTATACACGCACATTTTTAAAAGAAGATTGTGCGTGTATGGCTCTATATAGATAAGGATAATTTAAAACTAAGATGTACCGCCATTGGCTGTGTGAGCTCACTACAAGATGTGTTTACCTGCCAACTGATGTGTGTCCTGGTGGTGTACAGCTTGCATTAGAAGTATTCTATACATTTTCCTGGTTCCTGAAACGGATCCATTTTTCCCCTCATCCCAGCAGCAACAGGATTTTGAAGGAAGGTTCGTTTTGTAACACAACAAAAATACTAAGCCACTCAATTCACTGTTGGCTATAAGTCACCTGACTTAGATATCTCAGAACATTTTAACCTATTCATTCCCGTGGTGTGGGTTCCCTTGAAACAAGGTTAGCAGAGATACATCCCTCCATTGGGTAGTCTTGATAGTATCTCTTTAACTCTAAAGCAGTCATTGCTCTAGGGAACCGGTTCCTCTATTCCTATAGAGAACATATAAACGAGTCTGTGCACATGCGCATTTATGCTACTATGCATGCGACCGAGTCCAGCCGTCATTAATTAATTTTCTGTATTACGGGAAACACCTAACTTTTATCTCAACAAATCCTATTCATTCCATAATCTTGTGGAGCTACATCCACATTTGATTTTTCATGAATACCACAGTACAAGCGGTCTTTGTTGAATGAGTTATAGTACTTATGTAAAATGTTTATAATTTACGTGAATATGAACAGAAAGTTCGTTGTGACCAAGTTGAAAGAAAATGGCGCCAGCTTCACATTACAAGCCAGGTGGAGTCAATAACTCTGATCCTATTTTAGCCACGAGGCTCGTTCCTACGAAAGGTATACTATATACCGGTTTGGAACATCTCCTACGAAAGGTATCCTACATAACATATGTAACATACCGGTTGGGAAGTTAGTGGATCAATTAAGAGTTTTGACTAGGTACGTATTTCCGAGCGTCATTCTTTCCTACATAAGGTATACTACATACCGGTTTGGATCGAATCCTACATAACGTATCCTACATAACTATGTCATATACCGGTTGGGAAGTTATTGGATCTATTAAGAATGTGACAGTGGTGCAAGCAGGCGTGGTGGACCAGATGAACACCACAAGGATACACCACGATCATCCCCTGAAGAAAAGCGAGTGGTCCTTCTAAGGACCGTTACTAACCAACTAACATGAAACTCACAATTACTTCATGATGATCAGTCATGTCAGTCGTATTACAATAAAGACTAGACCATCAGTATTAATTCGCGATTCGGTGTTCGCTTTCAATTGGTGGCGTTTTTGCAGGCTAATTTAACATTACTAGCAATGGGCCGTGAAACCTTTTTACCATTTATTTAATATCTTATAAAAATTACTCGAGATTTTATGTTTTCTAATACCTGGCGGGGTTATTCGACGCAAGTATTTTTTATGCCCTTAGTTTCATGAAAAATTTAAACATTGCGTTGCTATGGGATATCCTCGTTAGTGTGTCGTAAATTGGCAAATGTTGGACGATCTCGGAATGCCCGGATGTTCAAAATTACGATACTGATTTGAATCCTCGTAATCGTATAACCCTCTTTTGTTAGATAGGCTATTAAGCCTGTGCCAGATTATCAGGTTCACTTGATTTGTAAATCTAGCGAGAAACTTGCGTTCACTTGATTTCTAAGTCTAGCGATAAAATGTATCATATATATTACTGCATGGTTATATTGTAATGTGAGTGACCAACATAAAATGATCTAAAACGTTATGCGATGTTCTAGAAAAATTGCATGAACGGCCGATAATTAAACTGGGTAGCCCGCGTCTATTGTTAGCGAGCCGGACAGTGGCAAAGTAAATCTCCGTTTGGACCCGCTGACGAGAAGCGTAGATTTCATTGCCGAATTTCCGATTCCAGGATATCTATATCCGAGTACTCGCTTAAGCTACTTCATTAAAATTTGCTTTAACCTGATCTGGTCAGATAATATCACGTGATTTATATATCATGTGATTATCACGTGATTCTGATTTATATATTATAAAGACAACATTTATGTCAAGTTAGGATTAATTTTGATGGAAAAAACAATCTTTATTAAAGGATACGCAATATTTAGGCTGCTCAATTAAATAATTTCACTTCTGCGAATGATGTTTTGAGGTACACATTAAGCATAGCCGCGAGGTGACAAGATTTGTGAAGGGGTTTTTCGTGGTATCTTCAGACGTTAGATGTTTAAAAATTCAGAGGAAAATAAGTTTTATCCTTGTATATAGTGCGCGCAAATTTTTTAGAACATGTAAATTGAGCATAAATGTGCGACCTATTTATGGATTTTTAAGTAAATACGTCACTCCCATATTTGCTGGTACTCATTCAGATTCAACTTACTTCAGTTGCAACTTATGACTAATAACTTCGAGAGTTAAATGGTTGATATTTTGATAGTAAACGCTACAAACTTTGATGACCAAGTTTTACTATATCAGAGATGTGTGTTGATCTCAGTGTTTTAGTAGCAAGCATAGCCTTTGGATCAGGAAAGTTCTTGACTATCAGCCACTTTTATTAGCCCTAAGATGGGGGTTTTCCCTACTTAATGTATAATCTAATCTCTCATCATTTTGGAAATTCTTTCTGCGGGTACTTAACTTGGGTGAAATTTGATATATAGAGCACGTACCCAGGATATGATGGATCATTCTATCGGCTCTCAATCGATTAATTGTTATAGTCAAATATAACATTCTGCTTGCAAATGGACTATTACTCGTGGAAATCATCTGAAAGTCTACCAGAAGAGGGGGAGAACTAACCTAGTTAGAAATATTTTCTCTCTAAGGGGTGTGTAAACTGTGAAATGTTGGTCTGAACATGTTGTTTCCACACCATCTCTTAAAACATTCGAAAATGGTTTAGGTAGGCTTTGGCATAGTCAAGCCAATGTATGACTACACCGTACACGCAACCCATGACTAGAAGTGACGGCACAGGCATGGAGATAAATGAAGAAGAGATGACCATGAGGCCTAATTGTCCTGTGCTCAGTATTATTACCTAGATTATAACTCTCAATTTTTATGGCATAGCAACTGATTATAATTAAACTTCTGGTTTAGGTATGCCAAATCAAATCACTTCTGTTATTTTGCTGGTATTGTTTGTTTCTAAATCACTTGACAGTTTAAATGCCCTATTTCAGGGGCTCTTATTTTTAATTCTTTAATACTTTATTAGTTGCTCTTAGTGCAATGGCTGAACCATCCAATTATCCTCATCCTTCGAAACCTTGGATACACCCAACTCTTCGCATTTATCTTCTAGGAATGATTTAATTTTTTCTTATGATCCTAGCAGTGCTTTTGTCGTTTTGATTTCACTAGATTTCATTTTGCTCCTGAATCTTCTCATGTATTACTCTCTTCCTATCAGCCTCCATCTTTCGACCTGTTCTCTCAAAAAATTGGAATCAATCATCTTTCGATTCTCCTAATATCAATCTGCAAATAAGTGCGTCAGACTTTATTATTTTAATTGTGAATAGTGGTTTGCTATCTTTTAGTATCATATCTGGCCTGATTTATTTTTAACATAGTTTTTCAGTCTTTCTTTTCTATCAGTAGGATCCCTCGCCATGATGAAGCATATCTATGGGTGAATGTAAGCTTGTCACAATAACAAAATCTTTTTTGTCTTATCAAGATTTACACCGCTCCTTTCTCGAGTCCAGTAGAAATTTTGATCTTTCTGTTTGTCTAGGGATATGTCTATTTCTATTATTGTCATATGGAGATGTCTTCTCAGCCTTATCTATTCAAGCCTATTTTTTATTCTTCTAAATTCTAACTTTCCCAGGCATTATTAAATAAATTCCTCAAGGGGGCCTTTTTTCCTTTCAACCTTCTGTGTAGTTTCAGTCCTTTGTCCGTATCCATCATTGATCTGGTCACAGGTTTGATGGACTTCTTTCCTGTTTAATCATCTGATAAAGATATTAACAATTGGGCTCATATCATACTAGCTTTGTTTTAAAATTAGATTTGTAAAATAAGATTCTGCAGGTTTATTCTGGTCCTAGCTGTCATGCTTAAGCGCTTCTATATACTCTCTACTCTATCAGGGGTGGGATGGGTATAGCTAGCCTCATGCATGTCTTAGGTAGCAGATTTCCTACATATAAGGTACAATCAATGTAGTCATTGAATCCCCCTTTTTTCTATCAAACCATGTTGGTCTCCTCTGACATTAGTCCTGCTTCTGTTCCTGATCAATAATTTTCTGCTCTTTTCAAGTAGGATACAGTGGAGGAATGGCAGAATCCAGACTCTAAGGATTATGAGGTGCTGGCAGATCATCTTTTATAGGGTCTCGGCTCTTATCTTCAACTCATATATTTACCCTTTTCTGACAACTTCCAAAAAATTTACACTTCATGATTTAATACTAATTCTGTTGTATATTTTGGAATTATTTTGTCTGGAACCCATGGCTACTTTGATACTGTTTGAGACAAAAATTACTTAGTCAATCGTTTTATATTCAACTCTTTTCCTGCTATGTTGTCTCAGAAATGGAGTTCATCGATGAAAGGAATAATATGGACATGGAGTCATTTTGCCTAGTCATCACTGGTCTCGTCAAGGATAAGGGGCAGTGTTTTCTGATATTTCTATATATACAGAATTGATCCTAACTGGATCTGGGTTCGTTTAATTACATCATAGCCAGTCTGGGATTCCTCTGGCTTGGAAGGTTGCTTAATTGTGTTAAAATTTGGGCCGAATGGAGTCAGTTTTGTGTACGAAGGTCAAGTCTGGTAATTCAGAATTTTGTCCCTCACCACGACCGCATACACTGCATTTTCATTTGATGGGTGTCATCGGTACCAATTCACTTTTATGCTAAATTACTAGAAAGTTATCTATGTGCTATTATGAACAACTAGAAGTAAAATAAATATGGCGTGCGGAAACTTATTACTGGATAGTATGACAAGTATAGAGCTTGAGGAATATAATAATTCAATTGACATTCAGGATTATAAGGATGTTAAGATCACTGATAATGAACATTTCCTGACTGAAGACAGATCCAGCTACACCTGTTCAATTCTGACCACCTTTAAGTCAGAAAACACATACATCCACTATGAGTGACTATTATTGGAGAAATATCATAATGAGGAGAAGGAGGCGGCAGAGTATAACGGAGTGATCATTAGGATAAACTACTATGGAGAAAGTGTTATCTTAACACTCTACAGAACCAAGCTTAAGCTTCATGTCCAGGGCACTGGATGTAGTGTGTGGATGGAGAGTATTTTCCAGGACAGTACAGAAAATATGTGTATGATTCAGTCACACCCCCTAACAGTGGAACTCTCCCAACTGCGCAATCTATCAGTAGCATCTCGTGACCCATCAGACTCAGTTACAAAACCCAAGGAACTTTTCAGCCCTGGATATACAAGTACGCCTTGGTGTCTATTCCCAGAGATTAGCAACATCAAAGACAATTCAATGAACATGGATGCCTTGAATGAGCTGTATAAGATGAACTTTATAGTGCTGGAGAAGGACACTCAAATTAGGGACTTAATGCTACAAGTTAATAAACTGAAGGACATCATTAAACAGACGAATACTGTGCAGAGTGAGGTAGAAACACAAACACCATTAATTCTATCAGTAAATATGTGTACCCAGACTGATGAATGTGGTGATAGCACTCCTAGAGTAGAAGAGATTATCACTGAAACAACATCATCACCTCCCTCTAATGAGCTAGGCAAATTGAGTAACAAAACTCCTAAGAATGACCAAACTGCTGTAAAAACATCCCATATCAAGGAGGACCAGCCTATAAGGAGTAAGTGTGCAAAATAAAACAAGGACAGTAAAACAATTCACACATCCAGCTGCAGGTCATAGTATTGATCCACTAAAGAAATCAACACAGAAAAAAGCTGCCAGTGAACAAAAGAAAGACTTACCTGTCAAAACAGACCACCCTATGCCAATTCCAACTTTAGTACAGGATGTGCCAGTTAAGCTAATGACTGAAACTGTGAAATTAAGTGAGAATTCTTCAAATTATGGTAGCAGACAACAAAACCAAAGTAGAGTAAAAACACTTATCATTGGTAGCTCATTGACCAAAGGTGTTAAAACAAAAAGTTTAAACCCTGGTTGTAAGGTCAACACAAATAGAGGAGCTACAATCTCATCACTTATAATTAGATTACAGACAATGGATTTAGCATCACTAGAAACACTTATTATTCAGATAGGCACTAATGATACAAGGAGGCCAGTACATGTGATTATGGAGGACTATACACACCTTCTAGACTATCTACAGTTCAGCTACCCACACCTTCACATAATCATCTCTGGATTGCCACCACGATTGGACAATTATCACAGAAACAACACGGTGTTCCATGTAAACAATGAACTCAAAGTAGTTACAGCAATGAGAAATTTGAAATTTATTGATAATGAACCAGCTTTCTTGGACGAGGCTGGTTATATAGACGCAACAATGTTTCTTGCAGACTACCTTCACCTCAGTGACAAAGGAACCGATGCCTTGCTGAATAGTATAAACTCTATTATCCCAATCCTAAAAGACTCTCATTCTCAGCAGCCAAATAATGAATCATGTTGTCTCTACTGTGCTGAGCCATCACACTCCACCAAGGCTTGCAGGCATGGGAAAGCAGTAATGTGCTGGATTTGCTTACAGTATGGACACAAAGCTAAGTTATGTGACTATCAAAAACAATATTACACACAAGTATAGGAATTCAGCAAAGCAGAGGTGGCTGATTTCTCAAACACAGTGACTTCTAGGAACTTTTTCTCAATACTAAATCAACTATGCCAGGAATGCCACCAGAAGATGTGCGTTTGTGTTATAGACCATTCAGATTTCACCACGAACAATAATAATAATAATCATATATATATATATATATATATATATATATATATATATATATATATATATATATATATATATAAATCTATGTCATACCTAAATCATTCAACCCGGGGCCTTCAAAAAAGTTATATCAATATATCAAATGCAACTAAATCACATTATATAAATCATACTGTTTCACGAAATGTTATAAATAGCATTGACAATGACGACGATGATGATAATGACCATGTCCACAATAACAATGATGATGATGACAATGACCATGTCCACAATAACATTGATGATGATGATAATGACAATGACCATGTCCACAATAACAATGATGATGATGATAGCCATGTCCACAATAACAATGATGATGATGATGATGATGAGGATGATAATGACCATATCCACAATAACAACGATGATGATAATAATGAAAATTACCATGTCCACAATAACATTGATGATGATGATGATGACAATGACGATGTCCACAATAACAATGATGATGATGATAGTCATGTCCACAATAACAATGATGATGATGATGATGATGATGATGATAATAATGACCATATCCACAATAACAATGATGATGATGATGACGATATTGATCATGATGGTGATCATCGTGATCATGATCATCATGACCCTGTCCATAATAACAATGATGATGATGATAATGACCATGTCCACAATAACAATGATGATGATAATGATGAAAATGAACATGTCCACAATAACAGTGATGACGATGATGATGATGATGATAATGACCATGTCCACAATAACAATGATGATGATAATGATGAAAATGAACATGTCCACAATAACAGTGATGACGATGATGATGATGACCATGTCCACAATAACAATGATGATGATAATGAAAATGGCCATGTCCACAATGATAATGATGATAATGACCATGTCCACAATAACAGTGATGATGATGATGATGGTGATGATGATGATGATGATGATGATGATGACCATGTCCACAATAACAATGATGTTGATAATGATGAAAATGACCATGTCCACAGTAACAATGATGATGATGATGATGATGATGATGATGATGAAAATGACCATGTCCACAATGACAATGATGATGATGATAATGACCATGTCCACAATAACAATGATGATGATGATGACGATGTTGATCATGATGGTGATCATCGTGATCATGATCATCATGGCCGTGTCCACAATAACAATGATGATGATAATGACCATGTCCGCAATAACAATGATGATGATGATGATAATGACCATGTCCACAATAACAATGATGATGATGATGTTGATCATGATGGTGATCATCGTGATCATGATCATCATGGCCGTGTCCACAATAACAATGATGATGATAATGACCATGTCCGCAATAACAATGATGATGTTGATGTTGATGATGACGGCAATTTATTGAATTTTATTAATATTAAACAATTTGTAGATAAATCTACAAGTTTTTTAAATTATATTTTTCTAGCCAGCTATATTTTATCTGATTTCAGTATGATAGACAATTTATTAAATTTTTCCTTTCCTCTACAAGATGAATATGTAGTAAACACTCAAGACCCACCTATACCTGGATTTAATCTGCCACAAAAAGGTTTGCGCATAGGTCATGTAAACATCTGCCATATTAGTAATACAATTGACCAGCTTAGACTGTTGTTAATTAAACCTAAACAAGAAGTAGAGATATTAGGCATAACAGAAAGTTACCTTAACGATTCTTCAGCTGATTCATTATATCGAATCTCAGGTTACCATTCAGAACGTAGAGATAGGAAAAATCAAGCTGGTGGTGGAATTACTGTATATATCGCTCATAATATATCTTTTAAACGTAGAATTGATCTTGAAATCGATGAAATAGAAGTAATGTGGTTAGAAGTTAAACCATTTAAGCGTAAGCCTTTTCTTACAGCATTTGTTTATAGACCTCCAAGTTCCAAAGCTGTATGGATTGACCTTTTTGAAGACATGTATTCTAATGTTATTGATGAAAATAAACTATAATGTACCAGATGAAAACACGAAATGGAATGAAATGATAGATATGTTTCAACTTACTCAAAAAGTCAACCAGCAAACCAGAATTACAAGTACAACATCCAAATTGATCGACCATATATATGTATCAAATGAACAGCTGGTTGATAAGATAATTATTTCAAAACGAGCCTTAAGTGATCATAAAGCCATTTTCATAGCGCTAAATTATAAGGAGCCAAAGCCTAAAAAATCAGGTCATACTACTGTCCATATGCGGAAAATGACACAATTTCTTGAAGACTCATTTAAAATGGATATAGAAAATTTCAATTGGGAAAGAATTTTTGCCATTAATGATGTAAACCAAGCTCTAGAATTCTTCGTCACATCTTTCTTGGGAATACTAGATAAGCATGCACCTATGATAGAAAAACGAGTTAAGCATAGATTCTTGCCTGAATGGTTAAATGATGAAATTATAACTGCTATGAAAACCAGAGATAATTATTATGATATGAAAGATACTCCAAATTATAGACACTGGCGCAACAAGACAACAGCCTTAATAGAAAAAAGTAAGCGAAACTTACTACAAACAAGTATTATGAATCAAAACAGTCAGAATGATATTTGGAAAATTCTAGGAAAACTAAATCCTAAGAAACATGAAACTAGTACTGAACATTTTATTGACAAAGATGGTAACTTGTTGTCCGATCCAAAAGCAATTTCAGATGCATTCAATTATTTTATTTTCTGATGTAGCAGATAATTTATTGAAGCAGCAGCCTCCCTATGACTACAATAATAAAGGCCGGTATATAGATTTGATAAAACATATGGTAGAAATAAATGTTCCACAAACCATTTACTTTAGCATTCCAGAAGTAACTCCAGACTTTGTGTTAAAACAACTTAATGCATTTGATATAAAGAAGTCAATAGGATTAGATAATCTACCTCCTAAATTTTTAAAGATGGTTAGTTCTATAATTAGTTTCCCATTAGCTTATATAATGAATCTTAGCCTGCAATCCATGACATTTCCTGAAAATTGGAAAGGGGCTAACATCTTTCCTTTGTATAAAACTGGTGATGTGAACAATATTGAGAACTATAGGCCGATTTCTATACTTCCTGTCTTATCTAAAATAATGGAACGTCATGTTCACAATCACATGTTTGAATATTTATCTCAGTACAATCTACTTTGTAGCAATCAATCTGGTTTTCGTAAAGATCACTCTTGTGAAACAATCCTTCTTAAAATGCTTAACACATGGACGAAAGCCATTGATGATGGGCAAATAACTGGAAATGTATTAATTGATTTTAAAAAGGCATTTGATGTAATTGATCACCAGCTATTACTTAGAAAATTAGAATTATATAAATTTGATAATGCAGCACTTAGGTGGTTTTCTTCATATTTAAAGGATAGGTGGATATGTGGCAGTGTGTAAGTAAGTCTGGAAGCTTAGCAGACCGAATGGCTGCTAAGCATGGTGTGCCACAGGGTTCTATATTAGGTCCTTTATTATTTATAGTCTTTGTTAATGATCTACCATCTCATATTAATCGCTGTAACACTGATATGTATGCTGATGACACTACAGTTTATTTTAAATCCAATTGTATTACCACTCTAACAAATCACTTAAATGAGGACATGAATGCAGTCAAGGAATGGTGTAATGAAAATCAAATGATTGTCAATGCAAGTAAAACTAAATTATTATTAATCGGATCACGAGCTAAGCTTAAAGATTTCAAAGATGTGACAATACAGTATGATGGTATTAATCTAACTGGCAGTAGCTCTGAAAAGCTTCTAGGAGTCCATATTGATGATAAGCTAACATTCATAGAGCATGTGAACAATGTTGTAAAAAAGATATCTCGTCTGTTAGGAATACTTAGAAAATATGCGAAGGACCTACCCATCGATTATAGATTAAAATTTTTCAATTCCTATTTATTACCCCATTTTGATTTCTGCCTGGTAGTATGGGGTAATATTTGCAAAGAAACTCAATTAGACAGACTTCTGAAATTGCAAAAACGAGCCGCACGAATCATTCTCAGTGAAAGGCTTAGTACACCTTCAAGAACATTATTTGAAAAACTTAGCTGGATTCCGATACAGGAAAGAATAAATTACAAAACTGGATACACTGTATATAAAGCTATCAGAGATGAAAATCCTGAATATTTAACAAAACTATTTGTAAAATGTGCTGATTCTCATAAGCGAAATCTGAGATCTTTAAACAATTTTCAAGTCAATATTCCATTGGCGAAAGGTGCCTTGCACTCATCTGGCTTCGCTGTGAAAGGATCAAAATTATGGAATTCATTAAAAGTATCACTACGAACTGCCCCTTCCTTGACTGCTTTCAAATCCCAATATATGGCTGACAAATTAGGTAAATAATCACTACATGTACATTTATATGCTATTGATATGGTGTACGTACTCATATCTAAATCTTTATGTTTTGTCTTGGATGAGTCCTGTCTGCTAGCACTCGGGATTGGATCCGAATTGGTATAGCTTAAAACATTTTGAGAAAATTGGACCATAAAACTTAAAGGTTTTTGCACAGGAGGAAGCTCCTTGCGGAGTTCAGGCATCTTTTCTCTCTCTCTTTTTTCAAGGTGTTTTTGGATTGTACCGGTTTGGATCCGACCTTGAGTGTTGGCAGACGGGGGTTGTCTAAGACATACAATGTAAATATGTACAGTATATTATATGTACATATTGTATATAGAAAACCATGTATTATATGTAAATATGTGAATAATAGTAGAATAGATTGAAGGCCCCGGGGAACACCAGCTATTGATAACTGATTGGTTTACCTTAAAAAAATAAAGCTTATTATTATTATTATTATTATTATTATTATTATGCTGGGGTGGTGTTATCGTTTTCACTAGCGTCTATCCTTCTTTATTTTCTAGAAGCCGGTTTGAGAGTTATTAAGTATTTACATCATTTATCCATGGTACTGGTATTTTTAGGGTATAGCACAAAGGCAAATACCTATAATAAATTCCTCTATTAATTCATTCTTGGGTCCATCTGTTTAATTGTATAACT
Organism: Chaetoderma sp. LZ-2023a; assembly: GCA_034401795.1. NCBI lineage: Eukaryota > Metazoa > Mollusca > Caudofoveata > Chaetodermatida > Chaetodermatidae > Chaetoderma > Chaetoderma sp. LZ-2023a. Next base: position 74,671,195 of record CM067359.1, on the reverse strand, counting down.
CTGAAATCATTCTTTTTGTACTAGCGGCCGCGTTTGTTAGATGGCATTTTGATATTCATATTCTTTTTGTGAATGATCTTTTCTAGGTGGTAGGAGATCTGGTCTCATTCTTTGCCCTTGAAGAGATCTTATATATATAAAACCTAATTAATTGTTTTCAATCCTTTCCGAAAACTATGCCAATTTAAAAGATCTTTTTGAAACACCGTTCAGGTTACTTATGCAAATTTGTTTAGTAAGCGCGCATCTCATCAACTGGATTATGGATTACAGACACCATTAATCGACACTAGAATGTATCTCCAGGAGACACTCAGTAAGTGTTAAGGCACACGATGTTCGTGGTATGGCCTTCTCCTTCGCATTCTATGCAGATCTACCGTTCAGATTACTTATGCGAATTTGTTTAGTAAGCGCGCATCTCATCAACTGGATTACAGACACCATTAATTGACACTAGAATGTATCTCCAGGAGACACTCAGTTTGTGTTAAGGCACACGATGTTCGTGGTTTGGCCTTCTCCTTCGCATTCTATGCAAATCTATCAGTGGACGACATTATGTAAGTTGCAGTATAAATGTCAGATTCTACATTATTTTTAACTGAAAGATCAGATTCAATTCACAATCTGACATTTCTCGTTTTGCCACTCAAACCTAGGCTCAATTGCCTAGATTCTTTAGTCAGCCGTCTTCTTCACCATCTCATGGCTGTTTTTAAATTCTCTTTGCTGAGATTTTCTAATTATCATTATATTATTGTATTTTATTTAGAACATTTGTTTGTTCGTGCTCTTTCAGCACTTCAGCGATTTAGTTGGTTTTAGTATTTTTGGTGATTAACCTTTCATTCCTGATTTGCAATTTACCAACCCACCTAGTATTTGGGCTCTGACCAATTCTAGGTTTTAGCAAACAGTGAATTGAGTGGCTTAGTATTTTTGTTGTGTTACAAAACGACCCAGACGTATATATACTGGTCTGGCGTTTTGTTAGCTTACTAAAATACTTACCACTCAATTCACTGTGGCCCACCTCGGCCACCCCGCATCGTTAAATTGCAAATCATTATTAAAAATTTGTGGAATTAATTAATGACGGCTTGGACTCGGTCGCATGCATAGTAGCATAAGTGCGCATGCTCACAGACTCGTTTATATGTTCTCTATATGAATAGAGGAACCGGTTCCCTAGAGCAATGGCTGCTTTAGAGTTAAAGAGATACTATCAAGACTACCCAATGGAGGGATGTATCTCTGCTAACCTTGTTTCAAGGGAACCCACACCATGGGAATGAATAGGTTAAAATTTTCTGAGATATCTAAGTCAGGTGACTTATAGCCAACAGTGAATTGAGTGGTAAGTATTTTAGTAAGCTAACAAAACGCCAGACCAGTAAATATACGTCTGGGTCGTTTAAAGAAAAGCATTTCCGAGAGACGGGATCTACTCATGCAAACGCAGGATGAAATCACACATGCAGGACCGGTGCGAGGTCACCGAGTTATAGTATTTAATATGTTATTATTCCGAGGGGGATCGTCTGCATGTTTAGAATGAGTACATGCGGTCACACAGGTACGTAATACTCTTATCTTAAAGAGAGGTGGCGTGAGATAAAACAGCTGAAATAATCAATGTTATGTAGTCTTACAGCCCTCACTGTCAAACAGGGGGTTCTCCTAAGTGAAATAATGAAGAAAAATATGTAATTACCAGTATTCGTAAATTTGTGGTGTTAGTTTTCGTAAATTTGTGGTGTTGCAATGGGGCGCACGGCTGCAACAGCCGCAAGGCGGCGTTGGTGCGGTGTGAGGCATCCTCTCTAATGCGGTCATGTTTACCATTACGCGAGTAATGTACTTTTGTTATTCGTATCTTGTCTATTTAAGTAGTTATAGTTCGTATAAACGCTGATTGTAGTTGCTTTGTTTAATGCCGTATCATTATTGGCAATATATATTTAACAATGACTTTAATAGTGTCCAAACTCGACATTTTCAAACGTCGTTCTACGTTTCCATGATTTAAGGCATCACCATCGGACCGAGACATAAATGTCGGCGCTGTTAAGTAATCACTAATCAGACATCGGTGCGTTATTTAATCCACTTGTAAATGATGCGATAGTGTAAATTGACAAGCAGGAGCGTCTCCATGATTAGGTGGCCGGGGGGGGGGGGGGGGGGGGGCGGGCAAAATTTTTACGGTGTATCCATTTCTACCAGTATTAGCGCTGGGGAGGGAGGCTATGGTAGGCCTATATGCTAGGCAAAGATAAAAAAAACCTGTTTGAGTTAATTGTATCACAGCAGGTTGTAGTGCCCATACATGTATGCATAGACCACGTTATGTATAACTTTTTATAAGGCCTACCAAATATATACAATCCAATCGATTACATGCATGCTTTGCTAGAGTAGAAGTGTATTAAATGTGTTACAATTTCTGAACCTAGCTATTAAGGGTGAAAGTCCATGGGGAGAATTTAGTAGTGGTAACATTCATTAATCAAGCAAGAAAGGTCGTTGTGGCCTACTAAATACAACAATAGTTTCTACTCCCCACCCCGACACCCACACCAGCCCTGTGTATGACCAATCTTATTCTCACGGTGGCACATCATGTATTGCAGTAGCAACCATTTACGTCATAGTAGCGATTAGCTATCTATCTAGCCTATACATAGCCTCACTTCCCTATTGCTTACTTCCCTATTGCTTGCTGGTAGAGATGGATACTCTATCTTTCTATCTATCTACCTTCCTGTCTGTCTGTCTGTCTGTCTGTCTGTCTGTCTGTCTGTCTGTCTGTCTGCCTGCCTGCTTGCCTACGTGCTTGCATGCCTTTCAACAGTTTACTGGTCAGGGCAAAAACCAGCCTCTGGAGTGGTCTTGAGAAATGCTCACTTGCAGGACAAGCGAACAGAACCTTTGGAAATGTACCACTGGAATTCCTTGCTTGATAACCGAAACAGTCATTTCAATGGCACATTTTCAAAAATACTCTTCTCTTGGCCCGAAAATGGACATTCAATAAGCCATGGTTCGCACGGGTCATGGAAATCCTGGAAAGTCATGGAATTTGAAAATCTAAATTCCAGGCCTGGAAAAGTCATGGAAATTTGTCAATTTGATAAAAGTCATGGAAAAGTCATGGAAAATGATAATCTCCCTAAATAAAAATAAAATCTGATGGCATACAAATGTGAAATGGGGAAATAAAGCTCGGAAATGTATTTCCATATCTTTATCGCGGCGATCACATGATTTCATTCATTATCAAAGTCATATGTCCAACCAAAATAAAATGACCCAAAACAACGTAAGAAATAAAATGAGGTTAAATCCCTTCTTATGTTGGTAGGCCATATTAAACTCTTTTGTGATTGGAGACATTCCACTGAACTATATCTGGACTGGAAGGAGGCCTCCCAAATAAAAACGGGTTTTGTAACGCTGCGAATGCGAATATCCCAAATTAAAAATAAATATGTACAGAAGAGAATGTTTTTAAAACAATTTGAGCAATAAATTCACTATTTCCTACTCAGCGTATGCATTCGGCAGTAGATTTTTGTTCATTTGGGCGATTTCGTCCCGGCCGAATTGGTTACATTATGATAATTAGATGGCGATGATGTCTCGGTCTCGCTAGCATATGGAGATTCCCCTGTATATTGAACGTATTTCTTGCTCAAAGATGGTTTTATGCGTTCTATTACGGTTAAAGTATGAAATAAACTTGGTAATATTAAAAGAATAACAAGATATTTAGCCGATAAAGGATTATTATTATTTTGAATCTAGCGGTAAAGTTACCAATTTTCGTTCGTCTGAAAAATATATGTTTTGCAATATTTCTAAACTCTGATTGCGTGTTATATACATGTATAAGGCTTTTTTGGCTCATATTTTGTCAAATTTGGTGTTATCTATTAGTGCGCAACATATTTGCGAAAGTAACAATTTTAGGGATTGGATTTCAATTTTGTCTTGAACACCTTGTCCAAATAGAAGCCTCGGCTCTAAGCCTTAAATTTGTTAAATTTTTTTTTGAAATTTCAAAGAAAATGTCAATTTGCAGACCAAGTGAAGACTATTTTATTAAAAATGTTCAACAATAGTCTTCTCTTGGTCTGCAAATGGACATCTCTCAAGACCACGCGTGACAGAAGCCGGCTTTGGCTGATATGAGTGTTAAAGGGTTAATAGACAATTTTTGGGGTCATAATCTTTACTATAAATGCCCATATTGCTTCTTACCATTTTGACCGATTTCAACCAAGTTAGGCTGAAATGATACTACATGTACATAGGCTCTAGAACTTCCATTCAGAATTTTTATTCGTCAATTTTTTATGTGAAAACCTCAGATTTTATTAAACATGTACCGGATATTCTCACATGTTCACCCTTTGCCCTAGATAAAGTGAATTCCATATGATTCACTATATGCTGTTGAACATTTTGAAACTAATTTGACTGTCTTTGACCTAGCTATTGATTCTTGGAGGTCATGGAATTTCTTAATTTTAGTCATGGAAAAGTCATGGAATTTCAAATACTGAAAGGTGTACAAACCCTGATAAGCAAATGTTTTGATATTAAGGTCTTGACTAAATTTAGCCATTAAAGGGTTAAATAGATGCATCCTATGATCAACATACAATTATATTTAACCTTATAACATACAGAGCTGAAACATTGGAATAATGAATATAGGCCTATACTCTTTATTTATATAATGAAATGCCAGTATCCCCAAGTTTTTAAAACCAATAGGATTTCCTAAATTTTTTCACACTTTCTGGATTTCTTTAGATCATGCCCGGCCAACATTGGCGACGTCTAGTATAAGATCACACTCTTTGTTGTAGTAAAATTTTAGAAAATCAGACAAGCGGTTTCTGAGATATGGCTCATAGATCCATAATTGATTAAATACCATCCTTCACAAGTCTCAATTGATTAATTATCACCATTCACAAGTCTCAATTGATTAAATACCATCATTCACAAGTCTCAATTGATTAAATATCATCATTCACAAGTCTCAATTGATTAAATACCATTATTCACAAGACTCAATTGATTAAATATCATTATTCACAAGACTCAATTGATTAAATATCATTATTCACAAGTCTCAATTGATTAAATATCATCATTCACAAGTCTCAATTGATTAAATACCATTATTCACAAGCCTCAATTGATTAAATATCATTATTCACAAGACTCAATTGATTAAATATCATCATTCAAGTCTCAATTGATTAAATACCATCATTCACAAGTCTCAATTGATTAAATATCATTCACAAATCTCAATTGATTAAATATCATTATTCACAAGTCTCAATTGATTAAATATCATTATTCACAAGACTTACTTGATTAAATATCATCATTCACAAGTCTCAATTGATTAAATATCATTATTCACAAGTCTCAATTGATTAAATATCATTATTCACAAGTCTCAATTGATTAAATACCATCATTCACAAGTCTCAATTGATTAAATATCATTATTCACGTCTCAATTGATTAAATATCATCATTCACAAGTCTCAATTGATTAAATATCATCATTCACAAGACTCAATTGATTAATTATCACCATTCACAAGTCTCAATTGATTAAATACCATCATTCACAAGTCTCAGTTGATTAAATATCATCATTCACAAGTCTCAATTGATTAAATATCATCATTCACAAGTCTCAATTGATTAAATATCATTATTCACAAGTCTCAATTGATTAAATACCATCATTCACAAGTCTCAATTGATTAAATATCAGTATTCACAAGACTCAATTGATTAATTATCGCCATTCACAAGTCTCAATTGATTAAATACCATCATTCACAAGTCTCAATTGATTAAATACCATTATTCACAAGACTCAATTGATTAAATATCATTATTCACAAGACTCAATTGATTAAATATCATCATTCAAGTCTCAATTGATTAAATACCATCATTCACAAGTCTCAATTGATTAAATATCATTCACAAATCTCAATTGATTAAATATCATTATTCACAAGTCTCAATTGATTAAATATCATTATTCACAAGACTCACTTGATTAAATATCATCATTCACAAGTCTCAATTGATTAAATATCATTATTCACAAGTCTCAATTGATTAAATATCATTATTCACAAGTCTCAATTGATTAAATATCATCATTCACATGTCTCAATTGATTAAATATCATCATTCACAAGTCTCAATTGATTAAATATCATTATTCACAAGTCTCAATTGATTAAATACCATCATTCACAAGTCTCAATTGATTAAATATCAGTATTCACAAGACTCAATTGATTAATTATCGCCATTCACAAGTCTCAATTGATTAAATACCATCATTCACAAGTCTCAATTGATTAAATACCATTATTCACAAGACTCAATTGATTAAATACCATCATTCACAAGTCTCAATTGATTAAATATCATCATTCACAAGTCTCAATTGATTAAATATCATTATTCACAAGATTCAATTGATTAAATATCATTATTCACAAGACTCAATTGATTAAATATCATCATTCATAAGTCTCAATTGATTAAATATCATTCACAAGTCATACCTGAGCAAATATTATCATTCATATGTGACAATTTGGGAAATTTCATCACTTCTAGCTCACAGTTGTGGAAATTTCATCACTTATAAATCACACCTGAGCAAATTTCATCACTAACATGTCACAATTAAGCAAATTTCATCACTCATAAGGCAGAAGTAAGCAAATAATATCACTCATAAGTCACAATTAAGCAAATATCATCATTCATAAGTCACAACTGAGCAAATACTATCATTCACAGGCCACAACTGAGCAAATATTATCATTCACTAGTCATAACTGAGCAAATATTATTATTGAAAAGTCACAATTGGGCAAATTTCAGCATTTCTAGCTCACAGTTGAGAAAATTTCATCTCTAATATGTCACAATTAAGTAAATTTCATCACTCATAAGTCTTAATTGAGCAAATACATGTATTATCATTCACAAGTCATAATTGAGCAAATATCATTCACACGTCTTAACTGCGCATAAAATGGTCATAATTATCAAAGCCTGTATTAAATTTGATTGCATCAAGATTGTCGTGAAATCTCTCTATCGAATACAAACTCTGTCAGAAAGAAGGTCATACTTGACAGCTAACCACACAGGAAGTGATTGTCATTGATAGATGAAGTACTTTCACCTTCCTCCATTGTCTCCCTGAGGACTTCATTTCCAATATCTAGACTGGCACCCATCACATCCGTAACTAGTTTCCTATTTCTTTGTGTACTTTCTTGTCTTCCCTTGGCATATGGTGTAGATGGAGTGTCAAAGTTGAACAAATTTGAAACAGTACCTTACAGGTGCTTACAGGAGGTACCTGTAAAATAATTAGAAAACAGATCAGACACAATATTAGCTGAACTGTCCAGAAGGGGTGGGGCGGGCTGAGCTTATGCGGTGGTCACTTTCCATCTGTCAACTTTTTCTTTTAACCCTTTAACATATGTAATGCCCATGTCTCAATTTCTAGACATATATACATGAAAGCTCTTGAATAACTTCAAACTAATAAGGCATAGGAAGCAACAATAACTCACAGTCAAGTTGGTCTCAAAATATTGAACAGGGCATTGCATACATCATATATAAAACATCTTGTTTTCTGGCATATAGAGGTTAATGTGTTAAAAGACTACTACTCATTATCTGGTTGGCCAAATTAAATTTTTTAAAACAAGACAACAGTAAGGTAAGTTTATGATAATTTTGAAACTAATTTGCTTGGATCCTACTGGCCAACAATAGATCATCTCAATAGGGCTAGAAATAACCACTGATTCTGTGATCTGAAGGCCTTTTTCACATACAGATCACTGCTTTAATGCTATAATGGCTAAATTTGATAAAAATGTAAATATTTGCTTAATTAAATGTTCATTTGCAGGTGAAGAGAAGACTATTTTTGAAAATTTACAACTGGAATGACTGGCATGCGAGCAAGTCATTCGTGTGATAAATTTACAAAAATTACTTTTCTATTGTGCTGCAAATAACCATTCCTCAATACCACTGCAGAGGTTGATTTTGCAGTTCTGTTGAGAAATGTCCATTTGCCAGTCAAGAGAAGACTATTTTAGAAAACTTAGCCAGTCATTCCAGTAGAAATTTTTTTTAAAGAGTCTCTTAACCCGCAAATGGACATTGACTATGCAAGCATTCTTATTTGCTTAATCAAAAGTGATCTTGAAAAATGTTTATTTGAAAATGGATGACATCAGTGCTAACAAACCAAATTGATGACATACTTTCAAACCTGCATTGAGAGACCTCCCATGGGAGAATTAAAAGGTGGTCTCTTAAGGCAGATGGTCTCTTAATAGAGATTCAAATACATTGCTTAAATGGATTTAGAAATTAATCTGTGTACGTCTTGACAATGAAAAATTGGGGTAACACCTATGATGTATACATTATGCTGTACCTGTGATTAATGCCTGATGTTAAATGTTATAATATATGTAACGGTCCACCTGCAGCGAGCCATTCCCTTGAAAATTTTCTAAAACAATTTTCTTTGTAGGCCTACCCTACTGGATGTTTTCTATGAGAAAATATAATTTTTCTGGAACTAATTTTAGCATTAAACGGTTAAAACAGGTTTACTGATAGACCATTGGTTTTTAAAGAAACTCTGGTATTCGTGACATATTTATTGACTTGTCTTAAGAGACCACCCTTTAATAGCCACAACCTGGGATGATAACTGGCGATCGCAAGAACGTGTCCAATATAGATGCCATTTGTTCATGTATTTGACAATGTGGACAATAAAATAACACAATATAAATTTATTTAAGCATACATGTTAGAGTTTCTTTGAACCACTCCGGTGTAATATGTATGTAGGCCTATATGATCGCTGTAAACGAGTTCAGTCGATCTCGACATCCACAGTTGTTATTACACCACAAAAACATCCATTACCGTTCAATCACTACTTGCTAAATCAAATATCTGCATTTAGCTATCAGAATAAAATTTTTATGCTTGCTTATACTCCCTAATGCCTATACCATCACCATGTAGACCCTCCACCAGGCTTCTGGTAGAGGGACCCCCTACATTAGCCTTACAATAGACTGGCACCAGTCTGTACTCACTCCTTGGTGATGCTTGTCACTAAGCACGCTCGTGCATGCGCAGTAGGCCCCAATTGTGAAACCTGAATCACTTTTCAAATATTCTGCTAGCCAACAGTTCTGTCAGCTATCAAAATTAGATATAAAAGTTAATTAGCTTGCTTTTATAGACAATCTACTACAACTAATAGAACAAGGATGCCTACCATGAAGTCAATTCTTCCTAAGTTATGTTAACTTTTATATCATGGTGTTTTAGAGGTGTTTGTAACTCCAGCGTTTGGAGTTACCAGTTTTCGTGTCAACACTCCCGATTTAGAGGTTAGAGTAACCATGCCTAATATATACCATCAAAATACCATGTTAGAAGGAATAGTAGCCAGTACCACTCCTAATAACGTAATCTTAGGGCTCTCAAAATATAATTCTGATCTTTCTTCAAAGCCTTTATTAAGATCGCCCTAGGAGTCGCCTTTGTGAGGTCTCAGGGGTTTCTCAAAACTAGTTGCTTTATGTCGTATCATTTCTTATTCTTGTAGGAGGCGTCAATAGCCTCGGAGAAAATAAAGTGTGCGTCTAACAAGTGTGATCGGGTTCACGCGAAGGAGTATGCGGGTCATGTTTGCCTGAAGTGTACCACCTGCACCTCTCTAAAAATGTGTGGTGTGTGCAAGGGTTGGCCATTGGTCATTTCAAAAGCGTTTTTTAAGGACCCTGTAGTTAAGCCAGCGTTGCCCTCAGGTCACCCTCCCTCCGTTGTTGAAGGCCCTAAATTAGTGCCTGCTTCCATATCTGTTAACACGGCGGTCTCAACATCGGAGGGGGGCAGCTCCTCTATATCAGATCCGGTCATGGCATTATTTGCCAGGTTTGAATCCTTCGCTAATGTGTTAACCAAGTCTTTAGACGAACGTATCTCTTCAGCTATTAAGGCCGCTAAGGAGGAGTCATCAGACTATGAATTTAGCCCCCAATCTCGATCACGGAAGTGGGGCAAGCCGGTTTCGTTAACAACAAGGCAACAAATTAAGTCCCCCAGGACGAAGTCCGGCGAATCAAAAAGGAAAACTGGTAAGACGTCCATTGGTAGGAGCCAGGTCAAGCCGATGGCATCAGGACTAGAAGAATCTGATTTGTCGCCTGCAACCAAGGTCCGTTTCACAGTAATTCCGATTGCTAGGAATATGGTAAGATCGCCGATCGCATCTAAAGAAGCACCCACCTCTGCTCCTGGCGTTGCCAGACAAGTGGGTTTGCTGTCCGGAATGGAGTCTGGTTTTACCAGGCATCCGGAAAGGAGCACTGAGATTGTTTCTGGCGTGTCCGAACATCCGGTGACTCAGGAGAATAGGAAATATGCACCAACATCCGGTTCCGAATCAACATTTTCCGGCGATAGAGCTTCCGGTTCCGGGAGGAAGAATGTAGTTCCGGGTCTGCTGGACCCGGCAGTGCATAGGATGGCGTCTTCTGTTTCCGGTTTTCCGACTTCCGTTTCCGGTAGTAGTGGTACTACTTCCGGTAGGGAAAACGTGCATCCGGGTCTGTTGGACCCATATATGCATCATTCCGCTTCCGGATTGTCAGGATCTTATATCGGTAGTAGTGTGACTACTTCCGGTAGGAAGGAGGCTTATCCGAGTCAGTTGGATCCGTCATTGAGTTCGTCCTCTTGTTCCGGTTCAGCTTTGTTTACTTCCGGTTCCGGGGGTAGTTTAGACACTTCTGGTTTGAGTTACGCAGGTCCGGGTCATGTTGACCCGTCCTTGCAAGCGTCTTCCGGGGGGGGGGGGGGGGGGGTTTCCGTTTCCGCATCAGGTGACAGTAGTTCAACTTCCGGAATAAGATACGAACTTCCGATTAACGCAGATTCACAGTTAAGTAATAGGTCTGTTAATTCTGACTCTAGTTATTTTTGCGCCGCTCCTTCCGGCTTGGATAGACAGTATCCGGATCGTTTTTCTAGTTCTCAATTTGTTCCTGGGTCAGATTTTGTTCATCCTTCCTTTCGGGATGTAGTATCTCTCTCTCGTTCGTCATCTCCTTCCCGGTTCTCTCAAGTAGGGTCTCAGAAGAGTAGTAGTCAGCCGTCCTCTTCTTCTTCTGCATCCGGCTTATCCGCTAGGGATTTTTCGTCGTCTCATGTTTCTAATTCTTCTTCTCTTTTTCATCCATCATCGATATCTCCGCCTCCGGGTTTTTTGCATATGCCGGCTTCCCTTCAGCAAAATTGTTTGGCAGCTTCGAACATACCTTCGGCTTCTGCTCCATCTGCCCCTCTGTTGCCTTCTTATTCTTCATCCTCTCCGGCATTTGATCATTTGGATCCTATTGTTTCAGTCGTTCTGTCCCCAGAATTAGAATTCCAGATAGTTGATTCAGGATTAGATTTTTCATTGTTTTCAGTAAGCCGCGATCCCTCTCTTCATCGATCTATTATTTCGGCTAGATTTTCAATTTTGTCTAGATTTTCGGCTGGTGAGGTGGATCCAAATTTTTTCAGTGCTAGTCAGCCAGAGGATAGGGCTGTGAGTCCTCCTTATCAGGCTCCGTTGGGTTTAGATTCTCTCTCTGACGCTCCTTCTAGAACGTTAGTTTCTCCTTCCTCTCTGAGGATAGTCGATTCTTCGGTGTCGCTAGATTCAGATATCTGTCCTTCTTCTTCTGCTTCTGCGTCGGCTCCATCTCACTTTTCGGTCAGGGCTACTCAGAGGTCGGTCAGGGCCAGAGATCTGAGGAGGTTCTATAATGAGAGGGCCTCTCCAGATGACTGGTCTAAGGCCCATCAATGGATAGCTTCGTCTCTATCTCTTCCTCTTCAGGATGAATTTTCGGTTGAACCTCCGTCTTTTGGTTCTGCTCTTTCATCTTCAGACTCTTCGGCTAATGTTCCTTCTGTGCTTCCAGTGGATAACTTGGTCGTTGATATGTTAGATTTTTATATTAACGATGTCCAAATGAAAGAATTTTCTCTTAATCCAAAGGTAGATGCTCCAGTTCAGGTCCCTAAAGAAGATTACGTTAGGTTGGCTTCTACGCAGTCTCTTAGTGGTCCGACATGGGAGGTTCTTTCATCACATTTGAGGGAATCGGCTAAGGTAGAATCGTCATCAGACCTTGTTAGATGGGAGTCAGTATGTCGGGCTCAGTTGAAGTCAGCAAATTTTTTGGCCCTTCTTTCGGAAGCTATCCTCAAAAATCAGGAGAAAGGAGGTCAGATTCCTCCAGAAATATTTTGTACATTAGTTGACCTTTCAAGAAGTTCGTTGAATTCAGTTTGCCGTTCGTTAGGTTTCATCACCTCTAAGAGAAGGTCAAGAAAGCTTGCTGAGGTGAAGATATCGGATTCCCTCAGGAGTAACCTGATATCTGCTCCGCCTTTCGGATCAGATATTTTCGGTCAGGATGCTACATCAATTCTTAGGGAGGAGTCTGATCGGCTTAGATCGGCTAAGGATCTGCGAGAGCAGATTTCTATTTTAAGGCCTTCGGCAAAAAGAAACTCGGCCGCGGTAAACAGTCCCTCCTCTTCTCCTAGAAGGAAGAGTCTTAGGCCGGATGAGTATGGGGCTTATCCATCAAGGGTTTTTACGAACTCTAGTCGTTCCTCTCCTGGCCATTCCAGATCCGCGGAGGAGGATCGTTTTAAATCCATTTCATCGCATAGACCTAGAGCCCAGGTTTGCCAAGCCCCTCAGGCGAGCAGGGGTCAGTTTTTCTCTCGTGGTTATAGGTCCAGGTCTAGAGGACGCGCCTCTAGAGGTTTTCAACCAAGGCGGGTTTGAAGGGGTGGCCTCAGCCCGGGCAGGCCTTTCCCGTTCTCCTTGTCCAATTGTTCCTCCTCTTCTACTACCTTTGAATCTTTCGGTGCAATCCCTTTTTCCCAGCGTGCCAGTAGGAGGGCGATTGTCTCTGTTTTGGGAGACTTGGCAAACCCTCGCGCAGGACTCCTGGCTCGTAGATCAAATCCACTGGGGTTATGCACCGTATTGGATAGATCTGCCGCCTCCTCTGTCTTTCCAGCCCAAGTGGACTCCAGTTCCATCCAATATGGAGAAATTGGGAGCACTGGAAGACGAATTGGAGGCGATGAGGTTGAAGGAGGCTATAGAAGAGGTTCCGTGTTGGAGAGTAGACCCGGGATTCTACTCAACTCTATTTCTAGTCCCCAAGAAATCAGGGGGATGGCGTCCAATCATCAATCTGAAGAGGTTAAATCTGCAGATATCCACCCCAAAATTCAAGATGGAGACGGTATCTCAGATTATCGCCAGTTTGAGTCCAGGCATGTGGACAGCGTCCATAGATCTCAAGGACGCCTACTTTCACATTCTCATCCATCCTTCGTTCAGAAAATTCATGAGATTTGCGTTCAAGGGCCGCGTATGGCAATTCAGAGTCATGCCGTTCGGGCTGACCACGGCTCCTTTCTTCTTCACACGCCTAGTGTCAGCTGTGGCAGGTTTTCTGCACAGTCGTTCTATTCCCCTTCATGTTTACATAGACGATTGGTTGCTAAAAGCAGAATCTGCCTCAATTCTGGCAGGCATCATTCCAGAGGTCTGCAGTCTGGCTTCCAGTCTAGGATGGCTTATAAATCTAGAAAAATCATCTTTGGTTCCATCTCAGATTTTCACCCACCTAGGGGTGACGTTCGACCTAGAACAAGGCTTAGTCTTCCCGTCAGATGTAAGAGTAGAAGCCATCCTAGTAGCCATGGAGATTCTGGCATCCTCTACCATGGTCAGAGCAATTTTCTTTCTCCGAGTGATAGGTTTGATGGTCAGCGTCGAGAACATCATCCCGTGGGCGGCGCTGATGAGGAGACCTTTCCAAATGTATCTTATGTCCCTGTGGAAACAGTCGACCCATTCGGTCTACCATCAGATCCCGGTCAGAGAGCATTTAATTCCCCACCTACAGTTCTGGAAGGATCGCTCTCTGCTTCTGATGGGGGTTCCTCTAGTCAAGTCTTCTCCTCAAGCGATCATCTTTACAGACGCTTCCCAGGAGGGATGGGGAGCGGTCTGGGGTTCCCTTTCGGTTTCAGGCCTGTGGTCTCTAGAGGAGTCACCAGCCCACATCAACATTCTGGAATTGTGGGCTGTCACGAAGACTCTCCTTGCTTGGTCGGATCAGGTGCAGGGCCTCAAGATCTCGATTCGATCGGACAATTTGACAGTAGTCTCGTATATCAACAAGCAGGGAGGCACAAAGTCGTCGCGCCTTTGTTTGGAGGTGTGGAATCTCCTCACGTGGTGTCGGATGAAGCAGATTTTCCTGGTGTCCTCCCATGTCCCAGGATGTCTGAATTTTCTGGCGGATCAGTTATCTCGGCCTTCCAAGTTCGCCCACACAGAGTGGCAGTTAAAGAGGTCGGTTGTCAAATCGATCTTCAACCTCCTGGATCGTCCCCATGTAGACCTGTTCGCGACCTCTCTGAATGCCCAGATCTCCTCTTTCATGTCTCCTTTTCCGGACAATCAGGCGTTGGCGGTGGACTCCCTGTCTCAGTCCTGGACAGGAATCTTCGCATATGCGTTCCCTCCGACTATCCTGCTTCCTTTGGTCCTGAAGAAAGTCAAGGATCAATTATGCGAGATGTTGTTGATAGCTCCCTTTTGGCCAAAAAGGATCTGGTTCGTAGACCTTCTCGATCTTCTAGTAGACTTCCCGCGTCTGCTGCCAGTGTCACCAGAACTGTTATCCCAAGTAAGGGGAACGTGCCTTCATCCAAACCCAGGAATTTTCAGTCTGTGTGTTTGGAGGATATCGAGGGCACGGTCACTGAGAATCAATTTTCTGCGAGATCTCAGGAAATCATTAATTCGGCCAGGAGGGAGTCGACCCGAAGAGTTTACAAGGGTCGACTTAAGATTTTCGGAGAATGGTGTTCAAATAATGATTTCGTGCCCGATTCTGTTTCTATATCCCAAGTGTTAGATTTCTTATCCTATCTGTTTGATTCTCTTCATCTGACTGCTAACACGGTTAGAGGATATAGATTTTCCTTAGCATCTTCAATTCCTTGTTTGTTAAATGCGGATGTTAAGGATACTAAGGTGCTGAATGGTTTCATCAGAGGTTTAGGTAATATTCGTCCTCCTATTGCAAAACCTTTACCTTCCTGGAACTTGGCTTTGATTCTTCAAGTTTTGGCAGGTCATCATTTTGAACCCATTGCGTCGATTAGCTTAAAGCTTTTAACGTTTAAGACAGTGTTTCTAGTAGCGGCTGCCTCGGCTAGAAGACGATCTGAGATACATGCTTTTTCCGCTGAAAAGGATAGATTTATTGAAGCTGGAGACGGTTTGGTTTTATATCCTAGAAGGGATTTCTTATCTAAAACGCAATCGAACCGTTATCCAGCTAAGCCGATTATTTTGAAATCTCTATCTTTGTTTTCTCCGTCAGACAGATTTTGGTGTCCGGTCAGAGCGCTTAAAGCTTATAAGCGTCGTACCGATTTTAAAAGATCCGATCCGTCTCATTTATGGGTTTCTTACGCGGAAGGGGTAGCCAGACCGGTCTCTAAAGCATCCATTGCTAGATGGATTTGTGACACCATTCAACTTTGCTACGAGATTGCTTCTCCTAATCAAATCAATCTCTCACATTAAGGCTCATGATGTTAGAGGGATGGCTGCCTCTTTCGCTCTATTTGCTGGCTCTTCTGTAGACGAAGTTATGCAAGTGGCAGGATGGAAATCCGAGTCTACCTTTACATCTTTTTATTTGAAAGACCAGAGCGCAGCGGCTTCCTTCTTTAGAAACATTACTATTTTAACCAAAAAGGCGGAAGGCCATTTACCAAGCACATCCCACCATTTTCGTTAGGCCAGTGCATCTGGGGTAATGGTGAGAGTTGTTCCTTGGTTATTATTATTATTATTATTATTTTAATTCTTTATGTTTAAAGTTTTATTTGATTGTTAATCACTGTGTGATTGATTAGGAGGCACCATTATGTTATGTTGTTAACATTTGGTTATGTTTGTTTGATTTTTATCCATACTTATGGATTCTCAAATCACCTCCCACCATAGTTTCGTAGTGGGGAACTGACCAAATCTACGGGTTTAGCAAGTAGTGATTGAACAGTAATGGATGTTTTTGTGGTGTAATAACAACCCCCAACAGACCCCCCTTTAGTGGGTTGGTCTGTAGTTTTATTAACCACTATAAAAACATACTTACCGTTCAATCACTACGACCCGGCCTCAGCCACCCCGCTGGTGATTGATTTGAGAATCTAGGCTGGATGTATGGCACTTATATTTAGAAAAGTGATTCAGGTTTCACAATTGGGGCCTACTGCGCATGCGCGAGCGTGCTTAGTGACAAGCATCACCAAGGAGTGAGTACAGACTGGTGCCAGTCTATTGTAAGGCTAATGTAGGGGGTCCCTCTACCAGAAGCCTGGTGGAGGGTCTACATGGTGATGGTATAGGCATTAGGGAGTATAAGCAAGCATAGAAATTGTATTCTGATAGCTAAATGCAGATATTTGATTTAGCAAGTAGTGATTGAACGGTAAGTATGTTTTTATAGTGGTTAATAAAACTACAGACCAACCCACTAAAGGGGGGTCTGTT
This sequence comes from Chaetoderma sp. LZ-2023a, assembly GCA_034401795.1. Lineage (NCBI taxonomy): Eukaryota > Metazoa > Mollusca > Caudofoveata > Chaetodermatida > Chaetodermatidae > Chaetoderma > Chaetoderma sp. LZ-2023a. The sequence goes on along the minus strand of CM067359.1, from coordinate 74,654,400 downwards.
GGGGGTTTGCGCGTCACCGTATCGATTCTTTCACGGATATTCGCAACTTACATAGCATATCTGCTTCTTTTGGGAATCTATTTCCACCTCTTTTAACTTTACAGCCAGGAACACAACAATATAACGGCATTTTGTTACCTAAAACGGCTTTGCGTTACGCAATGATACAGTACTCTGACGTTGTTACTATGCACGCCATTGATAAACGCGGAAGTATATTTATGCCTCACAACGCATGCACGCCCTCTGGGGAGATAACTCTTCACGGTGCGCCCCATTCTTTCTTATAACTGGGGATATCTTGACCAAACTGCATGTGTGATCACCCCTAGGGGTCATCTAGAAATGTGAACAATTTGGGGTCAAAATTTCAAATGGCAAGTTCACAGCGACCAGATTGATCACAATTATCACGATTTAATAATAACACAGGCCTTTCTAATCTCGTCCGTTTGCAGACCAAGAGAAGACTATTTTTGAAAATTTACCTCTGGAATGACTGGCTCGATAAACGAGGCGGTCACTCCGGTGATAAGTTTTCAAGGATAGTCTTCTCTTGCTCTGTAATTACACGTAACAGATTTTCCATTTTAATTTTTCCTGGGTTTTTTTTTTTAATCACATGGAAATTATCTAATTTCATTTTCCAGATTTATTCATTCAGACTGCCCTCCCCTCTACCTCGATTAAGGGTGGCCCACCCCTTATGGCATGTATGCACACACTCTACCCCCTCCAAACACCCCTAGGGAGTCCTGGGGACTGATTAGAAAATTGTAAAAAAAAACCTACAAGCTTGGGGAGACATTTGGAGTACTAGTTGGGAAAGGGTTATAAGTTGTTGGTTCTCGGGTTGGTTGTTCACTATTATTTCACATAGAAATGTGTACATTAAAATGTTTTCAGGGTTTTCATGATTCTGCTGAATGTAAATACCAGCATTCATCACTCAAGTTGCTGCCGGTTTGCTTGCATCTATCTCGGACGTGGCGTTTCGCTTTGTTTTATATTTCCGACAACCTAAATGTATTTTCTCTTAAGTTTAGCAGTTATCGAAACAAGACTATTTTTGCAAATGTACCACTGAACTGACTGGCGCGGTAACCGAACCAGTCATTCCATCGAAAATTTTCAAATATAAATTTCTCTCGAACTGTAAATGAACATCTGAGAGTGTGCATACAACAGTGCTTGAATTGCAAAAAAGATTACCATTATATAACAACATTCGCAATCAACCTATTATTTCAAATAGCAACAGGTTTTAATTCCAAGTTTTTGCCCAGGATATTTCTTTTACAAACACTAGATATTCTGTTCTCTAGTTTTCCTGTTTCTTGTTTATTTAATCACATGGAAATTATCTAAATTTAATTAATTTTATTTGATAACATTGACGATGATTTTCATCTCTTAATATTTTTATTTCATAATTCTCACCTGAGTTCATTTTATAGATTTAATTATACAGACTGCCCTCCACCCCCTATCAATGGTGTCCACCCCAACACACCTCATTTCGCATGGATGTACACTCGCCATGCCATCCAATTCTTCTCCCATCCAAATCCCCCTTGGGGATTTGTAGGTGAGATCAGAAAATTTTGAAAAACTTCAACCCTGGAGAGAGTATTTAGGCTGCAATGGGGGTGGGGGAGGGTGTATGGGGTGGGTCCCTGGGTTAATACTCTGGATAATTAGGCGGTCCTAGGATCCTCCCCCGGGAAAATTCTGATAATTTGACTCTGAGTGGCCATTTCAGACAATATTTCTAATAAATGGGCTTAATAATGTGTGGTGGGGCACTGGCGGGGTGGCTGGACTCTTGGTTCCAACACCCGTGTTTAGTGGGGTTTTTGTGGGAGGCCTTGGGGGAGGGTGTGTGGCATGGTGGTGGTGGCGGAATTGATTTTCCTCCTGATTCGATGAGAATGCAAACTTAATCTCTGACCCACTGTGGAAGCCCCTGAGTCCCCATCCTACCCCCAAGTGAAAAAAGTACCCCCCCCCCCTTCCACCCACTCTTACACTGCATCCAACACTTACACCCGCCAACAACAGTTCATTAGGCAGCAACAGGCACCGCATACACCCCTAGCAACATCATTATTATTTTTTCTATTTTTTTTCAGTTTTAACGCTTATTTAGAGCAACCCTTCGGGGAAGCAACGCAACCCTTCGGGGAAGCACCTCTAAGAGCGAGTCATGGCCCAAATACATCTCGGTGTAAGCGGCCAATAAACCAACTAAAAAAAAAAATCACTGTCCTTCGGATGAGACATTAAACCTAGGTCCCGTCTCCTTACATGTAGGTGGACGTTAAAGATCTCACTGTCTGAGGTTGAAACTCGTCAGATAGAGAAACTTTAGCTGGCCCTTTGGTTACAGTTTGGCCTCTTAAAGGAATAGGGGCAGATGGGAAATGGAAGTCTTTGGCCAACTGGCGAAAGCCCATTAATCTGACCCGTAGTCCATTAAACCAGCCTTTGTCTATATATAGGTATACACGCACATTTTTAAAAGAAGATTGTGCGTGTATGGCTCTATATAGATAAGGATAATTTAAAACTAAGATGTACCGCCATTGGCTGTGTGAGCTCACTACAAGATTTGTTTACCTGCCAACTGATGTGTGTCCTGGTGGTGTACAGCTTGCATTAGAAGTATTCTATACATTTTCCTGGTTCCTGAAACGGATCCATTTTTCCCCTCATCCCAGCAGCAACAGGATTTTGAAGGAAGGTTCGTTTAAAGAAAAGCATTTCCGAGAGACGGGATCTACTCATGCAAACGCAGGATGAAATCACACATGCAGGACCGGTGCGAGGTCACCGAGTTATAGTATTTAATATGTTATTATTCCGAGGGGGATCGTCTGCATGTTTAGAATGAGTACATGCGGTCACACAGGTACGTAATACTCTTATCTTAAAGAGAGGTGGCGTGAGATAAAACAGCTGAAATAATCAATGTTATGTAGTCTTACAGCCCTCACTGTCAAACAGGGGGTTCTCCTAAGTGAAATAATGAAGAAAAATATGTAATTACCAGTATTCGTAAATTTGTGGTGTTAGTTTTCGTAAATTTGTGGTGTTGCAATGGGGCGCACGGCTGCAACAGCCGCAAGGCGGCGTTGGTGCGGTGTGAGGCATCCTCTCTAATGCGGTCATGTTTACCATTACGCGAGTAATGTACTTTTGTTATTCGTATCTTGTCTATTTAAGTAGTTATAGTTCGTATAAACGCTGATTGTAGTTGCTTTGTTTAATGCCGTATCATTATTGGCAATATATATTTAACAATGACTTTAATAGTGTCCAAACTCGACATTTTCAAACGTCGTTCTACGTTTCCATGATTTAAGGCATCACCATCGGACCGAGACATAAATGTCGGCGCTGTTAAGTAATCACTAATCAGACATCGGTGCGTTATTTAATCCACTTGTAAATGATGCGATAGTGTAAATTGACAAGCAGGAGCGTCTCCATGATTAGGTGGCCGGGGGGGGGGGGGGGGGGGGCGGGCAAAATTTTTACGGTGTATCCATTTCTACCAGTATTAGCGCTGGGGAGGGAGGCTATGGTAGGCCTATATGCTAGGCAAAGATAAAAAAAACCTGTTTGAGTTAATTGTATCACAGCAGGTTGTAGTGCCCATACATGTATGCATAGACCACGTTATGTATAACTTTTTATAAGGCCTACCAAATATATACAATCCAATCGATTACATGCATGCTTTGCTAGAGTAGAAGTGTATTAAATGTGTTACAATTTCTGAACCTAGCTATTAAGGGTGAAAGTCCATGGGGAGAATTTAGTAGTGGTAACATTCATTAATCAAGCAAGAAAGGTCGTTGTGGCCTACTAAATACAACAATAGTTTCTACTCCCCACCCCGACACCCACACCAGCCCTGTGTATGACCAATCTTATTCTCACGGTGGCACATCATGTATTGCAGTAGCAACCATTTACGTCATAGTAGCGATTAGCTATCTATCTAGCCTATACATAGCCTCACTTCCCTATTGCTTACTTCCCTATTGCTTGCTGGTAGAGATGGATATTCTATCTTTCTATCTATCTACCTGTCTGTCTGTCTGTCTGTCTGTCTGTCTGTCTGTCTGTCTGCCTGCCTGCTTGCCTACGTGCTTGCATGCCTTTCAACAGTTTACTGGTCAGGGCAAAAACCAGCCTCTGGAGTGGTCTTGAGAAATGCTCACTTGCAGGACAAGCGAACAGAACCTTTGGAAATGTACCACTGGAATTCCTTGCTTGATAACCGAAACAGTCATTTCAATGGCACATTTTCAAAAATACTCTTCTCTTGGCCCGAAAATGGACATTCAATAAGCCATGGTTCGCACGGGTCATGGAAATCCTGGAAAGTCATGGAATTTGAAAATCTAAATTCCAGGCCTGGAAAAGTCATGGAAATTTGTCAATTTGATAAAAGTCATGGAAAAGTCATGGAAAATGATAATCTCCCTAAATAAAAATAAAATCTGATGGCATACAAATGTGAAATGGGGAAATAAAGCTCGGAAATGTATTTCCATATCTTTATCGCGGCGATCACATGATTTCATTCATTATCAAAGTCATATGTCCAACCAAAATAAAATGACCCAAAACAACGTAAGAAATAAAATGAGGTTAAATCCCTTCTTATGTTGGTAGGCCATATTAAACTCTTTTGTGATTGGAGACATTCCACTGAACTATATCTGGACTGGAAGGAGGCCTCCCAAATAAAAACGGGTTTTGTAACGCTGCGAATGCGAATATCCCAAATTAAAAATAAATATGTACAGAAGAGAATGTTTTTAAAACAATTTGAGCAATAAATTCACTATTTCCTACTCAGCGTATGCATTCGGCAGTAGATTTTTGTTCATTTGGGCGATTTCGTCCCGGCCGAATTGGTTACATTATGATAATTAGATGGCGATGATGTCTCGGTCTCGCTAGCGTATGGAGATTCCCCTGTATATTGAACGTATTTCTTGCTCAAAGATGGTTTTATGCGTTCTATTACGGTTAAAGTATGAAATAAACTTGGTAATATTAAAAGAATAACAAGATATTTAGCCGATAAAGGATTATTATTATTTTGAATCTAGCGGTAAAGTTACCAATTTTCGTTCGTCTGAAAAATATATGTTTTGCAATATTTCTAAACTCTGATTGCGTGTTATATACATGTATAAGGCTTTTTTGGCTCATATTTTGTCAAATTTGGTGTTATCTATTAGTGCGCAACATATTTGCGAAAGTAACAATTTTAGGGATTGGATTTCAATTTTGTCTTGAACACCTTGTCCAAATAGAAGCCTCGGCTCTAAGCCTTAAATTTGTTAAATTTTTTTTTGAAATTTCAAAGAAAATGTCAATTTGCAGACCAAGTGAAGACTATTTTATTAAAAATGTTCAACAATAGTCTTCTCTTGGTCTGCAAATGGACATCTCTCAAGACCACGCGTGACAGAAGCCGGCTTTGGCTGATATGAGTGTTAAAGGGTTAATAGACAATTTTTGGGGTCATAATCTTTACTATAAATGCCCATATTGCTTCTTACCATTTTGACCGATTTCAACCAAGTTAGGCTGAAATGATACTACATGTACATAGGCTCTAGAACTTCCATTCAGAATTTTTATTCGTCAATTTTTTATGTGAAAACCTCAGATTTTATTAAACATGTACCGGATATTCTCACATGTTCACCCTTTGCCCTAGATAAAGTGAATTCCATATGATTCACTATATGCTGTTGAACATTTTGAAACTAATTTGACTGTCTTTGACCTAGCTATTGATTCTTGGAGGTCATGGAATTTCTTAATTTTAGTCATGGAAAAGTCATGGAATTTCAAATACTGAAAGGTGTACAAACCCTGATAAGCAAATGTTTTGATATTAAGGTCTTGACTAAATTTAGCCATTAAAGGGTTAAATAGATGCATCCTATGATCAACATAAAATTATATTTAACCTTATAACATACAGAGCTGAAACATTGGAATAATGAATATAGGCCTATACTCTTTATTTATATAATGAAATGCCAGTATCCCCAAGTTTTTAAAACCAATAGGATTTCCTAAATTTGTTCACACTTTCTGGATTTCTTTAGATCATGCCCGGCCAACATTGGCGACGTCTAGTATAAGATCACACTCTTTGTTGTAGTAAAATTTTAGAAAATCAGACAAGCGGTTTCTGAGATATGGCTCATAGATCCATAATTGATTAAATACCATCCTTCACAAGTCTCAATTGATTAATTATCACCATTCACAAGTCTCAATTGATTAAATACCATCATTCACAAGTCTCAATTGATTAAATATCATCATTCACAAGTCTCAATTGATTAAATACCATTATTCACAAGACTCAATTGATTAAATATCATTATTCACAAGACTCAATTGATTAAATATCATCATTCAAGTCTCAATTGATTAAATACCATCATTCACAAGTCTCAATTGATTAAATATCATTCACAAATCTCAATTGATTAAATATCATTATTCACAAGTCTCAATTGATTAAATATCATTATTCACAAGACTCACTTGATTAAATATCATCATTCACAAGTCTCAATTGATTAAATACCATCATTCACAAGTCTCAATTGATTAAATATCATCATTCACAAGTCTCAATTGATTAAATACCATTATTCACAAGACTCAATTGATTAAATATCATTATTCACAAGACTCAATTGATTAAATATCATCATTCAAGTCTCAATTGATTAAATACCATCATTCACAAGTCTCAATTGATTAAATATCATTCACAAATCTCAATTGATTAAATATCATTATTCACAAGTCTCAATTGATTAAATATCATTATTCACAAGACTTACTTGATTAAATATCATCATTCACAAGTCTCAATTGATTAAATATCATTATTCACAAGTCTCAATTGATTAAATATCATTATTCACAAGTCTCAATTGATTAAATACCATCATTCACAAGTCTCAATTGATTAAATATCATTATTCACGTCTCAATTGATTAAATATCATCATTCACAAGTCTCAATTGATTAAATATCATCATTCACAAGACTCAATTGATTAATTATCACCATTCACAAGTCTCAATTGATTAAATACCAACATTCACAAGTCTCAGTTGATTAAATATCATCATTCACAAGTCTCAATTGATTAAATATCATCATTCACAAGTCTCAATTGATTAAATATCATTATTCACAAGTCTCAATTGATTAAATACCATCATTCACAAGTCTCAATTGATTAAATATCAGTATTCACAAGACTCAATTGATTAATTATCGCCATTCACAAGTCTCAATTGATTAAATACCATCATTCACAAGTCTCAATTGATTAAATACCATTATTCACAAGACTCAATTGATTAAATATCATTATTCACAAGACTCAATTGATTAAATATCATCATTCAAGTCTCAATTGATTAAATACCATCATTCACAAGTCTCAATTGATTAAATATCATTCACAAATCTCAATTGATTAAATATCATTATTCACAAGTCTCAATTGATTAAATATCATTATTCACAAGACTCACTTGATTAAATATCATCATTCACAAGTCTCAATTGATTAAATATCATTATTCACAAGTCTCAATTGATTAAATATCATTATTCACAAGTCTCAATTGATTAAATATCATCATTCACATGTCTCAATTGATTAAATATCATCATTCACAAGTCTCAATTGATTAAATATCATTATTCACAAGTCTCAATTGATTAAATACCATCATTCACAAGTCTCAATTGATTAAATATCAGTATTCACAAGACTCAATTGATTAATTATCACCATTCACAAGTCTCAATTGATTAAATACCATCATTCACAAGTCTCAATTGATTAAATATCATCATTCACAAGTCTCAATTGATTAAATATCATTATTCACAAGACTCAATTGATTAATTATCACCATTCACAAGTCTCAATTGATTAAATACCATCATTCACAAGTCTCAATTGATTAAATATCATCATTCACAAGTCTCAATTGATTAAATATCATTATTCACAAGATTCAATTGATTAAATATCATTATTCACAAGACTCAATTGATTAAATATCATCATTCATAAGTCTCAATTGATTAAATATCATTCACAAGTCATACCTGAGCAAATATTATCATTCATATGTGACAATTTGGGAAATTTCATCACTTCTAGCTCACAGTTGTGGAAATTTCATCACTTATAAATCACACCTGAGCAAATTTCATCACTAACATGTCACAATTAAGCAAATTTCATCACTCATAAGGCAGAAGTAAGCAAATAATATCACTCATAAGTCACAATTAAGCAAATATCATCATTCATAAGTCACAACTGAGCAAATACTATCATTCACAGGCCACAACTGAGCAAATATTATCATTCACTAGTCATAACTGAGCAAATATTATTATTGAAAAGTCACAATTGGGCAAATTTCAGCATTTCTAGCTCACAGTTGAGAAAATTTCATCTCTAATATGTCACAATTAAGTAAATTTCATCACTCATAAGTCTTAATTGAGCAAATACATGTATTATCATTCACAAGTCATAATTGAGCAAATATCATTCACACGTCTTAACTGCGCATAAAATGGTCATAATTATCAAAGCCTGTATTAAATTTGATTGCATCAAGATTGTCGTGAAATCTCTCTATCGAATACAAACTCTGTCAGAAAGAAGGTCATACTTGACAGCTAACCACACAGGAAGTGATTGTCATTGATAGATGAAGTACTTTCACCTTCCTCCATTGTCTCCCTGAGGACTTCATTTCCAATATCTAGACTGGCACCCATCACATCCGTAACTAGTTTCCTATTTCTTTGTGTACTTTCTTGTCTTCCCTTGGCATATGGTGTAGATGGAGTGTCAAAGTTGAACAAATTTGAAACAGTACCTTACAGGTGCTTACAGGAGGTACCTGTAAAATAATTAGAAAACAGATCAGACACAATATTAGCTGAACTGTCCAGAAGGGGTGGGGCGGGCTGAGCTTATGCGGTGGTCACTTTCCATCTGTCAACTTTTTCTTTTAACCCTTTAACATATGTAATGCCCATGTCTCAATTTCTAGACATATATACATGAAAGCTCTTGAATAACTTCAAACTAATAAGGCATAGGAAGCAACAATAACTCACAGTCAAGTTGGTCTCAAAATATTGAACAGGGCATTGCATACATCATATATAAAACATCTTGTTTTCTGGCATATAGAGGTTAATGTGTTAAAAGACTACTACTCATTATCTGGTTGGCCAAATTAAATTTTTTAAAACAAGACAACAGTAAGGTAAGTTTATGATAATTTTGAAACTAATTTGCTTGGATCCTACTGGCCAACAATAGATCATCTCAATAGGGCTAGAAATAACCACTGATTCTGTGATCTGAAGGCCTTTTTCACATACAGATCACTGCTTTAATGCTATAATGGCTAAATTTGATAAAAATGTAAATATTTGCTTAATTAAATGTTCATTTGCAGGTGAAGAGAAGACTATTTTTGAAAATTTACAACTGGAATGACTGGCATGCGAGCAAGTCATTCGTGTGATAAATTTACAAAAATTACTTTTCTATTGTGCTGCAAATAACCATTCCTCAATACCACTGCAGAGGTTGATTTTGCAGTTCTGTTGAGAAATGTCCATTTGCCAGTCAAGAGAAGACTATTTTAGAAAACTTAGCCAGTCATTCCAGTAGAAATTTTTTTTAAAGAGTCTCTTAACCCGCAAATGGACATTGACTATGCAAGCATTCTTATTTGCTTAATCAAAAGTGATCTTGAAAAATGTTTATTTGAAAATGGATGACATCAGTGCTAACAAACCAAATTGATGACATACTTTCAAACCTGCATTGAGAGACCTCCCATGGGAGAATTAAAAGGTGGTCTCTTAAGGCAGATGGTCTCTTAATAGAGATTCAAATACATTGCTTAAATGGATTTAGAAATTAATCTGTGTACGTCTTGACAATGAAAAATTGGGGTAACACCTATGATGTATACATTATGCTGTACCTGTGATTAATGCCTGATGTTAAATGTTATAATATATGTAACGGTCCACCTGCAGCGAGCCATTCCCTTGAAAATTTTCTAAAACAATTTTCTTTGTAGGCCTACCCTACTGGATGTTTTCTATGAGAAAATATAATTTTTCTGGAACTAATTTTAGCATTAAACGGTTAAAACAGGTTTACTGATAGACCATTGGTTTTTAAAGAAACTCTGGTATTCGTGACATATTTATTGACTTGTCTTAAGAGACCACCCTTTAATAGCCACAACCTGGGATGATAACTGGCGATCGCAAGAACGTGTCCAATATAGATGCCATTTGTTCATGTATTTGACAATGTGGACAATAAAATAACACAATATAAATTTATTTAAGCATACATGTTTCGTTGAACCACTCCGGTGTAATATGTATGTAGGCCTATATGATCGCTGTAAACGAGTTCAGTCGATCTCGACATCCACAGTTTGCGCGTCACCGTATCGATTCTTTCACGGATATTCGCAACTTACATAGCATATCTGCTTCTTTTGGGAATCTATTTCCACCTCTTTTAACTTTACAGCCAGGAACACAACAATATAACGGCATTTTGTTACCTAAAACGGCTTTGCGTTACGCAATGATACAGTACTCTGACGTTGTTACTATGCACGCCATTGATAAACGCGGAAGTATATTTATGCCTCACAACGCATGCACGCCCTCTGGGGAGATAACTCTTCACGGTGCGCCCCATTCTTTCTTATAACTGGGGATATCTTGACCAAACTGCATGTGTGATCACCCCTAGGGGTCATCTAGAAATGTGAACAATTTGGGGTCAAAATTTCAAATGGCAAGTTCACAGCGACCAGATTGATCACAATTATCACGATTTAATAATAACACAGGCCTTTCTAATCTCATCCGTTTGCAGACCAAGAGAAGACTATTTTTGAAAATTTACCTCTGGAATGACTGGCTCGATAAACGAGGCGGTCACTCCGGTGATAAGTTTTCAAGGATAGTCTTCTCTTGCTCTGTAATTACACGTAACAGATTTTCCATTTTAATTTTTCCTGGGTTTTTTTTTTTAATCACATGGAAATTATCTAATTTCATTTTCCAGATTTATTCATTCAGACTGCCCTCCCCTCTACCTCGATTAAGGGTGGCCCACCCCTTATGGCATGTATGCACACACTCTACCCCCTCCAAACACCCCTAGGGAGTCCTGGGGACTGATTAGAAAATTGTAAAAAAAAACCTACAAGCTTGGGGAGACATTTGGAGTACTAGTTGGGAAAGGGTTATAAGTTGTTGGTTCTCGGGTTGGTTGTTCACTATTATTTCACATAGAAATGTGTACATTAAAATGTTTTCAGGGTTTTCATGATTCTGCTGAATGTAAATACCAGCATTCATCACTCAAGTTGCTGCCGGTTTGCTTGCATCTATCTCGGACGTGGCGTTTCGCTTTGTTTTATATTTCCGACAACCTAAATGTATTTTCTCTTAAGTTTAGCAGTTATCGAAACAAGACTATTTTTGCAAATGTACCACTGAACTGACTGGCGCGGTAACCGAACCAGTCATTCCATCGAAGATTTTCAAATATAAATTTCTCTCGAACTGTAAATGAACATCTGAGAGTGTGCATACAACAGTGCTTGAATTGCAAAAAAGATTACCATTATATAACAACATTCGCAATCAACCTATTATTTCAAATAGCAACAGGTTTTAATTCCAAGTTTTTGCCCAGGATATTTCTTTTACAAACACTAGATATTCTGTTCTCTAGTTTTCCTGTTTCTTGTTTATTTAATCACATGGAAATTATCTAAATTTAATTAATTTTATTTGATAACATTGACGATGATTTTCATCTCTTAATATTTTTATTTCATAATTCTCACCTGAGTTCATTTTATAGATTTAATTATACAGACTGCCCTCCACCCCCTATCAATGGTGTCCACCCCAACACACCTCATTTCGCATGGATGTACACTCGCCATGCCATCCAATTCTTCTCCCATCCAAATCCCCCTTGGGGATTTGTAGGTGAGATCAGAAAATTTTGAAAAACTTCAACCCTGGAGAGAGTATTAAGGCTGCAATGGGGGTGGGGGAGGGTGTATGGGGTGGGTCCCTGGGTTAATACTCTGGATAATTAGGCGGTCCTAGGATCCTCCCCCGGGAAAATTCTGATAATTTGACTCTGAGTGGCCATTTCAGACAATATTTCTAATAAATGGGCTTAATAATGTGTGGTGGGGCACTGGCGGGGTGGCTGGACTCTTGGTTCCAACACCCGTGTTTAGTGGGGTTTTTGTGGGAGGCCTTGGGGGAGGGTGTGTGGCATGGTGGTGGTGGCGGAATTGATTTTCCTCCTGATTCGATGAGAATGCAAACTTAATCTCTGACCCACTGTGGAAGCCCCTGAGTCCCCATCCTACCCCCAAGTGGAAAAAGTACCCCCCCCCTTCCACCCACTCTTACACTGCATCCAACACTTACACCCGCCAACAACAGTTCATTAGGCAGCAACAGGCACCGCATACACCCCTAGCAACATCATTATTATTTTTTCTATTTTTTTTCAGTTTTAACGCTTATTTAGAGCAACCCTTCGGGGAAGCAACGCAACCCTTCGGGGAAGCACCTCTAAGAGCGAGTCATGGCCCAAATACATCTCGGTGTAAGCGGCCAATAAACCAACTAAAAAAAAAAATCACTGTCCTTCGGATGAGACATTAAACCTAGGTCCCGTCTCCTTACATGTAGGTGGACGTTAAAGATCTCACTGTCTGAGGTTGAAACTCGTCAGATAGAGAAACTTTAGCTGGCCCTTTGGTTACAGTTTGGCCTCTTAAAGGAATAGGGGCAGATGGGAAATGGAAGTCTTTGGCCAACTGGCGAAAGCCCATTAATCTGACCCGTAGTCCATTAAACCAGCCTTTGTCTATATATAGGTATACACGCACATTTTTAAAAGAAGATTGTGCGTGTATGGCTCTATATAGATAAGGATAATTTAAAACTAAGATGTACCGCCATTGGCTGTGTGAGCTCACTACAAGATTTGTTTACCTGCCAACTGATGTGTGTCCTGGTGGTGTACAGCTTGCATTAGAAGTATTCTATACATTTTCCTGGTTCCTGAAACGGATCCATTTTTCCCCTCATCCCAGCAGCAACAGGATTTTGAAGGAAGGTTCGTTTAAAGAAAAGCATTTCCGAGAGACGGGATCTACTCATGCAAACGCAGGATGAAATCACACATGCAGGACCGGTGCGAGGTCACCGAGTTATAGTATTTAATATGTTATTATTCCGAGGGGGATCGTCTGCATGTTTAGAATGAGTACATGCGGTCACACAGGTACGTAATACTCTTATCTTAAAGAGAGGTGGCGTGAGATAAAACAGCTGAAATAATCAATGTTATGTAGTCTTACAGCCCTCACTGTCAAACAGGGGGTTCTCCTAAGTGAAATAATGAAGAAAAATATGTAATTACCAGTATTCGTAAATTTGTGGTGTTAGTTTTCGTAAATTTGTGGTGTTGCAATGGGGCGCACGGCTGCAACAGCCGCAAGGCGGCGTTGGTGCGGTGTGAGGCATCCTCTCTAATGCGGTCATGTTTACCATTACGCGAGTAATGTACTTTTGTTATTCGTATCTTGTCTATTTAAGTAGTTATAGTTCGTATAAACGCTGATTGTAGTTGCTTTGTTTAATGCCGTATCATTATTGGCAATATATATTTAACAATGACTTTAATAGTGTCCAAACTCGACATTTTCAAACGTCGTTCTACGTTTCCATGATTTAAGGCATCACCATCGGACCGAGACATAAATGTCGGCGCTGTTAAGTAATCACTAATCAGACATCGGTGCGTTATTTAATCCACTTGTAAATGATGCGATAGTGTAAATTGACAAGCAGGAGCGTCTCCATGATTAGGTGGCCGGGGGGGGGGGGGGGGGGCGGGCAAAATTTTTACGGTGTATCCATTTCTACCAGTATTAGCGCTGGGGAGGGAGGCTATGGTAGGCCTATATGCTAGGCAAAGATAAAAAAAACCTGTTTGAGTTAATTGTATCACAGCAGGTTGTAGTGCCCATACATGTATGCATAGACCACGTTATGTATAACTTTTTATAAGGCCTACCAAATATATACAATCCAATCGATTACATGCATGCTTTGCTAGAGTAGAAGTGTATTAAATGTGTTACAATTTCTGAACCTAGCTATTAAGGGTGAAAGTCCATGGGGAGAATTTAGTAGTGGTAACATTCATTAATCAAGCAAGAAAGGTCGTTGTGGCCTACTAAATACAACAATAGTTTCTACTCCCCACCCCGACACCCACACCAGCCCTGTGTATGACCAATCTTATTCTCACGGTGGCACATCATGTATTGCAGTAGCAACCATTTACGTCATAGTAGCGATTAGCTATCTATCTAGCCTATACATAGCCTCACTTCCCTATTGCTTACTTCCCTATTGCTTGCTGGTAGAGATGGATATTCTATCTTTCTATCTATCTACCTTCCTGTCTGTCTGTCTGTCTGTCTGTCTGTCTGTCTGTCTGTCTGTCTGTCTGTCTGCCTGCCTGCTTGCCTACGTGCTTGCATGCCTTTCAACAGTTTACTGGTCAGGGCAAAAACCAGCCTCTGGAGTGGTCTTGAGAAATGCTCACTTGCAGGACAAGCGAACAGAACCTTTGGAAATGTACCACTGGAATTCCTTGCTTGATAACCGAAACAGTCATTTCAATGGCACATTTTCAAAAATACTCTTCTCTTGGCCCGAAAATGGACATTCAATAAGCCATGGTTCGCACGGGTCATGGAAATCCTGGAAAGTCATGGAATTTGAAAATCTAAATTCCAGGCCTGGAAAAGTCATGGAAATTTGTCAATTTGATAAAAGTCATGGAAAAGTCATGGAAAATGATAATCTCCCTAAATAAAAATAAAATCTGATGGCATACAAATGTGAAATGGGGAAATAAAGCTCGGAAATGTATTTCCATATCTTTATCGCGGCGATCACATGATTTCATTCATTATCAAAGTCATATGTCCAACCAAAATAAAATGACCCAAAACAACGTAAGAAATAAAATGAGGTTAAATCCCTTCTTATGTTGGTAGGCCATATTAAACTCTTTTGTGATTGGAGACATTCCACTGAACTATATCTGGACTGGAAGGAGGCCTCCCAAATAAAAACGGGTTTTGTAACGCTGCGAATGCGAATATCCCAAATTAAAAATAAATATGTACAGAAGAGAATGTTTTTAAAACAATTTGAGCAATAAATTCACTATTTCCTACTCAGCGTATGCATTCGGCAGTAGATTTTTGTTCATTTGGGCGATTTCGTCCCGGCCGAATTGGTTACATTATGATAATTAGATGGCGATGATGTCTCGGTCTCGCTAGCGTATGGAGATTCCCCTGTATATTGAACGTATTTCTTGCTCAAAGATGGTTTTATGCGTTCTATTACGGTTAAAGTATGAAATAAACTTGGTAATATTAAAAGAATAACAAGATATTTAGCCGATAAAGGATTATTATTATTTTGAATCTAGCGGTAAAGTTACCAATTTTCGTTCGTCTGAAAAATATATGTTTTGCAATATTTCTAAACTCTGATTGCGTGTTATATACATGTATAAGGCTTTTTTGGCTCATATTTTGTCAAATTTGGTGTTATCTATTAGTGCGCAACATATTTGCGAAAGTAACAATTTTAGGGATTGGATTTCAATTTTGTCTTGAACACCTTGTCCAAATAGAAGCCTCGGCTCTAAGCCTTAAATTTGTTAAATTTTTTTTTGAAATTTCAAAGAAAATGTCAATTTGCAGACCAAGTGAAGACTATTTTATTAAAAATGTTCAACAATAGTCTTCTCTTGGTCTGCAAATGGACATCTCTCAAGACCACGCGTGACAGAAGCCGGCTTTGGCTGATATGAGTGTTAAAGGGTTAATAGACAATTTTTGGGGTCATAATCTTTACTATAAATGCCCATATTGCTTCTTACCATTTTGACCGATTTCAACCAAGTTAGGCTGAAATGATACTACATGTACATAGGCTCTAGAACTTCCATTCAGAATTTTTATTCGTCAATTTTTTATGTGAAAACCTCAGATTTTATTAAACATGTACCGGATATTCTCACATGTTCACCCTTTGCCCTAGATAAAGTGAATTCCATATGATTCACTATATGCTGTTGAACATTTTGAAACTAATTTGACTGTCTTTGACCTAGCTATTGATTCTTGGAGGTCATGGAATTTCTTAATTTTAGTCATGGAAAAGTCATGGAATTTCAAATACTGAAAGGTGTACAAACCCTGATAAGCAAATGTTTTGATATTAAGGTCTTGACTAAATTTAGCCATTAAAGGGTTAAATAGATGCATCCTATGATCAACATAAAATTATATTTAACCTTATAACATACAGAGCTGAAACATTGGAATAATGAATATAGGCCTATACTCTTTATTTATATAATGAAATGCCAGTATCCCCAAGTTTTTAAAACCAATAGGATTTCCTAAATTTGTTCACACTTTCTGGATTTCTTTAGATCATGCCCGGCCAACATTGGCGACGTCTAGTATAAGATCACACTCTTTGTTGTAGTAAAATTTTAGAAAATCAGACAAGCGGTTTCTGAGATATGGCTCATAGATCCATAATTGATTAAATACCATCCTTCACAAGTCTCAATTGATTAATTATCACCATTCACAAGTCTCAATTGATTAAATACCATCATTCACAAGTCTCAATTGATTAAATATCATCATTCACAAGTCTCAATTGATTAAATACCATTATTCACAAGACTCAATTGATTAAATATCATTATTCACAAGACTCAATTGATTAAATATCATCATTCAAGTCTCAATTGATTAAATACCATCATTCACAAGTCTCAATTGATTAAATATCATCATTCACAAGTCTCAATTGATTAAATATCATTATTCACAAGTCTCAATTGATTAAATATCATCATTCACAAGTCTCAATTGATTAAATACCATTATTCACAAGTCTCAATTGATTAAATATCATTATTCACAAGACTCAATTGATTAAATATCATTCACAAGTCATACCTGAGCAAATATTATCATTCATATGTGACAATTTGGGAAATTTCATCACTTCTAGCTCACAGTTGTGGAAATTTCATCACTTATAAATCACACCTGAGCAAATTTCATCACTAACATGTCACAATTAAGCAAATTTCATCACTCATAAGGCAGAAGTAAGCAAATAATATCACTCATAAGTCACAATTAAGCAAATATCATCATTCATAAGTCACAACTGAGCAAATACTATCATTCACAGGCCACAACTGAGCAAATATTATCATTCACTAGTCATAACTGAGCAAATATTATTATTGAAAAGTCACAATTGGGCAAATTTCAGCATTTCTAGCTCACAGTTGAGAAAATTTCATCTCTAATATGTCACAATTAAGTAAATTTCATCACTCATAAGTCTTAATTGAGCAAATACATGTATTATCATTCACAAGTCATAATTGAGCAAATATCATTCACACGTCTTAACTGCGCATAAAATGGTCATAATTATCAAAGCCTGTATTAAATTTGATTGCATCAAGATTGTCGTGAAATCTCTCTATCGAATACAAACTCTGTCAGAAAGAAGGTCATACTTGACAGCTAACCACACAGGAAGTGATTGTCATTGATAGATGAAGTACTTTCACCTTCCTCCATTGTCTCCCTGAGGACTTCATTTCCAATATCTAGACTGGCACCCATCACATCCGTAACTAGTTTCCTATTTCTTTGTGTACTTTCTTGTCTTCCCTTGGCATATGGTGTAGATGGAGTGTCAAAGTTGAACAAATTTGAAACAGTACCTTACAGGTGCTTACAGGAGGTACCTGTAAAATAATTAGAAAACAGATCAGACACAATATTAGCTGAACTGTCCAGAAGGGGTGGGGCGGGCTGAGCTTATGCGGTGGTCACTTTCCATCTGTCAACTTTTTCTTTTAACCCTTTAACATATGTAATGCCCATGTCTCAATTTCTAGACATATATACATGAAAGCTCTTGAATAACTTCAAACTAATAAGGCATAGGAAGCAACAATAACTCACAGTCAAGTTGGTCTCAAAATATTGAACAGGGCATTGCATACATCATATATAAAACATCTTGTTTTCTGGCATATAGAGGTTAATGTGTTAAAAGACTACTACTCATTATCTGGTTGGCCAAATTAAATTTTTTAAAACAAGACAACAGTAAGGTAAGTTTATGATAATTTTGAAACTAATTTGCTTGGATCCTACTGGCCAACAATAGATCATCTCAATAGGGCTAGAAATAACCACTGATTCTGTGATCTGAAGGCCTTTTTCACATACAGATCACTGCTTTAATGCTATAATGGCTAAATTTGATAAAAATGTAAATATTTGCTTAATTAAATGTTCATTTGCAGGTGAAGAGAAGACTATTTTTGAAAATTTACAACTGGAATGACTGGCATGCGAGCAAGTCATTCGTGTGATAAATTTACAAAAATTACTTTTCTATTGTGCTGCAAATAACCATTCCTCAATACCACTGCAGAGGTTGATTTTGCAGTTCTGTTGAGAAATGTCCATTTGCCAGTCAAGAGAAGACTATTTTAGAAAACTTAGCCAGTCATTCCAGTAGAAATTTTTTTTAAAGAGTCTCTTAACCCGCAAATGGACATTGACTATGCAAGCATTCTTATTTGCTTAATCAAAAGTGATCTTGAAAAATGTTTATTTGAAAATGGATGACATCAGTGCTAACAAACCAAATTGATGACATACTTTCAAACCTGCATTGAGAGACCTCCCATGGGAGAATTAAAAGGTGGTCTCTTAAGGCAGATGGTCTCTTAATAGAGATTCAAATACATTGCTTAAATGGATTTAGAAATTAATCTGTGTACGTCTTGACAATGAAAAATTGGGGTAACACCTCCTATGATGTATACATTATGCTGTACCTGTGATTAATGCCTGATGTTAAATGTTATAATATATGTAACGGTCCACCTGCAGCGAGCCATTCCCTTGAAAATTTTCTAAAACAATTTTCTTTGTAGGCCTACCCTACTGGATGTTTTCTATGAGAAAATATAATTTTTCTGGAACTAATTTTAGCATTAAACGGTTAAAACAGGTTTACTGATAGACCATTGGTTTTTAAAGAAACTCTGGTATTCGTGACATATTTATTGACTTGTCTTAAGAGACCACCCTTTAATAGCCACAACCTGGGATGATAACTGGCGATCGCAAGAACGTGTCCAATATAGATGCCATTTGTTCATGTATTTGACAATGTGGACAATAAAATAACACAATATAAATTTATTTAAGCATACATGTTAGAGTTTCTTTGAACCACTCCGGTGTAATATGTATGTAGGCCTATATGATCGCTGTAAACGAGTTCAGTCGATCTCGACATCCACAGTTTGCGCGTCACCGTATCGATTCTTTCACGGATATTCGCAACTTACATAGCATATCTGCTTCTTTCGGGAATCTATTTCCACCTCTTTTAACTTTACAGCCAGGAACACAACAATATAACGGCATTTTGTTACCTAAAACGGCTTTGCGTTACGCAATGATACAGTACTCTGACGTTGTTACTATGCACGCCATTGATAAACGCGGAAGTATATTTATGCCTCACAACGCATGCACGCCCTCTGGGGAGATAACTCTTCACGGCGCGCCCCATTCTTTCTTATAACTGGGGATATCTTGACCAAACTGCATGTGTGATCACCCCTAGGGGTCATCTAGAAATGTGAACAATTTGGGGTCAAAATTTCAAATGGCAAGTTCACAGCGACCAGATTGATCACAATTATCACGATTTAATAATAACACAGGCCTTTCTAATCTCGTCCGTTTGCAGACCAAGAGAAGACTATTTTTGAAAATTTACCTCTGGAATGACTGGCTCGATAAACGAGGCGGTCACTCCGGTGATAAGTTTTCAAGGATAGTCTTCTCTTGCTCTGTAATTACACGTAACAGATTTTCCATTTTAATTTTTCCTGGGTTTTTTTTTAATCACATGGAAATTATCTAATTTCATTTTCCAGATTTATTCATTCAGACTGCCCTCCCCTCTACCTCGATTAAGGGTGGCCCACCCCTTATGGCATGTATGCACACACTCTACCCCCTCCAAACACCCCTAGGGAGTCCTGGGGACTGATTAGAAAATTGTAAAAAAAAACCTACAAGCTTGGGGAGACATTTGGAGTACTAGTTGGGAAAGGGTTATAAGTTGTTGGTTCTCGGGTTGGTTGTTCACTATTATTTCACATAGAAATGTGTACATTAAAATGTTTTCAGGGTTTTCATGATTCTGCTGAATGTAAATCCCAGCATTCATCACTCAAGTTGCTGCCGGTTTGCTTGCATCTATCTCGGACGTGGCGTTTCGCTTTGTTTTATATTTCCGACAACCTAAATGTATTTTCTCTTAAGTTTAGCAGTTATCGAAACAAGACTATATTTGCAAATGTACCACTGAACTGACTGGCGCGGTAACCGAACCAGTCATTCCATCGAAAATTTTCAAATATAAATTTCTCTCGAACTGTAAATGAACATCTGAGAGTGTGCATACAACAGTGCTTGAATTGCAAAAAAGATTACCATTATATAACAACATTCGCAATCAACCTATTATTTCAAATAGCAACAGGTTTTAATTCTAAGTTTTTGCCCAGGATATTTCTTTTACAAACACTAGATATTCTGTTCTCTAGTTTTCCTGTTTCTTGTTTATTTAATCACATGGAAATTATCTAAATTTAATTAATTTTATTTGATAACATTGACGATGATTTTCATCTCTTAATATTTTTATTTCATAATTCTCACCTGAGTTCATTTTATAGATTTAATTATACAGACTGCCCTCCACCCCCTATCAATGGTGTCCACCCCAACACACCTCATTTCGCATGGATGCACACTCGCCATGCCATCCAATTCTTCTCCCATCCAAATCCCCCTTGGGGATTTGTAGGTGAGATCAGAAAATTTTGAAAAACTTCAACCCTGGAGAGAGTATTTAGGCTGCAATGGGGGTGGGGGAGGGTGTATGGGGTGGGTCCCTGGGTTAATACTCTGGATAATTAGGCGGTCCTAGGATCCTCCCCCCGGGAAAATTCTGATAATTTGACTCTGAGTGGCCATTTCAGACAATATTTCTAATAAATGGGCTTAATAATGTGTGGTGGGTCACTGGCGGGGTGGCTGGACTCTTGGTTCCAACACCCGTGTTTAGTGGGGTTTTTGTGGGAGGCCTTGGGGGAGGGTGTGTGGCATGGTGGTGGTGGTGGCGGAATTGATTTTCCTCCTGATTCGATGAGAATGCAAACTTAATCTCTGACCCACTGTGGAAGCCCCTGAGTCCCCATCCTACCCCCAAGTGAAAAAAGTACCCCCCCCCCCCCTTCCACCCACTCTTACACTGCATCCAACACTTACACCCGCCAACAACAGTTCATTAGGCAGCAACAGGCACCGCATACACCCCTAGCAACATCATTATTATTTTTATTTTTTTTCAGTTTTAACGCTTATTTAGAGCAACCCTTCGGGGAAGCAACGCACAACCCTTCGGGGAACCACCTCTAAGAGCGAGTCATGGCCCAAATACATCTCGGTGTAAGCGGCCAATAAACCAACTAAAAAAAAAAAATCACTGTCCTTCGGATGAGACATTAAACCTAGGTCCCGTCTCCTTACATGTAGGTGGACGTTAAAGATCTCACTGTCTGAGGTTGAAACTCGTCAGATAGAGAAACTTTAGCTGGCCCTTTGGTTACAGTTTGGCCTCTTAAAGGAATAGGGGCAGATGGGAAATGGAAGTCTTTGGCCAACTGGCGAAAGCCCATTAATCTGACCCGTAGTCCATTAAAACAGCCTTTGTCTATATATAGGTATACACGCACATTTTTAAAAGAAGATTGTGCGTGTATGGCTCTATATAGATAAGGATAATTTAAAACTAAGATGTACCGCCATTGGCTGTGTGAGCTCACTACAAGATTTGTTTACCTGCCAACTGATGTGTGTCCTGGTGGTGTACAGCTTGCATTAGAAGTATTCTATACATTTTCCTGGTTCCTGAAACGGATCCATTTTTCCCCTCATCCCAGCAGCAACAGGATTTTGAAGGAAGGTTCGTTTAAAGAAAAGCAGTTCCGAGAGACGGGATCTACTCATGCAAACGCAGGATGAAATCACACATGCAGGACCGGTGCGAGGTCACCGAGTTATAGTATTTAATATGTTATTATTCCGAGGGGGATCGTCTGCATGTTTAGAATGAGTACATGCGGTCACACAGGTACGTAATACTCTTATCTTAAAGAGAGGTGGCGTGAGATAAAACAGCTGAAATAATCAATGTTATGTAGTCTTGCAGCCCTCACTGTCAAACAGGGGGTTCTCCTAAGTGAAATAATGAAGAAAAATATGTAATTACCAGTATTCGTAAATTTGTGGTGTTAGTTTTCGTAAATTTGTGGTGTTGCAATGGGGCGCATGGCTGCAACAGCCGCAAGGCGGCGTTGGTGCGGTGTGAGGCATCCTCTCTAATGCGGTCATGTTTACCATTACGCGAGTAATGTACTTTTGTTATTCGTATCTTGTCTATTTAAGTAGTTATAGTTCGTATAAACGCTGATTGTAGTTGCTTTGTTTAATGCCGTATCATTATTGGCAATATATATTTAACAATGACTTTAATAGTGTCCAAACTCGACATTTTCAAACGTCGTTCTACGTTTCCATGATTTAAGGCATCACCTTCGGACCGAGACATAAATGTCGGCGCTGTTAAGTAATCACTAATCAGACATCGGTGCGTTATTTAATCCACTTGTAAATGATGCGATAGTGTAAATTGACAAGCAGGAGCGTCTCCATGATTAGGTGGCCGGGGGGGGGGGGGGGGCAAAAATTTTACGGTGTATCCATCTCTACCAGTATTAGCGCTGGGGAGGGAGGCTATGGTAGGCCTATATGCTAGGCAAAGATAAAAAAAACCTGTTTGAGTTAATGGAAATATTAATATCATTAATGTGCTATTAATGCCAGGGGGTGGGGGAGCTTTCTTATCAGCTCTGGGTATGTGTTGGTTGCTCAACCCTGGCTCGATTCCAGCAAAGACATTCAAGTGTGTTTTGTCACAAGGAATCCGGATGCCTGATAACAAAGCACCGGATTTGGCACAGTCGCGCTTGGGTGGTTTTCGCGGGAAGGAAGCCAGGATTGAGGAAGCATCATCATCACCAGATTTTCCTAGCTCAAGGGGATTAGCCTATCACAGCCCGAGGCACGTGCCTCTGAAAAATTAGGAGACCAATGAGCTTTGACCTCTGTCTTCCAGGGGATATACCCCCAATGCTTTTCCGCTTGCTCATCATTCGGTTCGCCAGCCAAAAAAGTTCTTAACTTAACGCAGATTTCATTATTTTTAGCAGTTTTATTATGAGTTAGTTACAGCGCTAACCAAATTATTTTTAGCAAAGTTTACCGAGTTTGTTACATCGCTAACACGTTACGTATGTTTAGTAAGCAACGGAATAAGTTTCTAATTTTGTTTACGTTAGCCTGGATACGAGAATAGCGTGAGGCGTTATATGGTAAAGTTAAAACTACATTTCAGTGTCTTAACGGCGGCAAATAGGGTTTGTAATTGTAAACAAACTGTAATAAGACATTATTCACGCAAAATAAAATAAGATATTTGTGGATACGAAACGGCGGCGAATCTCTATTAACTCCACGTTGTGACAAAATGGCCGCGCCCGTTCTCTCAATTAGAACATTTTTTAAAGTGCCAAATTGGCTTATTTTGACTGATTACGAAGAAGACAGACTTCACTTATACGCCATGAATGGACAGACACCTGAGGAAGCCATCTTCGCCGCTCGGCTCGATTGCGCAGCTTTCTGCGACGGCTGCTTCATTTGTGAAGAGGTGAAACCGCTGTGCGCGCATGCCCTCCCGACCATGGGTAGTCCTGCGCCGCGTTTTGACTAACTTTTCTAGTTCTGGATTAATAATCACCATGCAAAACGTAGGAGGATGCGACGACGGTGCTACTCCCACTGACACTGATAGAGTCGAAATATGGGGGAAGCACAAAAAACTTTCAGAAACAACAGTAGCCCAGCTAATATCCTTGGGATTCGAGTCAATGGAGGCTCTATCGCTCCTGGAGAAAGAGGACCTGGCCGGATCGAACATCCCAGTAGGCCAGGTCAAACTAGTGTTGCGGGCCATCGCGCAGACATTTCAAAGGGAGCAGGCAGAGTCTTCGACCAAAAATCCACCACCTCCAACCCCAGCACCACCACCACCACCACCACCATCGAGGAATGGGCCAGCTCTACGAGATGTAATCGGAGATGTCCCTGACGAGGAAAGCTTGCGAGACTTCGTAACTCACCTGCAGCAAGACAACAGGAACACATCAGGCCCCACTCAAGCACTGGCGTCACATGACACAGGTACCTTGAATGACATTATCTCGTGGCAAGATCCCCAGATATATTTCAAATCAATGGGAGCACACAGGGGACAGGCTGTAGCTTTGTATGACATTGCTGATTTTGCAAATACATCTGGGACCAACATAACAGAGGAAGTAATTTCAGGGTTCGAGGGGGGTCAACTTGTTTACAAATCTGGCCCTGCCAAGCCAAAGCTTGAAAATATAACGCAAAATCAGTGGTCAATCGCAAATCTAGCCATCCTCAACAAAATGTTGCAAGACGGCTACCTGTCACACGCTGCTATCATTGATTATCTTTCATACACTACGCGCATACATCATCTACTCTCTGCTTATGACCAGGCATCAGTTTACCACTATGATAGAGAGTATAGGCGGCTGCAGCAACAACACCGGTTTAGATGGGGTACAGATATTCCACATATACAGATGGTATTTTTGAGGCCAAGGGTAGCCAGGGCCAGACAAACACCACACCAACAACCTATGTACAAGCAAGCACACAACGCTAGGCCAAACACGCACCGACCCCCATTCCAGCCATATGCAACATCGCACACCTCACATGGGGTAGAGATATGTAAGTTGTACAATGGCCAGCGAGGTTGTAAACTTGCTGCTTGTAAGTATTCGCACGTTTGCTCAGTGCCGGGATGTTCACAGAGACACTCGGCAGTTAATCACATAGTTGCAAAAAACTAGCGACGCCCAGGTCCCCCCATGGCCTGAAGTGTTCAGCATGGGAGGAAGAGTTGGGAGAGGACCCAGACAAGGATTTCATCCTGGTAGGTGTTAGGGAAGGTTTTCACATCATCGACCCTGATGCCAACCCAGACCCAGTAGAAATTGACAATCATGCTTCTGCCTCTATAGGTAGCCCTCTTTTCGCAGAAGCCTCACACCTGATTGCAGAGGAGGTGGAAAATGGGAACTATATCCCTGTCTCTACCCCTCCTCTTATTGTTAGCCCGTTAGGAATCATACCAAAATCTGGAGGGGGGTTAAGAATTATCCACGATTGTAGTCGCCCGTCAGGGCATGCTGTAAACGACTATGTACACAACCTTGAGAAACAGCGATTTCAGTCTGTGGACGACGCTGCAAGGCTAGTTTCTCAAGGTTGTTACATGGCCAAAGTAGATTTAAAATCTGCCTATCGCTCAGTTTCCATTTCACGTCAAAGTCAGCGTGTCATGGGGTTAAAATGGCCCCTCCCTCATGGCATCCAGTATTATTATGACACTAAACTGCCCTTTGGCTCTAGGGCAGCCCCAGGTATTTTTCACCGGTTATCGCAAGCTGTCCGTCGCATGATGGCCAGAAAAGGGTTTGAAATTGTGGCCTACCTGGATGATTTCTTTGTCTGTGAGGCGTCCATGCAGAGGTGTCTATTGGCTATGAACACCCTCATAAAACTCCTTAGAAAACTAGGATTTATGATAAATTGGTCTAAGGTTATTGGACCATCGCAAAAACTCATATTTCTAGGCATAGAATTTGATTCATTAGGCATGGCATTGCAACTCTCATCTGACAGGCTGGCAGCGCTACGAGAAGAATTGGCTGTCTTCTCAAAGAAACGACGAGCGTCGAAAAAACAAATCAATCAATGGCGGGAAAATTAAATTGGGCTGCGCAGACGGTTCACGGCGGAAGAGTTTTTCTTCGCCGTCTGCTAAATTGCCTCTGTTTTCTCAAACATAGCTATCATAAAACGCGCCTGTCAGATGAGATCAAGAAGGATATAAATTGGTGGCTCCAATTTATATCCTTCTTTAATGGCAAAACTCTACTGCTGGACAAGCGTCCTTATTCAGCGCTTTATACGGATGCCTGCAACAAAGGTGGTGGGGGGTATTGGGGTGGCGATTGGTTTCACGCCAATTGGGAAATCGATCACCCTGATGTAATGCCCCTTCATATCAATGAAAAAGAAGTATATGCAGTCTTCTTAGCTGTGCGTAGATGGGCTCCCTCCTTCCGCAACAAACGGATATTTTTATACTCTGACAATGTCACCACAGTAAGTTGCATAAATAAGGGCTCTTCAAGGAACCACAACATTATGGCGGCCATTAGGTCCTTATTTTGGCTGTCAGCACAATTTAACTTTCGTATTACAGCTCACCACATTCCGGGCAGTCATAATGATGTGGCAGACTATATATCTCGGATCCATGAGGGTGGGGCATTCAAAAACATTATTGACTATTATGGCACCTTACCTGTCTCCACATCAGAATTAGCTTTGCATATGTCAGCTCACTCACTTCTCTTTCTTTTGACCAGGCACATCCCTCCTCCTCCGCCAGAAATTGGACTCCAGAGTGGCTTCTTTCAGGCAAAATGCATTGGCACCCTCCACACGGAAAACTTACCTCCAGTACCTCAATTCGTATGCTGACTTCTGCAAAGCGTTGGGCATTAAATGGGTCCCGGTTTCCCCGAAAAACCTTGCTAGGTATGTAGCTTTCTTAGCTGATAGACTTTCTTTTCGTTCTATCAGAAATTATCTTTCAGTAGTTAGATTACTTCACCTGGAAGCTGGACTAGAGAATCCCCTCCAGTCTCACTCCTTTCTGTCCGTCATCAAGGGCTCTAGGAGGGTGTTGGGGGATGTTAGTTCACCCAAACTCCCAATTACACCCTCTGTTCTTCTACAGATCCTTTCGCAACTAGATCTGTCTTCACCCAAGGATATCACCTTTTGGGCAGCTTGCTTGGTAGGTTTCTTCTCCTTTCTACGGAAATCAAACCTATTCAGTCCATCACAATCAGACCCCTTGCCACACCCGCATCTTACAAGAGGGTCAGTGACCTTCTCACAGTCAGGGGCCATCCTGGAGGTCCGGGGGACAAAAACTATCCAGTTCCGGGAACGTACCCTGCAAATTCCCTTGCCTCGGATTCAGCGGTCTGCCATGTGCCCCACACAGGCTCTTATCTTGTCCTTTAGGTTATCCCCCATGGGTTCATCTGCCTGTCCGCTCTTTATGTACCTTTCACCCTTGGGCACAGTACCGCTTACATACCCTCAATTCCTTTCTCGATTAAAAGAGTGCCTCCAGTTAGCAGGAATTCAACCTCAGAATTATTCAGGACATAGTTTTCGCAGAGGGGGTGCCACATTTGCGCTGGAATGTGGTCTTCCGCCTGACCTAATCCAGGCCCAGGGGGACTGGCATAGTAATGCCTACCAGGGTTATTTAGAACCCTCTCTTTCTATGAGAGGTGAATTGGTCTCAACATTGGCCAAGAAAATCCAGTCCCTGCATTCAGGGACACAATCATGAGCGTGTGTTTAATTGTTTATGTATGCTGTGTGTGCGTGCGCATGTATGTGCATGGTTGTGTGCATGGGTGGATGAACCTGCGTGTGCATGCAGCAATGTCACCGGTTTTTGGGTTGTTTTTTTTTCTTTTTTTCTTGCAGCCTTTCCCCACAACCCCCCCCCCCCCCCCCATTGCTCCTGTTTTCTCTCTTGCTAGCATACTCTTGCCGAGTTAATGTCATTTCAGGTACCGCTGTCATGTCGCGCCCAGCGGTGCCCCAGTGAGTCTGATGAGCCCATTCAGAATTGCAGTTGTCGCCCCTGCCAGCGCCTGGGATCGATGCCTTCATATCGCTGGCAGTACGATCACATCGCGAGTCAGTGCAAATTTCCTTTTTGCATATTCCTGGAAGATTGAAGGACCGGAATACCAGTCGGTTTGTTCTAGGGGCCTTATACAAGTGCCCCTCTCTGTTGCGCATACATGTAGAATGTGCTAACACCCAGTGTTTTATATATTAATCCTGCAATGTGTGTGTGGCGGTACAACGACGGATTTATTCGGAGCACATACAGGAAATTTTTAACCATCGCGTCCCTTATGCGACATATGACACCTAAATCCCACGCGCGAGCTCGGGCTACATCCAAGTGGCACATATCACTGAACCGATTTATCACCACGGCCAATGACATTATTATTATAGTATATGGGTTTATCTTTGACTCATGTGAGATATATATATATATATGTGTAACCAGAGACTCACTAGGCGCGCTCCCGGTGACATTAGCATCGCACAGCGATACAGGTACAGACTGATTTTGAACTCGTTAGCAATGCATTAAGAGACTCACTATGTGCGCTCTGACTCCCTTTAGGAAATCTGTGTTCCGATATCTTAGCTTTGACTGCCGTAATATGATATGATAATGTAAATAGGTAACTTATGTTAGCAAGACATTCAGAGACTCACTAAGTGTGCTCTGGCGCCATACAGTGCGGAGGTTAGGTACATCACGCGTCCCAATATCTATGCATTGACTTGTTTTTATGTATACTTTGTATGTGAACAGGTATTTCAGAGGTAGTATCAACATAACTAGTTTGCAGGTTCTGGATACTCACGCTCAGACTGCCTTGCTTTGGCTTGCCGTGGGGCGCACCATGGCGGGACTGGGAAAGGGCTCTGTGCTGCGGAGCCCTTCCTCTGTCCTGCTATGGTGTGCCCCATGGCTGGTCAGAGCAAAGGCATTCCTTCTATGTATATATGTACATAAATGTTTAATCCTCAATTACTTGACCTTAAATCAGCCCAAAATGGCCTCCACCGGGGGCCTTGAAGGTCAGTTTTGGACGCGGAGAGGGCAATTTGTGGGACTTTATCTCTGGAATGACTGGCCTGATAGGCGAGCTGATCATTCTAGTGGTGAATAATCATGGGTTGTCTTCTCTTTATCCAAAATTGACATTTCAGCTTCAAGTCAGCTTCCTGTTAAGGAGGGTTTTTATGGCATATCAGAGACAGTGAACCATCATTATTGATTTGAGAATTGGTCACCACCAGGCAGAGAATGTTTAAACACTAAAAGGACTCGCTCATTCAACAGCACAATGAAACCATACCTACCCGGACAGGCATGAATGAATGAACTCCATTACCTTTCCTTCTTCCTAGCATTAGAGACCCCATTCGCCCGGTTATGGGGGGGGGGGGGGACATAGGTTTTCTACTCTCTACGGTTTGGGTGTGTATTGGAGGTCCATAGATTTTTGCCATAACCTTGACTGGTCAAGGCTCTTTAACTGTCTGTGCGAGCATTAAAAAAATCTATGGATTACCGTGTCACCCAAACCAGATCTTGTTTGTTTTAATATCCTACAGCAAATTCATCGCCCTAGGGTGGGTGGGTGGGTGGGGGCCCCTTCCTCCTGTGATTAATGGAAATATTAATATCATTAATGTGCTATTAATGCCAGGGGGTGGGGGAGCTTTCTTATCAGCTCTGGGTATGTGTTGGTTGCTCAACCCTGGCTCGATTCCAGCAAAGACATTCAAGTGTGTTTTGTCACAAGGAATCCGGATGCCTGATAACAAAGCACCGGATTTGGCACAGTCGCGCTTGGGTGGTTTTCGCGGGAAGGAAGCCAGGATTGAGGAAGCATCATCATCACCAGATTTTCCTAGCTCAAGGGGATTAGCCTATCACAGCCCGAGGCACGTGCCTCTGAAAAATTAGGAGACCAATGAGCTTTGACCTCTGTCTTCCAGGGGATATACCCCCAATGCTTTTCCGCTTGCTCATCATTCGGTTCGCCAGCCAAAAAAGTTCTTAACTTAACGCAGATTCCCTCCCTCCCGCCTCAGGTGTGGGTGGGGGCCCCTTCCTCCTGTGATTAATTGTATCACAGCAGGTTGTAGTGCCCATACATGTATGCATAGACCACGTTATGTATAACTTTTTATAAGGCCTACCAAATATATACAATCCAATCGATTACATGCATGCTTTGCTAGAGTAGAAGTGTATTAAATGTGTTACAATTTCTGAACTGAGCTATTGAGGGTGAAAGTCCATGGGGAGAATTTAGTAGTGGTAACATTCATTAATCAAGCAAGAAAGGTCGTTGTGGCCTACTAAATACAACAATAGTTTCTACTCCCCACCCCGACACCCACACCAGCCCTGTGTATGACCAATCTTATTCTCACGGTGGCACATCATGTATTGCAGTAGCAACCATTTACGTCATAGTAGCGATTAGCTATCTATCTAGCCTATACATAGCCTCACTTCCCTATTGCTTACTTCCCTATTGCTTGCTGGTAGAGATGGATACTCTATCTTTCTATCTATCTACCTTCCTGTCTGTCTGTCTGTCTGTCTGTCTGTCTATCTGCTTGCCTACGTGCTTGCATGCCTTTCAACAGTTTACTGGTCAGGGCAAAAACCAGCCTCTGGAGTGGTCTTGAGAAATGCTCACTTGCAGGACAAGCGAACAGAACCTTTGGAAATGTACCACTGGAATTCCTTGCTTGATAACCGAAACAGTCATTTCAATGGCACATTTTCAAAAATACTCTTCTCTTGGCCCGAAAATGGACATTCAATAAGCCATGGTTCGCACGGGTCATGGAAATCCTGGAAAGTCATGGAATTTGAAAATCTAAATTCCAGGCCTGGAAAAGTCATGAAAATTTGTCAATTTGATAAAAGTCATGGAAAAGTCATGGAAAATGATAATCTCCCTAAATAAAAATAAAATCTGATGGCATACAAATGTGAAATGGGGAAATAAAGCTCGGAAATGTATTTCCATATCTTTATCGCGGCGATCACATGATTTCATTCATTATCAAAGTCATATGTCCAACCAAAATGAAATGACCCAAAACAACGTAAGAAATAAAATGAGGTTAAATCCCTTCTTATGTTGGTAGGCCATATTAAACTCTTTTGTGATTGGAGACATTCCACTGAACTATATCTGGACTGGAAGGAGGCCTCCCAAATAAAAACGGGTTTTGTAACGCTGCGAATGCGAATATCCCAAATTAATAATAAATATGTACAGAAGAGAATGTTTTTAAAACAATTTGAGCAATAAATTCACTATTTCCTACTCAGCGTATGCATTCGGCAGTAGATTTTTGTTCATTTGGGCGATTTCGTCCCGGCCGAATTGGTTACATTATGATAATTAGATGGCGATGATGTCTCGGTCTCGCTAGCATATGGAGATTCCCCTGTATATTGAATGTATTTCTTGCTCAAAGATGGTTTTATGCGTTCTATTACGGTTAAAGTATGAAATAAACTTGGTAATATTAAAAGAATAACAAGATATCTAGCCGATAAAGGATTATTATTATTTTGAATCTAGCGGTAAAGTTACCAATTTTCGTTCGTCTGAAAAATATATGTTTGGCAATATTTCTAAACTCTGATTGCGTGTTATATACATGTATAAGGCTTTTTTGGCTCATATTTTGTCAAATTTGGTGTTATCTATTAGTGCGCAACATATTTGCGAAAGTAACAATTTTAGGGATTGGATTTCAATTTTGTCTTGAACACCTTGTCCAAATAGAAGCCTCGGCTCTAAGCCTTAAATTTGTTAAAATTTTTTTTTAAATTAAGAAAATGTCAATTTGCAGACCAAGTGAAGACTATTTTATTAAAAGTGTTCAACAATAGTCTTCTCTTGGTCTGCAAATGGACATCTCTCAAGACCACGCGTGACAGAAGCCGGCTTTGGCTGATATGATTGTTAAAGGGTTAATAGACAATTTTTGGGGTCATAATCTTTACTATAAATGCCCATATTGCTTCTTACCATTTTGACCGATTTCAACCAAGTTAGGCTGAAATGATACTACATGTACATAGGCTCTAGAACTTCCATTCAGAATTTTTATTCGTCAATTTTTTATGTGAAAACCTCAGATTTTATTAAACATGTACCGGATATTCTCACATGTTCACCCTTTGCCCTAGATAAAGTGAATTCCATATGATTCACTATATGCTGTTGAACATTTTGAAACTAATTTGACTGTCTGACCTAGCTATTGATTCTTGGAGGTCATGGAATTTCTTAATTTTAGTCATGGAAAAGTCATGGAATTTCAAATACTGAAAGGTGTACAAACCCTGATAAGCAAATGTTTTGATATTAAGGTCTTGACTAAATTTAGCCATTAAAGGGTTAAATAGATGCATCCTATGATCAACATACAATTATATTTAACCTTATAACATACAGAGCTGAAACATTGGAATAATGAATATAGGCCTATACTCTTTATTTATATAATGAAATGCCAGTATCCCCAAGTTTTTAAAACCAATAGGATTTCCAAAATTTTTTCACACTTTCTGGATTTCTTTAGATCATGCCCGGCCAACATTGGCGACGTCTAGTATAAGATCACACTCTTTGTTGTAGTAAAATTTTAGAAAATCAGACAAGCAGTTTCTGAGATATGGCTCATAGATCCATAATTGATTAAATACCATCCTTCACAAGTCTCAATTGATTAATTATCACCATTCACAAGACTCAATTGATTAAATACCATCATTCACAAGTCTCAATTGATTAAATATCATCATTCACAAGACTCAATTGATTAAATATCATCATTCACAAGACTCAATTGATTAAATACCATCATTCACAAGTCTCAATTGATTAAATATCATTATTCACAAGACTCAATTGATTAATTATCACCATTCACAAGTCTCAATTGATTAAATACCATCAATCACAAGTCTCAATTGATTAAATATCATCATTCACAAGTCTCAATTGATTAAATACCATTATTCACAAGACTCAATTGATTAAATATCATTATTCACAAGACTCAATTGATTAAATATCATCATTCATGTCTCAATTGATTAAATACCATCATTCACAAGTCTCAATTGATTAAATATCATTCACAAATCTCAATTGATTAAATATCATTATTCACAAGTCTCAATTGATTAAATATCATTATTCACAAGACTTACTTGATTAAATATCATCATTCACAAGTCTCAATTGATTAAATATCATTATTCACAAGTCTCAATTGATTAAATATCATTATTCACAAGTCTCAATTGATTAAATACCATCATTCACAAGTCTCAATTGATTAAATATCATTATTCACAAGACTCAGTTGATTAATTATCACCATTCACAAGTCTCAATTGATTAAATACCATCATTCACAAGTCTCAACTGATTAAATATCATTATTCACGTCTCAATTGATTAAATATCATCATTCACAAGTCTCAATTGATTAAATATCATTATTCACAAGTCTCAATTGATTAAATATCATTATTCACAAGTCTCAATTGATTAAATACCATCATTCACAAGTCTCAATTGATTAAATATCATTATTCACAAGACTCAATTGATTAAATATCATTATTCACGTCTCAATTGATTAAATATCATCATTCACAAGTCTCAATTGATTAAATATCATCATTCACAAGTCTCAATTGATTAAATATCATCATTCACAAGACTCAATTGATTAATTATCACCATTCACAAGTCTCAATTGATTAAATACCATCATTCACAAGTCTCAATTGATTAAATATCATCATTCACAAGTCTCAATTGATTAAATATCATCATTCACAAGTCTCAATTGATTAAATATCATTATTCACAAGTCTCAATTGATTAAATACCATCATTCACAAGTCTCAATTGATTAAATATCAGTATTCACAAGACTCAATTGATTAATTATCACCATTCACAAGTCTCAATTGATTAAATACCATCATTCACAAGTCTCAATTGATTAAATACCATTATTCACAAGACTCAATTGATTAAATATCATTATTCACAAGACTCAATTGATTAAATATCATCATTCAAGTCTCAATTGATTAAATACCATCATTCACAAGTCTCAATTGATTAAATATCATTCACAAGTCTCAATTGATTAAATATCATTATTCACAAGTCTCAATTGATTAAATATCATTATTCACAAGACTCACTTGATTAAATATCATCATTCACAAGTCTCAATTGATTAAATATCATTATTCACAAGTCTCAATTGATTAAATATCATCATTCACAAGTCTCAATTGATTAAATATCATCATTCACAAGTCTCAATTGATTAAATATCATTATTCACAAGTCTCAATTGATTAAATACCATCATTCACAAGTCTCAATTGATTAAATATCAGTATTCACAAGACTCAATTGATTAATTATCACCATTCACAAGTCTCAATTGATTAAATACCATCATTCACAAGTCTCAATTGATTAAATATCATCATTCACAAGTCTCAATTGATTAAATATCATTATTCACAAGACTCAATTGATTAAATATCATTATTCACAAGACTCAATTGATTAAATATCATCATTCATAAGTCTCAATTGATTAAATATCATTCACAAGTCATACCTGAGCAAATATTATCATTCATATGTGACAATTTGGGAAATTTCATCACTTCTAGCTCACAGTTGTGAAAATTTCATCACTTATAAATCACACCTGAGCAAATTTCATCACTAACATGTCACAATTAAGCAAATTTCATCACTCATAAGGCAGAAGTAAGCAAATAATATCACTCATAAGTCACAATTAAGCAAATATCATCATTCATAAGTCACAACTGAGCAAATACTATCATTCACAGGCCACAACTGAGCAAATATTATCATTCACTAGTCATAACTGAGCAAATATTATTATTGAAAAGTCACAATTGGGCAAATTTCAGCATTTCTAGCTCACAGTTGAGAAAATTTCATCTCTAATATGTCACAATTAAGTAAATTTCATCACTCATAAGTCTTAATTGAGCAAATACATGTATTATCATTCACAAGTCATAATTGAGCAAATATCATTCACACGTCTTAACTGCGCATAAAATGGTCATAATTATCAAAGCCTGTATTAAATTTGATTGCATCAAGATTGTCGTGAAATCTCTCTATCGAATACAAACTCTGTCAGAAAGAAGGTCATACTTGACAGCTAACCACACAGGAAGTGATTGTCATTGATAGATGAAGTACTTTCACCTTCCTCCATTGTCTCCCTGAGGACTTCATTTCCAATATCTAGACTGGCACCCATCACATCCGTAACTAGTTTCCTATTTCTTTGTGTACTTTCTTGTCTTCCCTTGGCATATGGTGTAGATGGAGTGTCAAAGTTGAACAAATTTGAAACAGTACCTTACAGGTGCTTACAGGAGGTACCTGTAAAATAATTAGAAAACAGATCAGACACAATATTAGCTGAACTGTCCAGAAGGGGTGGGGCGGGCTGAGCTTATGCGGTGGTCACTTTCCATCTGTCAACTTTTTCTTTTAACCCTTTAACATATGTAATGCCCATGTCTCAATTTCTAGACATATATACATGAAAGCTCTTGAATAACTTCAAACTAATAAGGCATAGGAAGCAACAATAACTCACAGTCAAGTTGGTCTCAAAATATTGAACAGGACATTGCATACATCATATATAAAACATCTTGTTTTCTGGCATATAGAGGTTAATGTGTTAAAAGACTACTACTCATTATCTGGTTGGCCAAATTAAATTTTTTAAAACAAGACAACAGTAAGGTAAGTTTATGATAATTTTGAAACTAATTTGCTTGGATCCTACTGGCCAACAATAGATCATCTCAATAGGGCTAGAAATAACCACTGATTCTGTGATCTGAAGGCCTTTTTCACATACAGATCACTGCTTTAATGCTATAATGGCTAAATTTGATAAAAATGTAAATATTTGCTTAATTAAATGTTCATTTGCAGGTGAAGAGAAGACTATTTTTGAAAATTTACAACTGGAATGACTGGCATGCGAGCAAGTCATTCGTGTGATAAATTTACAAAAATTACTTTTCTCTTGTGCTGCAAATAACCATTCCTCAATACCACTGCAGAGGTTGATTTTGCAGTTCTGTTGAGAAATGTCCATTTGCCAGTCAAGAGAAGACTATTTTAGAAAACTTAGCCAGTCATTCCAGTAGAAATTTTTTTTAAACAGTCTCTTAACCCGCAAATGGACATTGACTATGCAAGCATTCTTATTTGCTTAATCAAAAGTGATCTTGAAAAATGTTTATTTGAAAATGGATGACATCAGTGCTAACAAACCAAATTGATGACATACTTTCAAACCTGCATTGAGAGACCTCCCATGGGAGAATTAAAAGGTGGTCTCTTAAGGCAGATGGTCTCTTAATAGAGATTCAAATACATTGCTTAAATGGATTTAGAAATTAATCTGTGTACGTCTTGACAATGAAAAATTGGGGTAACACCTCCTATGATGTATACATTATGCTGTACCTGTGATTAATGTCTGATGTTAAATGTTATAATATATGTAACGGTCCACCTGCAGCGAGCCATTCCCTTGAAAATTTTCTAAAACAATTTTCTTTGTAGGCCTACCCTACTGGATATTTTCTATGAGAAAATATAATTTTTCTGGAACTAATTTTAGCATTAAACGGTTAAAACAGGTTTACTGATAGACCATTGGTTTTTAAAGAAACTCTGGTATTCGTGACATATTTATTGACTTGTCTTAAGAGACCACCCTTTAATAGCCACAACCTGGGATGATAACTGGCGATCGCAAGAACGTGTCCAATATAGATGCCATTTGTTCATGTATTTGACAATGTGGACAATAAAATAACACAATATAAATTTATTTAAGCATACATGTTAGAGTTTCTTTGAACCACTCCGGTGTAATATGTATGTAGGCCTATATGATCGCTGTAAACGAGTTCAGTCGATCTCGACATCCACAGTTTGCGCGTCACCGTATCGATTCTTTCACGGATATTCGCAACTTACATAGCATATCTGCTTCTTTCGGGAATCTATTTCCACCTCTTTTAACTTTACAGCCAGGAACACAACAATATAACGGCATTTTGTTACCTAAAACGGCTTTGCGTTACGCAATGATACAGTACTCTGACGTTGTTACTATGCACGCCATTGATAAACGCGGAAGTATATTTATGCCTCACAACGCATGCACGCCCTCTGGGGAGATAACTCTTCACGGCGCGCCCCATTCTTTCTTATAACTGGGGATATCTTGACCAAACTGCATGTGTGATCACCCCTAGGGGTCATCTAGAAATGTGAACAATTTGGGGTCAAAATTTCAAATGGCAAGTTCACAGCGACCAGATTGATCACAATTATCACGATTTAATAATAACACAGGCCTTTCTAATCTCGTCCGTTTGCAGACCAAGAGAAGACTATTTTTGAAAATTTACCACTGGAATGACTGGCTCGATAAACGAGGCGGTCACTCCGGTGATAAGTTTTCAAGGATAGTCTTCTCTTGCTCTGTAATTACACGTACCAGATTTTCCATTTTAATTTTTCCTGGGTTTTTTTTTAATCACATGGAAATTATCTAATTTCATTTTCCAGATTTATTCATTCAGACTGCCCTCCCCATTACCTCGATTAAGGGTGGCCCACCCCTTATGGCATGGATGCACACACTCTACCCCCTCCAAACACCCCTAGGGAGTCCTGGGGACTGATTAGAAAATTGTAAAAAAAAGACAACCTACAAGCTTGGGGAGACATTTGGAGTACTAGTTGGGAAAGGGTTATAAGTTGTTGGTTCTCGGGTTGGTTGTTCACTATTATTTCACATAGAAATGTGTACATTAAAATGTTTTCAGGGTTTTCATGATTCTGCTGAATGTAAATCCCAGCATTCATCACTGAAGTTGCTGCCGGTTTGCTTGCATCTATCTCGGACGTGGCATTTCGCTTTGTTTTATATTTCCGACAACCTAAATGTATTTTCTCTTAAGTTTAGCAGTTATCGAAACAAGACTATTTTTGAAAATGTACCACTGAACTGACTGGCGCGGTAACCGAACCAGTCATTCCATCGAAAATTTTCAAATATAAATTTCTCTCGAACTGTAAATGAACATCTGAGAGTGTGCATACAACAGTGCTTGAATTGCAAAAAAGATTACCATTATATAACAACATTTGCAATCAACCTATTATTTCAAATAGCAACAGGTTTTAATTCTAAGTTTTTGCCCAGGATATTTCTTTTACAAACACTAGATATTCTGTTCTCTAGTTTTCCTGTTTCTTGTTTATTTAATCACATGGAAATTATCTAAATTTAATTAATTTTATTTGATAACATTGACGATGATTTTCATCTCTTAATATTTTTATTTCATAATTCTCACCCGAGTTCATTTTATAGATTTAATTATACAGACTGCCCTCCACCCCCTATCAAGGGTGTCCACCCCACCACACCTCATTTCGCATGGATGCACACTCGCCATGCCATCCAATTCTTCTCCCATCCAAATCCCCCTTGGGGATTTGTAGGTGAGATCAGAAAATTTTGAAAAACTT
Organism: Chaetoderma sp. LZ-2023a; assembly: GCA_034401795.1. Lineage (NCBI taxonomy): Eukaryota > Metazoa > Mollusca > Caudofoveata > Chaetodermatida > Chaetodermatidae > Chaetoderma > Chaetoderma sp. LZ-2023a. Next base: position 74,615,410 of record CM067359.1, on the reverse strand, counting down.
CAATCATGGAGAGAGTATTTAGGCTGCAATGGGGGTGGGGGAGGGTGTATGGGGTGGGTCCCTGGGTTAATACTCTGGATAATTAGGCGGTCCTAGGATCCTCCCCCGGGAAAATTCTGATAATTTGACTCTGAGTGGCCATTTCAGACAATATTTCTAATAAATGGGCTTAATAATGTGTGGTGGGGCACTGGCGGGGTGGCTGGACTCTTGGTTCCAACACCCGTGTTTAGTGGGGGTTTTGTGGGAGGCCTTGGGGGAGGGTGTGTGGCATGGTGGTGGTGGCGGAATTGATTTTCCTCCTGATTCGATGAGAATGCAAACTTAATCTCTGACCCACTGTGGAAGCCCCTGAGTCCCCCAAGTGAAATAAAGTACCCCCTCCCCTTCCACCCACTCTTACACTGCATCCAACACTTACACCCGCCAACAACAGTTCATTAGGCAGCAACAGGCACCGCATACACCCCTAGCAACATCATAATCTTTTATATTTTTTTTCAGTTTTAACGCTTATTTAGAGCAACCCTTCGGGGAAGCACCTCTAAGAGCGAGTCATGGCCCAAATACATCTCGGTGTAAGCGGCCAATAAACCAACTAAAACAAACAAGTTCGAGAGCATCCTCAGGGCCGAACAGGTTGGATCTGTACCAGCCACTATCAGCGCAACAGACAATACGCGTACTACTTCGCTATGTGTCAGGTTTTTCTCCCGTAGCTGGTAGTTGCCCAACCCAACGCACTAAAACAATTTTGTAACTCCCTACTTACGGGAGTAATTTGGAACTTTCTGATTATTGTTCACGAATATCAATATCTATTTCGGAACACGAGTTTGCGGTGAGGCTTTTACAGTCTGAATATGTGATTCTACAGATGTAGAGGCAGGATGTTCTTTGATGGATGACTCGCCTGATCTGCCGGCCACACCTAAAAAGTGCTATTTCAACCGTCACCGCACTAATATCATGTAGGTTCTTCTAACTTTCGACTGCAGCAAGTAAACTCTGCCCGGTGCGTCTTCAGAGCAGGTGTGACCGGGTTGTTTACAACTTATATCCGTACCATCGGTGTACGGGAACTCTCTTCACCACAGTAGTACTATCGTACTATCAACCAACCACAGGACATTCTCAAATGAGACAGAAATACAATGGTGATAGTATGAACTCACAAGCCTATCACCGTCCAGAAAATGTCCAAAATAAGCAGAAATATAATAACCAGAATAGGAACATCACAAAGGCAACAGGTGATATATCTTACCAGAATGGGACTGCTACAGCACAGTATCATTCCGATGTTACTCCAACAAGGGACCAGATGAAACGCGTCCTAATTATAGGGAGCTCAACGTTGAGGAAGTTTAGTGGACGCTATATGTCCAATGACACCATGAACATCAACATTAAAACTCTAAGAGGTTCTCATATTATCGACATACACGACCACATAGACAGTTATCTTTCTGCAAGCAGTCACGATGCAATTGTTATCCATGTCGGAAGTAATGACATCGTGAAGAGTAATCCACATGAAATGGTAAAAGACTACACAGTGCTGCTGCATAGGATCCGTGCTATCTCACCGCACATACAAATATTTGTATCCTCACTACTACCTAGACCTCTGAATGCACATGAAAATAGTCTAACATTGGAATTTAACAGCATGCTGCTTAAACTGTCAGAAACACAAAACGCAATATTCATAGACAATTCCCAGCTCTTCAATGACCCTAGTGGAACAGTTTACACAGAGCTATTCCATGACTGCATTCATCCAAATGTCAATGGAACGCGTGTTTTGTCAGAAAACATTACAAACTATTTAAGCTCGATTCTTATAATGTCACAAACTGCGTACATGACACCTATGCTACAGAATGTAGACAATCATTTCATGAATCCATATTTTCACAATGGGAGGATGCATGGGAGGGGTCACCAGAACTACAACGCAAAGAGCTGGGCAAATCGAGCCCCCACCTACCACCAATCACAGTACAGACCAACCCAGTACTATCACAATTTTCAAACTGTACAGTAACTAATGACCCAGCAACTGTAAATAGATTTAATGGCATATAAAGTAATTTGCATGACACTACATACATCAGAACATCTCAATTGTTCTAACTTTTGCTTTGATAAGTCACATTGTGCGAATGTAGATTCTCTATTTAAATGGAATGTTTTAAATACTGGTAATGTACCCGATGATTGTGTCCTTAAGGAACGTTGTTTCCCTATATCCACTAGAAACTGTTTCACTTTACTTTCAGACGAATGTGTAAATAATAAAAATGGCCAAAGTCTGACACAATCTCTGGTCGGCTAAAAAATTAGAGGAAATAAACCAAATAATGTGAATACGAAATGTACAAAATCAATTAATGAGATTACGATCCTCTATACAAATGCTGACGTCTACACGTGAGAAGAAACCCGAACTTCTGCACATAATACAGGATGACCCACCAGATATCATAGCTATAGTTGAAGCCAAGCCAAAAAACTATAGAACTCAACCTAGTATAGCAGACTACAATCTAGATGGCTACAGCATTGAAGATAAAAATATTACTACTACAATAGGAAGAGGTATCTTACTATACATAAAAAACACTATCTTATAATCTACTAAGCATTAACCAAAGTATGTTCGAAGAATACATCCTCGGCGACATACGATGTAAACATGAAACACTGCGTTTGGGAGTGTTTTATAGAAGCCCAAACTCTAATAACCAAAACAATAATGAACTCTGTCATATTTTAAAGGAAATACACACCACTAACCTGCACTCGCTTATCCTAGGAGACTTTAATATGCCACATTTTAATTGGTTTACAAACACATACAACACCTCTAGCTCTAGCCTAGACTTTACGTTTAAGTTTATTGAATCTGTAAGAGACTGCTTCTTACAACAGCTAATTTCAATGCCTACTGGAGGGCGTGGGTCCGACAAGCCAACAATATTGGATTTAGTATTTACTAATTACCCTGACCTGGTGGATAATATTCATACAAATGCGCCACTTGGAAAAAGTGACCATTCCACTATACAGATGGAGATTCGCTTAAATGGCGAATTTACTACTACAAGTAAAAAAAGGGTCTGTTATGATAAAGCAGATTATAAAGCTATAATTAATTTCTTAAATATAGACTGGAACACATGCCTAAAAGAAATAAACGATATTAATGATATGTGGCAGACCATATTTGGAATGTGTCAAGAAGCTGAAAATAAATTTATTCCTAAAAGAACAATAAAAAACAAAAGGCACAAATATCCTCTTGACCAAACTACAAGAACCAAAATAAACAGGAAGAAGCGACTATGGAAAAAATATATTGATACAGGCGGTAACCATAATATATATGATGAATATTGTAAAACAAGAAACCAGGTTCGAAGAGAAACAAGAAAAGCACAGAAACAATATGAGAAAAATATTTATATATCAGCCAAAAATAACCCCAAAAAGTTTTGGAATTATGTGCAATCCAAGACTAAAGTCAGATCAGGTATTCCAGATCTGCAAATACCTAGTGCCACTGAGCATGATATGGAAGTGTCATTTACAAAAAATGATAAAGAGAAGGCAGAACCTGACGATGATTCCCCAACTATTCCTTGTAGAGCCCACGTGCCAATGGGTACAGTAAAGATCACACCTGAATTTGTAAGAAAAAAACTTGTGAATCTCAACACTTCTAAGTCACCCGGGCCTGATAAACTCTATCCAAGATTCCTTTATGAACTAAGCTACGAACTAAGCCTGCCACTATCAATTCTTTTTAATAAATCACTAAGCCTGGGAACATTACCACAATGCTGGTTAAATGCAAACATCACACCAATTTTCAAAAAAGGAGATAAAACCAAACCAGACAATTACCGTCCAATTAGCTTAACATCTGTTGTTTGTAAAATAATGGGATCTGTTATTAAAGACACGATTATGGAACATCTTAGGATTAATAATATGCTATCAGAAAAACAGTATGGTTTTATAAGCGGCCAATCAACAGTTCTCCAACTTTTGACTGTTCTTGAAACATGGCTGCTGACTCTGGACAAGGGAGGTATGATTGATGTGATTTACTGCGACTTCATGAAAGCATTTGATAAGGTTTCACATAAACGTCTAATTAAAAAACTAACTGCATATGGCATAGAAGGTAATTTGTTAAACTGGATCCAATCCTTCCTAACCGGAAGGCAGCAACAAGTAGTTATAAATGGAATCATATCTAAACAACAGACGTAACAAGCGGTATACCACAGGGCTCAGTTTTAGGGCCATTACTGTTTATAATTTACATTAATGATCTTCCCGATGTAATCAGTAGTGGGTCTGAGATCTTTTTATTTGCAGATGACACTAAACTCTTTCAATCAATCTTTAACCCAAAAGACTGCGACACCCTGCAAAATGATCTTAACTCTGTGTTCATGGACTGATAATTCATTATTGAGGTTCCACCCAGATAAATGCAAAAGTATGCGAATATCAACAAAAAAACCCATCTCTACACACTTATACAATGGAATTTAATAACCATACTCTAGCCCATTCATCTAGTGAAAAAGCTATAGGTGTCATAATAGACGATAAAATATGCTTCGATGAACATATAAATGGAAAAATAAGCAAATCTAACCAAATAATGGGACTGATTAGGAGAACATTTGACTATCTAGATAAAGAAAACTTTAAACATCTCTACAAATCTCTTGTTAGGCCACATATTGAATACGCTAATGTGGTTTGGGCTCCATATCTGAAAAAGCACATAAATGCAATCGAAAATGTCCAAAGACGGGCAACCAAACTTGTTCCTGGTATGCATAATCTACCATATCACGTACGCCTCCAAAAGTTAAAGTTACCAACATTAGTATTTAGAAGATTGTGTGGCGACATGATCGAGTTATATAAAATTCTTAGCAATAAATATGACCAAGTTACTGCAGACCTTATTGAGCGACAAGACACAAATAGCATAACTCGAGGCCACAGCCTAAAAATTAAGAAAATAAGACCAAGACTCAATATACGAAAGTTTTCTTTCCCGTTGCGCTGTACTGATCAATGGAATAAACTACCCGAATCCGTTATCAGCGCCTCCTCAGTGAATTCTTTCAAAGCTAGACTAGACAAGCTATGGGAAAGTCATCCATTGCGATATAACTACGACTGTGAACCCATCTGTAATATTTATACTCCAGAATCATTATAACATAGCCAATGTATAATTGTTAATAACAACTTAATAACATTAAAATGAACCATAAATATATGCAGCCCATTCCTGACGTTAGAGGCTTGTTGACGCCTGCTGTCAGTAGAGGGTTCGTGTAAGTTGTAAGTATCTTTTGCTGACTGCTCGTTAGACATCCTATTAGGCTTACAGTGCTGAGCGATGTACTCCCGCCATGAGTGTTTTTGCGGGAATCTTGTTTGCGGACACCAACCTGCGGGAACTTTCCAGCTTCCTGGGAATGCATCAATGCACATCAACTACAGAATGACGTATCAATTTCAGTAACACGGTAGCCTAACTTAAGAATGACTACCGAGTGTTCAAGTAACTATACTTCACAGTTTAATTATTTCTCTATATGTACTTGTTTAATTATGTTGTATCCGTAAGAACGGTCCCGATGACTAACAGGTACCGTAACTGTCATAGGACCGCTAGTTATAATTTCTGTATTTGTTTATAGTTTTTCTCATTTTCTGCAATGTGTTGCTAACCGCACTATAGTAGGTTCGTTAACCTGTACTAAGATATATAACTTTGATTATTTAATACCGTATTGATTGTTCTGGTTAGATTTTGTGTGTATATGATCAGTGGCCATCAGTTCATATGTTTTGCTTAGTCATAGAAAATATAGGACTGCAGTGCACGTAAGAAACACTATACAGCAACACTTATATATGCAGCACCTTCTCCCGCCACCAACAATTTTTCACTGAGGTCGCTGTCCGTGCTATAACTCTGTTTAGCCTGGAATGCTACCGACTAAACCTTTTCTATTCAGCTCGATAGGGTAGGTTTCAAATGATTAGAGACACTTTCTTCGTTAAGAAATCTGTAGTATATTCTTCTCTCCCGGCAGTGCGATAATCTAGCCTCCACTCCGGTAAGACTCATAATTCTAAGATTTTGTCTCTTCATGCTCCACTCAGTCTTGTGGCTTCTTAATTGTTTGGATGTCCCTATCCGCACCATGGGCTGATCCGACTCTGGGAAACTATTGGTGTTTCCGAGCGGTGATGGCCAGGGTGTGGTGTCACATACATTTCCCTTGTATCTTCGGATACTTAGTAGTTAGCACTTTTGCTAATGTAGGAAAGCACTGGGAAAACATTTTATTATTTTATTTGCTGAACAAACCTCCCGCACTGCAGTGCAACTTGTATATAAACCAGACAGGTTAAAACGGTTAGTTCTATAGAACCGCTGACAGGCGAGATACATATCCCCATGGAATTCCATGAGAATGTCTGGGCATGATACTTAGATCTGCCACGCCCTTGCGGGAAGGACATTTACGGTGGGTATTCGTGTCTCTCACCACCACCATAACAATAGAACAATGGTCTAATAACGCTTTCGTGAAAAGTAACCTATTATCTTGTAACGTTTTATGTGGTTACGGAGCGGGATGTCCAGATTCTTATCCAGTTCGGAGATCTTACTAAGTAACATGTATGAGCGCTGTCTTCAGTATGGAAGTCTTAGGGCATCTGTTCTCAGTGACCGCCGTGTCTAATAGCTAGGTAGATACCAGCCATTTGCGGCCAAAAATAGTTCTTGTTTCAAAAACAACTAAAAGCTAATTAAGCAAAGCAGAAGGCCTGCATAAATAAAGCGGCAACTACTAACTCAGCATACTAAGAATCACATAAGACGGTGACGAGGGAATCCATCGGGAATCACCCATCCCGCCTTCACGTAAATCAGGACGTAACCCTATAGTCATAATCTCACTAGGTATGGTCTTTTCTTTCTTAAGCATTTTGGTTGAAATATTAGTGGGCCCATTTTTGCCTACTACTCTTCTCCCACTATAAGCAGTGGCGACACCTTCCCGAGACGGAGGCCCGCGCGAGGCACTTGCCTCTCGCAAGGATTCAGCGACGACGGTTCACGCGAGGATAATACTCCTCACACAAACTAGCACTAGTAGTGCGAGATAATCTTCTTCCTTTCAGCTTAGAGGTATAATAACTTATATTAAATTAATTAGTTACGTCTCGTGTACGGGAGCCTCCCTTGCGGGGATACCTCTGCATACTTACGAGTCTGTGTGGTACCTCAGGGAGCCCCGTGTTTAAGTTTACCTACCTGTCTCTGTCTCGTATTTTCGTATGCTCTTATCTTAGTTTTATCTAGCATATTTATAATTGTTTAGGTAAAATCATTGTATAGACTTATATTTTTAGGTCACCAAAATCAAATCTTGTAAGTCCATAGATCACGAAATTGCTATGGACAGGCATACTGGTGACACAAATTCTTGGGATGAGACTGTTTGTTGTATTTAATGTTCGCGACGATCGTCGCACGGCCCCAACGGAACGATCGCGTTCCACCGGCCTTAGGAGCCAGTTTTTGTTACCCACAGGGCAGTCTCATACAAGGTCAATCACCCCGGGACCGGATGCTAACCAGCGTCATCATTCGTCGTGCACTTGCGGTGCGGCGAGTCGACATGATACACCAGAACGGCCCGACACTACCCCACGAGCTACAAACTCACTTGGCCCTTCAGGTTAGGTGAGCTATTCATAATGGTTGCCGGATAAATTGGCCAATAAAAATTTGATATGCACATTCTAAAGCCTACCACCCCAGGCTCGTTCCAGCCAGTCTGGTTGAAATCGGCCAAGTACTTAATAAGTAGACAATTTTTCAGTCATGTTTGGGAAAATTCAAGATGGCCACAGAATAAAATGACCAATCAAATTCTATATACAACCTCTGAAGCGTAGTACTTTAGGGTCCTTCCAGCCGAGTTTGCTTGAACTCGGTCAAGCGGCTAATGAGGAGTAGCATTTTAAGTGATTTCCCAAAATTTTCAGTAAATCTGAGATGGCCACCGGAAAAATGAACTAATCAAACTTCTGTATACACGTTCTGAAATCTACCAGCCTAGTATCCTTCTAGTTTAAATTTTTCAAGCAGTTAATGAGTAGCGTTTTAAACAATTTCCCACCATTTTTTGGAAAATTCAAGATGGCTGCCGGAAAAATCGACCAATCAAAATTCTGTATACAAGTCCTGAAGGATACCATGATAGGGTTCTTTCATCCAAGTTTGATTGAAATCGGGCCAGTTGTTATCGAGAAGGGTTTTAAGTGATTTGCAGAAATTTTCATAAAATCCAAGATGGGTGCCGGAAAAATTTACCAATCAAAATTCTGTATACAAGTTCGGAAACATACCAGCGTTCTATTCTCCCAGCTAAGCCTGGTTGAAATTGTCCAAGCAGTTAATGAGAAGTAGCGCTTTAAACGATTTAACGCCATTTCTTTGGAAAATTTGATGGCAGGCAAAAAAAATTGCCCAATCAAAATTGTGTATACAAGTTCTGAAACATTGTACGCTAGGGTCCTTTCCACTGAGTTTGATTGAAATCAGCCAAGTGGTTAATGAAGAGTAGGCTTTTAAATGATTTCCAGAAATTTTCAGAAAATCAAAGATGGTCGCCAAAAAAATTGACCAATCAAAAGGATCCTCCCAGCTAAGTTTGATCAAAATTGGTCATGCGGTTAATGTGTAGGCTTTTAAAGAAAAAGTTGACGGACAGACGACAAGTGACAGACAGACAACAGGCCACCCCCCCCCCCCCACCCATGGCATAAGCTCACTTGGACCTTCTGGCCAGGTGACCTAATAAGCGATGTTTCTTAGGTGTTCCTTGATACTAGTTCTGAAACATCAAAGATTTTCCCCTACGCAATGTTTCTTGCATGAGATAAGATTGCATTTCGTGATGGAGCTGCAATTGCAATTCCCGATGATTTTACATCTGTATGTCTAGCCAGTGTGGTGGCTACCAGAGAGAATGGATTTTTGTCATTCAATTTTGTGTGGTGCATGCATACTTCTGACAGATTTCGGAAAGGAGCTTTGTCATTCTCCGATTGGAAGGTGTGCTCCGAAAACCTCTCAAATAAGGATTCCTGTGATATCCAAACAGTGGTCTTTCTAGGAATGCTTGGTTAAGGCGGCATCTAGCATTGGATTCCAGAAGTGGCCAATATTTTTAGACTAAGTTTTGTCAAACAGACTAGTGTTTGTGTGATCGCTAATGAAGAATAATGTTCTGTTGTTTACTTTCTTTGAGGGAGGTTATCTTTTTGTGGGAAAAGGTGACATGATCTAAAGGCAATAATACCTTATAATATGCTCCATCCAGGATACATGTCTGGTATCCTCTAGCTAGGTATTGGGAGATGATGGTTCCACGGCTCCTGTAATCTTTGGTGTCGGTAGAAATTCTTCGAAGTCTCAGAAATTGAGACATGAACTCTTGTGTCTAATAAAGAAGCATGTTTCTCAGAGGACTTAGTTGTTTATGTAATTGATGAAGTTGCAGTTCTTCCAGTCCATGTTCCCAGATGATGAAGATGTCATCTATATATCTCAGATAGAGAGAGGGTTGTGCTGGAGCTCATGTTAGAATTATTTCTTCTAAATCTATCATGAAGATGCAGGCATATGTGGATGCGGCCGTGGTGCTCATGGCCGTCCTCTAACTTGAAGGTAGTGTTCACCATAGAATTTTAACTTATTACATTCCAGTACAAGTTTTTAGAAGATTGAAAAGTCCTCTATTGGAGAGTTTGTTTGTGATGGCATTTTTTTCTTGATTTCATTGTCACCAAAATAGGACCTGGTGAAGGGATCTATTTCTAACTATGTCCTGCCCATGTCTAGCTAAGATTTGCTCATTTTGTATGATGTAACACTTTGAAACCTGAATTCCCAATATCAAGGTAACTAGACCGGTAAGTTGTGGAATATTTTGAAACTAATTTGACTGGGGGCTGATGTTCCATATGTCAGCAACAGTCCACAGTCAAATTAGTTTCAAAGTATTTAACAGCTCGGGAATTTATTCCATTTTATATTCTTCAAAGACAATTCAGACACTTTCGTGATGAAGCATTGTCCCTTTCGTGATGGAAAATTGTCCCTCTCGTGATGGAGAATTGCCCCTTTTGTGATAAAGCATTGTCCCTTTCATGATGAGGCATTGTCCCTTTCATAATGGAGCATTGTCCCTTTCGTGATAGAGCATTTCTCCTTTCGTGATGAAGCACTGTCCCTTTCGTGATGGAGCATTGCCCCTTTCATGATGGTGCATTTCCTTTTCGTGATGGACATTGTCCCTTTCGTGATGGAAAATTGTCCCTCTCGTGATGGAGAATTGCCCCTTTTGTGATAAAGCATTGTCCCTTTCATGATGAGGCATTGTCCCTTTCATAATGGAGCATTGTCCCTTTCGTGATAGAGCATTTCTCCTTTCGTGATGAAGCACTGTCCCTTTCGTGATGGAGCATTGCCCCTTTCATGATGGTGCATTTCCTTTTCGTGATGGACATTGTCCCTTTCGTGATGAAGCAGTGTCCCTTTCATGATGGACCATTGTCCCCTTCATGATGGAGCATTGTCCCTTTCGTGATTGAGCCTTGTCCCATTCATGATGAATCATTGTCCCTTTTGGGATGGAGCCTTGCCCCTTATATCGTGAAATCAGCTAACATGTGACATACTTTGACTATGACGTTCGATACTTCAGTAACATATCTGAACCCTCCATTGCCCATAAATACCCAGACCTGCATCTGGTTCATGCTGCTTTATTTAAATTTTAAATTTTAATTGATGTATCGCGTAGTAATATGTATAAGGTGTTGAAGAATATTATCTGAAAATGGAGGCAATTGAGGAATCCAATCTGTCAGTCATGGATATGATGTCATAATCAATTACGTCACATGTACAGGATGGTGTCACAATCAAATGCGTGCTAGGTCCATCAGGAAGTTTTGAAAATCTGTCAGTTGTACGAATTTTATGTCTTTTTATTGCTCAATAAGTCGAATATTTTAAAACTAATTTGACTGAGTGTTGTTGAGGTCATATAGGCAGCAACAGCACCCAGTAAAATTACGATCAAAATATTGAACAGCTTACCTGTATAAATAACATTGAAAATGCGATTCCGGGAAGTCGGTTTTCAAAGTAAAGAAATTGATTCCAACGCGTTAAAAGTCTGGGGCGCAACTTAGATAGAGATGGAAGAGGAATAGCTAAAACTGGATACATACATAGCTTGTTATAAAACTAAATTGCTTTATGATGGTACAATAACAATAGTCCGCCTTTTATTAAAACAAATACAATCACACAATGGAAGCCCACAAACTCATTTTGGTCACATTGTACAAATATTTTAACCCTTTAATGTCTAAATTTTATCAAGAAAATTTAACTATTTACTTATTAAATGTCCATTTGCATGTCAAGAGTATTTTTGAAAATGTATCACTGGAATGACTGGCTCAGATACCAAGCCAGTTTTTCCAGGGATAAATGTTCGAAAATGGTTTTCTCTTGGCCTACAAATGGACTTTCCTAAAGGTCACGGTAGAGGCCAGTTGTGTTGTGAGTTATAAATATACTTTTTTTTAGATCAAGGGCCTAGTGCACCATAAAGGCGTTTCTTCATCGGTCGTAGAACATGATCCATGCTACCACCTTATTGGATGTTTGTCCATGAAAAACAGCTACTAGTAAGCCAAACCATTATGAACCCCAAGTCCTTGACTCTAAATTTTAAGACAATCATACACATTACCTGCTGAATATTTTGCAACTAATTTGATCGGATCTGTTGCAACATCTCCAATTGAAATTGACTGGGGTCTGTTGGTGTCATTATAAGGCAGCAGCTTGCAGTCAAATTACTGTAAAAATATTCAATAGCATGATTTCTTACACAAAGTATTATTTTTTGTATTTGATATTTCAGATTCTAAGTATATGGTTAAGATAGAATGTGTCTATTAGGTGGCTGGTTTTACGACCGACCAACTTTTAAATGTTTTCATGGTACACTAGCCCCACAGAATGGATCCCAAAAGCTTCCTTACTTGTTATTGTTGACATTTTTTTCTTTTTACTGTACTCCTCATTCAGTTCTCATCCAATGTTGTTGAAACTTCACACACCTATTCTATGGATAAATACAGATATTATTACGGAGCCCGATTTTTATACAACGCCCTATGGGTTTTAGAAGGATGGTCCACTCTTAAATTTTAAAATCGCTACTCCATTATTTACGAGCAGATCTGGGTAAGATTGAGGGGGTATTCTAGAGGTTACTATTTACCTCAAAATAGAGTTGTTTTTATAATCACCCCAATGATGGGATGGTGCTGTTGCTGTCATAGGCAGCAACAGTGCCCACTCAAAGTAGTTTCAACATATCCCACATCTTACCTAGGAAATTGAGATTCATGGAGTGCGGATCGATCCCAACACGTGCAGTGCGGGTGGAGCTTAGCTAAACATGGATTCCTCCATTGATAGATCTGGCATTTGATCCAATCCGGATCATGCTTAATGCGGATCAGGGACATCTGGAAATCCCCTTTCATAGTAAGATTTCTTCAAATCTGAGTCAAATTGGATAAGTTTTTTTTACAGGGTTCATATGAAGGTATAGAAAAGTCTGGAAATTTAAGAAACCCTTAAATTTAAATCTAACATTTTACGAGAAAAGCTTGGAAACCTCGGAAAATGGAAATCGATAAATTATGTCTGGAAAAAGTACAGAATTTCCTTTTGTAGGTGGAAGAAGCCTTTGTTACGCAAACAGACCTAAATCCATACCTTCATTGCCTTACAAAACGAGGATAAATATAAAATGCGGATACAAAAATTAATTTTATTAGAAAGCTATTTTAGATTGTGCAAAACACTTGAAGCTGAACACTAAATATCATAACTATCAAAATACAATAAAACCATAGTATTGTATACAGAAAATAAAACGACCCAGACGTATATACTGGTCTGGCGTTTTGCTAGCTTACTAAAATACTTACCACTCAATTCACTGTTTGCTATAAGTCACCTGACTTAGATATCTCAGAAAATTGTAACCTATTCATTCCCATGGTGTGGGTTCCCTACTAAACAAGGATAGCAGAGATACATCCCTCCATTGGGTAGTCTTGATAGTATCTCTAACTCTAAAGCAGTCATTGCTCAGGGAACCGGTTCCTCTATTCCTATAGAGAACATATAAACGAGTCTGTGAGCATGCGCACTTATGCTACTATGCATGCGACTGAGTCCAAGCCATCATTAATTAATTCCATAAATTTTTAACAATGATTTGCAATTTAATGACACGGGGTGGCCGAGGTTGGCCACAGTGAAATGAGTAGTAAGTATTTTAGTAAGCTAACAAAACGCCAGACCAGTATATATGTCTGGGTCGTTTTGTAACACAACAAAAATACTAAGCCACTCAATTCACTGTTTGCTAAAACATAGAATTGGTCAGAGCCCAAATACTAGGTGGGTTGGTAAATTGCAAATCAGGAATGAAAGGTTAATCACCAAAAATACTAAAACCAACTAAATCGCTGAAATGCTGAAAGAGCACGAACAAACAAATGTTCTAAATAAAATACAATAATATAATGATAATTAGAAAACCTCGGCAAAGAGAATTTAAAAACAGACGTGAGATGGTGAAGAAGACGGCTGACTAAAGAATCTAGGCAATTGAGCCTAGGTTTGAGTGGCGAAACGAGAAATGTCAGATTGTGAATTGAATCTGATCTTTCAGATAAAAATAATGTAGAATCTGACATTTATACTGCAACTTACATAATGTCATCCGCTGCTAGATCTGCATAGAATGCGAAGGAGAAGGCCATACCACGAACATTGTGTGCCTTAACACAAACTGAGTGTCTCCTGGAGATACATTCTAGTGTCAATTAATGGTGTCTGTAATCCAGTTGATGAGATGTGCGCTTACTAAACAAATTCGCATAAGTAATCTGAACAGTAGATCTGCATAGAATGCGAAGGAGAAGGCCATACCACGAACATCGTGTGTCTTAACACTTACTGAGTGTCTCCTGGAGATACATTCTAGTGACAATTAATGGTGTCTGTAATCCAGTTGATGAGATGCGCGCTTACTAAACAAATTCGCGTAAGTAATCTGAACGGTGTTTCAAAAAGATCTTCTAAATTGGGTATCGTTTTCGGAAAGGATTGAAAACAATTAATTAGGTTTTATATATATAAGATCTCTTCAAGGGCAAAGAATGAGGCCAGATCTCCTACCACCTAGAAAAGATCATTCACAAAAAGAATATGAATACCAAAATGCCATCTAACAAGCGCGGCCGCTAGTACAAAAAGAATGATTTCAGAGTCATACAATTAAACAGATGGACCCAAGAATGAATCAATAGAGGAATTTATTATAGGTATTTGCCTTTGTGCTATACCCTAAAAATACTGGTACCATGGATAAATGATGTAAATACTTAATAACTCTCAAACCGGCTTCTAGAAAATAAAGAAGGATAGATGCTAGTGAAAACGATAACACCACCCCAGCATACAGAGATTTAAATCATCAAAAAATATCCCATGAATCTATGACTTGATGATGGGATGCAGAATCAGCGAGATAATGTGTTGTTCTAACAACCATTTGAAAACCTTAAATATACTCTGCTAAATTCTCCTGTAACAGATAGTTTGAATTGATTAAGAATACTAAAGTTCAGACAAAAAAATCAATTTCTGAAAAACAGGTCTCTTGGAAAATACCATATATACATATTGAAGATTTGTGGAATGATGAACTGAAAGCTGCTGTTAAACGAGATAGAAAATCAGCAAAATTGAAGACGCTTTGGATTTCCACAGAGGACTACGAGATCCACTGAATAACTCTCATTGGGCCAAGCAGGAGTGATTAAAGGGATAATACATTCTGCTGACAAAAGTTCTTAAATACAATTGGCACTAGAAAGTTAAATTGAAGATATTTGAACAAAATGTGAAGTCTATGACTGGGCCAGAGCATCTACCGCCAGAGCCTAGCCTGGAGGAAGAATATGAACATCAGATCTGGACACTACTGAGTAGAAACTTAATGGGATGTAATAAATGAGCTACAAGGAAAATCATTCTACCTGGAATGTGAGCTGCTGAAAGATTTCCTGACATCTCCACCGCAGGAGGAAGACCAAGACTCCAGACAAAATATGATAACCTCAACTGCCCTGCTTGTTGATGAAAGTCACTACTATAGAAATGACTGCATGAGCAGATAGGTGGCTTGTGAAAGAAACAATATCTTCATTCTCCAATATTCCAGAGTATTGAAGAGGAATACTAGAGTATTCGTTCCTGTTCTAGTTCCTGAAAAGGAAGAGAGTAGTAACACTACTTTATCTGATTCCATAGACACAAGAACGAGAGGAAATTCTATAGCGATCTCCTCCCCCAAACACGTAAGAACAAGACATCAAACTGGACCTGCAGATGGATAAACTGGTGAATTGGTACCGATGACACCCAGCGAATGAAAATGCAGTGTATGCGGTCGTCGTGAGACAAAATTCTGAATTACCAGACTTGACCTTCGTACACAAAACTGACTCCATTCGGCCCAAATTTTAACACAATTAAGGAACCTTCCAAGCCAGAGGAATCCCAGACTGGCCATGATGTAATTGAAAGAACCCAGATCCAGTTAGGATCAATTCTGTATGTATGGAAATATCAGAAAACACTGTCCCTTATCCTTGACGAGACCAGTGATGACTGGCCAAAATGACTCCATGTCCATATTATTCCTTTCATCGATGAACTCCATTTCTGAGACAACATAGCAGGAAAAGAGTTGAATATAAACCGATTGACTAAGTAATTTTTGTCTCAAACAGTATCAAAGCAGCCATGTGTTCCAGACAAAATAATTCCAAAATATACAACAGAATTAGTATTAAATCATAAGGACGTGAAGTGGTGTTTTTTTGGAAGTTGTCAGAAAAGGATAAATGTATGAGTTGAAGATAAGAGCCGAGACCCTATAAAAGATGACCTGCCAGCACCTCATAATCCTTCTTAGTCTTTGGATTCTGCCATTCCTCCACTGTATCCTACTTGAAAAGAGCAGAAAATTATTTATCAGGAACAGAAGCAGGACTAATGTCAAAGGAGACCAACATGGTTTGATAGAAAAAAGGGGTATTCAATGACTACATTGATTGTACCTTATATGTAGGAAATCTGCTACCTAAGACATGCATGAGGCTAGCTATACCCATCCCCACCCCTGATAGAGTAGAGATCATATAGAAGCACTTAAGCATGACAGCTAGGACCAGAATAAACCTGCAGAATCGTATTTTACAAATCTAATTTTAAAACAAAGCTAGTATGATATGAGCCCAATTGTTAATATCTTTATCAGATGATTAAACAGGAAAGTCGTCCATCAAACCTGTGACCAGATCAATGATGGATAAGGACAAAGGACTGAAACTACACAGATGGGTTAAAGGAAAAACCCATATTCCACAATCCATGCGAAGGCAATAATACAATCATCTTGGTTAGGCCCCCTTGAGGAATTTATTTAATAATGCCTGGGAAAGTTAGAATTTAGAAGAATAAAAATAGGCTTGAATGGATAAGGCTGAGAAGACAGCTCCATATGAAAATAATAGAAATAGACATATCACTAGACAACCAAAAAGATCAAAATTTCTACTGAACTCGAGAAAGGAGCGGTGTAAATATTGATAAGACAAAAAGGATTTTGTTATTGTGACAAGCTTACATTCACCCATAGATATGCTTCATCATGGCGAGGGATCCTACTGATAGAAAAGAAAGACTGAAAAACTATGTTAAAAATAAAACAGGCCAGATATGATACTAAAAGATAGCAAACCACTATTCACAATTAAAATAATAATGCCTGACGCACTTATTTGCAGATTGATATTAGGAGAATCGAAAGATGATTGATTCCAATTTTTTCAGAGAACAGGTCGAAAGATGGAGGCTGATAGGAAGAGTAATACATGAGAAGATTCAGGAGCAAAACGAAATCTAGCGAAATCAAAACGACAAAAGCACTGCTAGGATCAAAAGAAAAAATAAAATCATTCCTAGAAGATAAATGTTAAGAGTTGGGTGTACACAAGGTTTCGAAGGATGAGGATAATTGGATGGTTCAGCCATTGCACTAAGAGCAACTAATAGAGAATTAAAAATAAGAGCCCCTGAAATAGGGCATTTAAATTGTCAAACGTGATTTAGAAACAAACAATACCAGCAAAACAACAGAAGTGAATTGATTTGGCATACCTAAACCAGAAGTTTTATTGTAATCAGTTGCTATACCATAAAAATTGAGAGTTATAATCTAGGTAATAATACTGAGCACAGGACAATTAGGCCATCTCTTCTTCATTTACCTCCATGCCTGTGCCATCACTTCTGGTCATGGGTTGCGTGTACGGTGTAGTCATGCATTGCCTCTTGACTATGCCAAAGCCTACCTAAACCATTTTCGAATGTTTTAAGAGATGGTGTGGAAACAACATGTTCAGACAAAACATTTCACAGTTAACACACCCCTTAGAGAAAAAAATTTCTAACTAGGTTAGTTCTCCCCCTCTTCTGGTAGACTTTCAGATGATTTCCATGAGTCCATTTGCAAGCAGAATGTTATATTTGACTATAACAATTAATCGATTGAGAGCCGATAGAATGATCCATCATAGCCTGGGTACGTGCTCTATATATCCAATTTCACCGAAGTTATGTACCCGCAGAAAGAATTTCCAAAATGATGAGCGATTAGATCATACATTAAGTAGGGAAAACCCCCATCTTAGGGCTAATAAAAGTGCCTGATAGTCAAGAACTTTCCTGATCAAAAGGCTATGCTTGCTACTAAAACACTGAGATCAACACACATCTCTGATATAGTAAAACTTGGTCATCAAAGTTTGTAGCGTTTACTATCAAAATATTAACCATTTAACTCCCGAAGTTATTAGTCATAAGTTGCAACTGAAATAAGTTGAATTTGAATGAGTACCAGCAAATATGGGAGGGTTGTATTTACTTATAAATCCATAAATAGGTCGCACATTTATGCTCAATTTACACGTTCTAAAAAATTTGCGCGCACTATATACAAGGATAAAACTTATTTTCCTCTGAATTTTTAAACATCTTAAGACTTAACGTCTGAAGATACCACGAAAAAAACCCTGCACAAATCTTGTCACCTCGCGGCTATGCTTAATGTGTACCTCAAAACATCATTCGCAGAAGTGAAATTATTAAATTGAACAGCCTAAATATATTGCTATCCTTTAGTAAAGATTGTTTTTTCCATCAAAATTAATCCTAACTTGACATAAATGTCGTCTTTATAATATATAAATCAGAATCACGTGATAATCACATGATATATAAAACATATGATATTATCTGACCAGATCAGGTTAAAGCAAATTTTAATGAAGTATCTTAAGCGAGTACTCGGATATAGTTATCCTGGAATCGGAAATTCGGTAATGAGATCTACGCATCTCGTCAGCGCCTCCAAACGGAGATTTACGTTGCCACTGGCTGGCTCGCTAACATTAGACGCGGACTACCCAGTTTAATTATCGGGCGTTCATGCAATTTTTCTAGAACATCGCATTACGTTTTAGATCATTTTATGTTGGTCACTCACATTACAATATAACCAGTAATATATATGATATTACAATATAACCAGTAATATATATGATAAATTTTATCGCTAGATTTAGAAATCAAATGAATGCAAGTTTCTCGCTAGATTTACAAATCAAGTGAACCTGATAATCTGACACAGGCTTAATAGCCTATCTAACAAGAGGGTTATGTGATTACGAGGATTCAAATCAGTATCGTAATTTTGAACATCCGGGCATTCCGAGATCATCCGACATTTGCCAATTACGACACACTAAAGAGGATATCCCATAGCAATGCAATGTTTACATTTTTCATGAAACTAAGGGCATAAAAAAGACTTGTGTCGAATAACCCCGCCCGGTATTTGAAAACATAAAATCTCCAGTAATTTTTATAAGATATTAAATAAAAGGTAAAAAGGTTTCACGGCCCATTGCTAGTAATGTTAAATTAGCCTGCAAAAACGCCGCCAATTTAAAGCGAAGACCGAATCGTGAATTAATATGATGGTCCTGTCTTTATTGTAATACGACTGACATGACTGATCATCATGAAGTAATTGCGAGTTTCATGTTAGTAACGGTCCTTAGAAGGACCACTCGCTTTTCTTCAGGGGATGATGGTGGTGTATCCTTGTGGTGTTCATCCGGTCCACCACGCCTGTTTGCACCACTGTCACATTCCTAATAGATCCAATAACTTCCCAACCAGTGTATTACATAGTTATGTAGGATACCTTATGTAGGATTCGATCCAAACCGGTATGTAGTATACCTTATGTAGGAAAGAATGACGCTTGGAAATACGTACCTAGTCAAAACTCTTAATTGATCCACTAACTTCCCAACCGGTATGTTACATATGTTATGTAGGATACCTTTCGTAGGAGATGTTCCAAACCAGTATATAGTATACCTTTCGTAGGAACGAGCCTCGTGGCTAAAATAGGATCAGAGTTATTGACTTCACCTGGCTTGTAATGTGAAGCTGGCGCCATTTTCTTTCAACCTGGTCACAATGAACTTTCTGTTCATATTCACGTAAATTATAAACATTTTACATAAGTACTATGACTTATTCAACAAAGACCGCTTGTACTGTGGTATTCATGAAAAATCAAATGTGGATGTAGCGCCACAAGATTATGGAATGAATAGGATTTGTTGAGATAAAAGTTAGGTGTTTCCTGTAATACAGAAAATTAATTAATGGCGGCTTGGACTCGGTCGCATGCATAGTAGCATAAGTGCGCATGCTCACAGACTCGTTTATATGTTCTCTATAGGAATAGAGGAACCGGTTCCCTAGAGCAATGACTGCTTTAGAGTTAAAGAGATACTATCAAGACTACCCAATGGAGGGGTGTATCTCTGCTAACCTTGTTACAAGGGAACCCACACCATGGGAATGAATAGGTTAAAGTTTTCTGAGATATCTAAGTCAGGTGACTTATAGCAAACAGTGAATTGAGTGGCTTAGTATTTGTGTTGTGTTACAAAACTCTTAATCACAGATAGTTGTTTTGGAATTATTTCTTGTTTCTTAATGATCTAGAATGAAGGATATATTTTTAGCCCTAACCCTGTTAAAGAAATCTCTTCAAGAAAATTTCAACTCTCAGAAAATTCCCATTTGCAGACCGAGAGTAGACTATTTTTGAAATTTTACGACTGGAATGACTGGTTCGGTTATCGAGCCAGCCATTCCAATGGTAAATTGTTATACCTGTAAATAGTCTTCTCTTGGACATTCCTCAATGATCGCTGCAGAAGCAATTTTTGGCTGATATGAGTATTAAAGGGTTTTAATGCCAGAGATCATTGGTTTCTATTGATTCACACCACTGGGCTCTAAAAATAAATTACAATACAGACCAAGACTAATTAAAAATCTCCTGGGACAAAAATGAAACCGAAGCTACAGAAATATGACCAAAAAAAAAAGAAAGACAAAAGCGAAACAAAAACAAGACAAAAATGAAACAATCTAAGATTATTCCATTTTTGTTTTGCTTTTGTCTTATTTATGTTTTGTTTTCTCCTCACTGTTTCGGTTCTGCTTTGAACATTTAATTTATTTCTGAGCCATACTGTAGATTACAAAATGAATACAACGAGTGGAAATTATATACTTATCCTATCTTAAAGCTTTAAACCCGTCAGACCAAACACAACACATCTTTACAATTTTATAATGATTCTGTTGAATATATTGAGACTAATTTGACAGGGAGCTCTCGCTACTTATGGCAGTAAGACGTTGGTTCCTGTCAAATTTAAGTTTCAATACATTCATCAAGTTACCCGAGTGTATAATAATTTTGAAATTGCGATTCTGAGAAATTCTGGGTTAAAAGGGTTAATTTACGGGACCACAAACAAGTAACAACTATAAACTTAATCGTAAACCCACTCAAATGTGTTCAAGAATTTAGATTTTCTCATAAAAAATGTTCATTTTCAGACCAATAGAAGAGTACTTTTTGAAAATTGACCACTGGAATGAGTTATCGAGCCAAATCATTTTAATGGTAAATTTTCAAAAATAGTCTCTTGGTCTGCAAATGGAGATTTCTCAAAAGGTCTGTAGAATGTGTTTTGGTTATCCCGAGTGCTAAAGGGCTAGGCCTAATAATTAACAGATATAATGTTGGACAGATGAACAAGTATATGGAGAGCATTTATTATCTACTGGTATAGTCTCACCATATATATCTTCGAGACTAACCCTTTTGGTTCTTTTTAGAGATCTATAACCAGATAATGCAGGCTACTGGGCCACAATTAGCCCACCCTGCATTATCAGGGATAATTATTGTAATGGAATCATGCGGAGTGGGATGGGGTTCTCATCAAACGATTTTTGAAATCTTCACTCAGTTGGTTATAAAAGTTGCATTACAGTCTATGAAGATCACTTGCAGCCCTCACCTTCGAACACTTATTCAGTAGGCAAATGATGACTGGATCTGAGAGCTCAGAGATTTGGCCGTACTATCCAACTGGCTGTGAAAAAGTCATGTATCTACATAGTCCCACTCCCCAGCCCCACCAGTACTAGTCCGGGAGCCAATTTTGAAAAGGGGTCTAGAAGAATGGTTTCGTAGCACACCCAGTATTCAGGTTTGTCTCTATATTATGCTAGACCGATGTCTTGGGTATATTCTGAGCCGTGTTGTACAAGAAAATTGTGGTATCACTAACCCGTGAGAAGCCCATTTACAATAGGTGTTGAATGTAGTTTTCAGACAATTTTCACAATGATAAATTTTTCACAAACTTAAGCGCATGTTATATCAATACAATCTTAACCAAAATGGAAAGGAGTGATCGTATATCGCAGATTTATACATAATCAACCTCGTTTAAGACACCCGTATGTTGCTTTGTACATATTGGGGCATTTAGGTCTTCTTGTGACTAGCAATACCTTAGCTACAACAATGCCCATGTTTTCTACATTTTTCATAATTAAACTTTTAACTGACATGCAGTGCATGTCTACACAAGCTGGCAGGACATATTTATCACGTGAGCAAATGAGAGAATGTTACTCATCCGTGTCAAAGTCATCTTCGACAATTGTATGCTGAACATTGTCACACATTTCACCTCCCATACAAAGGCATGCTTCAGTGCAGAGTAGATTGTTAGCCTTGCATTGACAGAAATCTGTTCTTTTGCAGGCAGACTTTTGACATCTACATGATGTGAGTTCAATTAATCCAAATGGAGCAGGATCCTTTGACATTAGAACAGGCTTGAGTAGACCATCCACTATACTCCAGCCATGTCCATTTGGAGATGGAAGATTCTGAACAGCTTGCAATGAACGTCTCCAAACAAGAGCTTGAAAATTGGCCCTTTCGGTGTGATGCTTTAGACTATTCGATGTAGGTGGAAGATTTTCATTTCTTTGTCTCTTTTGACAAAAGAGCCAATAACGGGTTTCATCAGCTGTCTTTCCCACATCCCTGGTGGTATACAACTCACAGACAAATTTCTCACATAGAATTGCAGTATTCGGTGATAAGTCAACATGTTCGCCGAGTTGGGCTAAGCTAAGCTGATGACATTCAGATGACTTTAAGAGATTGAATGATTTTCTCTTAGCGACTCCAAATAATGCACTAGTGCTATCACAACCTGTAAGAGAATGAAACCCAGGCAAAGACACACAGATAGCTGGGCCCAGTACTTGAGCAACTGTATGTATTGGTATGTATCGCAATTTGTCCTTTGTGCCCGTACGGAACCATAGTTCAGAACAGTGAAGCGAACGATACGTATATATACTAAGTACTGCCACGTCTGTATCAGGAGACTGTATAACAACACGCATGTGGTCTTTTGAAGCGTGTAGCGCGTGCAACATCATACGCGTATCTGCTTTCTCGTGATCTGATCGAAGGTCTTCCAAATACGACGAATTGTTCGCTGAAATGACAACAACATCCATTCCATCGTTAAAGACACCAGCAAGAATGACGCAATTGTCGGCAGATAGCATATTTGGACCAGTATCACGCCACTGCTTGCTGAGAAATGCAACCAGGTTACTTTTGTTGCTTGGATTGCTGATGTACTTGGCCCATTGCTTTGGAACGGGAGTATTTTCTCCAGCAATCTTTACTTCCAATGCTGTTGATGACCCACGTTTTAGCCGCTCTTCCGCTTTGAGAGATTCCAGTCTATCATATCTGTCAAAAACTATATCTACTCTGTTGCAGTCTTCTTGATTCAGTGGAACTGTAAAGATGTGCCAGTATTTATCAGCCAATTCTCCAAATGTAGACGTACCTCCAGTTTTAACCATTTGCACAATTGCCATGCCATCTACTACATAAGCTGTTGCGCCTGTCTTGTCAACAGGTGGAAGCCGTCCATCAACATTTACTTCCTTTTCTAGTTCACTTAACAAAACACTTTTCACATTCTTTCTTAGAGTCCCATCCGTATGTGACAATGATAGTGGAACAGCAGACAGTTCATACGTCATCACTAGTTTTAAATCAACATCTCTGGACTTTGCGGCAATAATTAATCGACCAAATAGTTCGCGGTCAGATCTCACATTGTGAATTTTTTCATCATTTGTTTTGAGTTTTTTCTTCTGTGCTAGGCTGGCAAATGTTTTAAGTTTTAAGTGTGGCAACGTGTCCCAAAAGCTTCTCGTGTTAGTGTCCAGCCGCTCCTGAACAAAATTGTCCATAATCTCCTTACCAATGTCACAGGCGGAAACAAGTCTTGGCGATTTCACTAGGCAATACCACGCCAGTTGCAATGTTTACAAGCGGAAGACACTCGCTTTCGTCGTTTTCCGCAATATTAAAGGGATTGGTCATTATATCTGATGAGAACATCGAAAGTATCTTCTGCACATCGGTTTCATCCCTGTTCATTCGATTAGTCCCCATTTCCTTATGTACTCCAAACATGTGACTATCTTGTAACCCACACATTTGCTTTGTGACCGTTGTTATGGCTGCCCTCTCGTGGCTAGTTAAAAACCACCTCTCCAGAGCTCATGGCTTTTGTGTTATTCCAATAATACCACCTCGCTTTTTGGAATCCAAATTAATCGATTGCTCTAAGGCCATATCTGTCCACACTTGATTGAATGGATGGTCTGAGCGACTTACGGAATGATTTCCATTCAAGAATTGTTCATGTACATGGGGATGTGTACTTGGAAGCATCTTCATGTCCGCAAGATATATTGGCAGCCATCTTGCATAATTGGTTCTGTCCATGCTGTAGAAATATGGCGCCATAGCAGCAGTAGCAGATAGGTGTGCCTGCCAATCTCCAGTTCTCTCAGCTCTTATGAATCCAAGCAGCAGCTCTACCATATGAATATATGAGTTCCAAAATGTGAACAGGTGTGATTTCGAGCTTGACTCAACTTTAAAGGATTTGAACAGCTGTTGCAATTTATTCACGTACATACACACCTCTTTGAAATTTTCTTGCAGTGTGTCTAAGTCGTCAATGCTGCTTCGGCACATCTTAATTTTCTCATCCAGACTCTCCAAATCTGTTGGAGTAATGTGGTCTTCATGTTGCCCATTTGGAAAAAGACTGCCATTGTAATCGCAGCAGCGCTTCCAGAACCAATTTGTGAGCCCTCACTCCTCGATTATATGACTTCCCTTTAAGTAGAGCAGCAGCCGTGCTGCTACCATATGTGTTGGCCTCTATGAGGAGATCTTATGTATGTTGGATATATGTTAGGTCGATATCCGTCTAAATATCATATATGGTGAATCTAATACGATATTACTTTGAGTTGTGACACGATCATGCTTATATCGTTGTGCACTGTGGATACAGCCAAAGCCTAGACCCCCTATGCAAAGAAATCAGGATAACTAATTAGTGCTACCACAATTTGTTTGTACAACAGGGCTTAAAATGTGTGGGACATGTCCCCCAAGCCACAGCAAGTGTCAGACCTTCCGAATACTGGGTGTGCTACGTCACGATTCTGACCTAGCTTTAGCTCCTGGACTATACGCACATCAATTCTTTATAGATACACTAGTTCTTGAAAGCCGACTGCCAAAGTGCATTCGATTTATTTTGAATTTATCATCGAACTACAGGACAGGTAGATAGCCTCTGACAATGGTTAACCTCTCACCCCATAAGGGGAATAATGTATTGCGATCGGGTCTACGTGCCTGCATGCCTACCTGCCTGTCTGGTCCGACCTGTACCTAAAAACTACTGATCTGATTTGGCTCAAATATTAACACAATGAAGGAAGTTTTCGTGCAGGACAATTATCCTTTCCAGAGTATCCATCCATCATCTCATCTTGTATGATGTCATAATAATCTCAGTGTGTGTATGATGACATCACAATCATTACGTCACAAAGGGTTCCATATAGACTGTTATCAAATCTTAGAGTCCGACACGTTGCATAAATTGTATGTTTTTGTAATTCTTTGCTATTTAATAAACATACTGTTGACTATTTTGAAACTAATTTGACTGGGTACAGCACCAAGTTAAATTAGTTTTAAAATATTCAACAGCTTACCTATGTAGTTTTTTGGAAATTGATAGTCAAGGTGTTCAGAGATCGATCGATTCCAACATGAGTGAGGTGTGGGTAGAGCTTAGCTAGAGATGGGCGGGGCATAGCTAAAACCGGAATGGTGCATTGCCAAATGTTGGCCGCAATCGGGATAAAAGAAACTGGATTTGGATTGGTTCAACTTCGAGATCTGTGGATAACTCGGAAACTATTGTTCCGATCTGGTTCAGACTTTAACCCAGGAAAGGGTGTACTCAAACACTAGGATTCCGCAACTTTGGCCGCGATCCGAACAAAGCTGGAAAATCCGAAAACCTTTGCAATGTGACAAAACTGGAATGCGAGAGTCTGCATCCAATCTCTGATTGCTATTCTTTCAATAGAAAAGATAACAAATATCTAACTAGAAATTCTTGTCCACCACTTTCATTTTCAGTATCATCAGACTAATTAAGCTGAAATTGAGCAACTCCAAAAATGCTGACAAGTTACACATCTCCACCAAATTTGAGCTATATGAGGCCAAAAACCTGAATTAGTCTTACTGATAATCAGCTCGTAAATATAAAAATTCCATGTGTTTTATAATACTAAAACCTTGGATTTGCTAAGAAGTAGGCCTACATATAGGAAAATCTGGCTATTCGTCGCATTACCAGTCAGATAGATCGAGTCAGAAAGTCAGGAATTCAACAGAATAGAGAATAATAGGAAGCAAGCAAATGTTATACAACTTGTCTCAAATTTCCGAGTAGCCCATATAATGTCTACCAGGTGGGTCAGTCGGCCCTCGGGCCACACCCATGCCACGCCACTGGTTATCCCGGTTCATATTGTTAATATGCAATGAGGTAAAAGCTTTTGTTTATATGATAACTTCTGATTGACCATCCCTCAGCGTCACTGTCACTCACACCCCGACTGACGCCAATGGGTCATTCTTAAGAGTGACACCTGCCAAATCAGGATGGGTCTGTCTGTATGTCTCATTCGCTTGCTGTCCAGCTGTGCTTATCTCTGTGGTATGAAGTTGATCTACATCACTTGTCAATGGGCATCTGCATGGGAAAAAAAGAAGGAAAATATAGATAAATAAATAAACAATAAAATTTCTTTACTATATGTTTATCTTTGATAATTTAACCCTTTAACCCTCAAGCCAGCCAAAAATCGGCTTCTGTAATGATCTAGAGAAATAAATGAAATCAAGAGTTGATACTTACCTGCCTATCACTCTGATATTTCCTATACATTGGCTATCGCTCAATAAAACCTCAGATTAAAAAAGGTAGGTGCCCTTACTGGGCAGGGACAGTTGACAGTTCGGTGGATGCTAGCATCAAATTTGTGCATGCGCAGACTGACACTTCAACTGTGGGGTGGAGAGGTCGGGTCCATGTTAGGGAGGAAAGTATCAACTCTCGTGAAAAAAGAAACCAGTGATTTCATTTATTTCACTTCAAGAGTATACTTACTCCCTAACACTCTGATATTGCCAGAGTTTGTCGGTGAATTTGGCGGGAGGGAGGCGAGGTCAACAGACTAGCTCTTCCCTCTGCACTTTTGCGTTTGAGGCACCAACCTCTGAAAATTGTGTAAAACACAATGAGGAAATGATTTGAACATCGGGTAACATAACTGATGGCTGAGAGAAAGACCAATATGTCATATGCACACCACATCTTCCCCCCCTTTGGGAAAGGAGACATCGGACGAAAAGACTTCATTTTCGTACACTAATCATGAAATGAACCACATAAAACCTGAACCATTACCATATCAGCATAAAGGGTAACGTGACAATGAAAAAAATAAATTAAAAACAACACAATACAAGACTGACCTTGAAATCTTTGCCGATGCCATCAACTTCCCCATGGTGAAGAATGACACCGATGTAGCGTGGTCAAGTGGTTGTTTCGAGTGTTTAATTGTGCTGTCTATAAACAGTGAGAAAAACCCCTTCAAAATATGTACACCTAATTAAATTTTCAAAATTGATAAGGCGAGAGGATTAGTGATGTCACAAGGATAATGGTCAGTAAAACTTGAGACAAAGTGCCACTTTATATCTAGCAATAGAATTAGGTTTAAGGCTGTAGGCATCATACAGGTGACAGAAGAAATCGGCTACTACCCGAATAGATGAATACATTGGATTAATACATCTCTTTGAGCACCATTCTGTAAATCTGTTGATTTTATAATTATATGCTCTGTAAGTTGACCCCCTTCTGGTTTTTGCCATAAACATGGCTGCTTGCTCAGAAAATCCCTCCTTAATTTTGGATTCCTCGACAACATCCACGCAGTCAATTTGAACATTGACGGATTGTTGTGAAGGGTCTTGCTTGCCATGGAAGATAATTTTGTCCATCAGAAGCAGAAGAACCAGAAGGTCCAGCAGATCCACATACAATGATCGTCTTGGCCAATTTGAGGGCGATGAGAAGTACTTGGCATGCCTCGCCGTCTGATTTTCTGAAGAATCTTTGAAATCAGGATTGCTGGCGGGTATGCCTCTGCATACATTCCCTCCCCCCTGATAGCTAGCGCATCTGTTGTGATAGCGCTTGGATCTGGAATCGAAGAGATGTACATCGTCATCTTCGCATTCTTCTATGTTGCGAATAAATCTATGCTGCGTTTCCCCCAGTGGTTGAACACATGATCCGCCACAAAATGACTTACTTTTCATTAGATAGGTAAAACACTCATCCTTCGACTCAATGAGTCTGCTAGCAGATTTAGTCTTCCTGTTTCAATGCGATCCTGTGATCCCGGCACAAGCAAAGCAATTTCCATGTCATCATACAGACTGGCTGACTTCGTTCCGCCATGGCGGTTTATGTAAATCACTACTGTTGAATTGTCTGATAAAACTAGAACTATCTTGCCCTGAACGTTCTCCACAAAATATTTCAGGCCCAGAATTACTGCCCATAATTCCAGTAGGTATTGATATGTTCCAGTGACTGATCCAGTTTCCATAGCCCTGATACTGTGGCTTCTTCCAGGCAAGCTCCCCATCCCACCATTGATACATCTGATTACATCGTCATTTGAGGGTGGAGACAAGTGAGCATTCCCATTCCCCCCCCCCCCTACCACCGCCAGGAGATTCTCTCACCATCCATCATTGAAGGTGGTGAATAACAGGTTCCAACAGTGATCCTGTACTCTGGATCCACTGTGTCATGAGAAATAACCTGATAGGCCACCTGCGTAAGGCTACCTCACAGTGGAATGGCTGGTTCCAGAGAAATAATCAACGCCAGCATTGTCAAGTAAACCCGTGCCAGGACATGACGACTGTTGCACACTGACTGTATCAGCAAGATGAGTATTTCTACTCTCGCCTGAGTAGGATACAATACTATCTCTAGATTGAAGACCATGTCCAGGTAAACAAACTTCTGGGATGGAGTCAAGAGTTTTCAAAACTATCTCCAGATTTGCTGATAGACTTTCCTGATTGTGTGCTTTTAACAGCCAGTCATCTATGTAAGTGTGGACTGTTATGCTTCTCCTGCAGAGGTATGCTGTAATAGCAAAGACCACCCTGGTGAAGATCCGAGGAGCAGTGGAAATAACAGATACTGACGAAATCTCCCCACAAATGGAATGCGAAAATATGTATCCTTCAGGTCTATTGATGCCATCCACATTCCCTTCTCCAATCCTGTCAACACCGTTTTGATTGTTTCCATCTGGAAACTCGGTGTGTTGATGAACTTTCTCAATGGTTTGAGGTTGAGAATTGGTTTCCACCCTTTAGTGCTTTTTGTTACTAGAAACTAAACGAAATCACGGATTCTTTTTTCATGAGAGTTGATACTTACCACCCTGATACTCTATGATATTTCCTAATCTTCAATAATACACAGAATTAAAACGAAACTGACCCCCCTGGGCAGGTTACACAACTGACAGCACAACGGATGTGCAGCCCAAACTCGCACATGCGCGGGGCTGACTCAATCTATTACAAAATATTGGCTAACCTAATTGCAACATAAAACGCCGATAGACCGAGCCTCTGAGGCGCGGAGAGGCCGGGATCGTATCAGGGTGGTAAGTATCAACTCTCGTGAAAAAGAAATCCCTGATTTCGTTTATTTCACATCAAGAGTATACTTACCACCCTGATACTCTATGATATAGCCAGAATTCGGCGGGAGGGAGGCGAAGGTCAGAAGACCGGCCCATCCCTGGGAGAGCAAGCTCTTGCTTTTGGAGCACAACAAACATCTGAAATTGTGTATGTAAACACAAGCAGGAAATGATTTGGACATCTGATAAAACGACCAATGTTGAGAGTAATGACCATTTCACATCCGCTCCCTCATCCCCCCCCCCCCCTTTTAAAGAGGGAGCGATGACCTCGATGTCCTATACGCTCTCTATGTACTCGTGCTAAAAGACTATAAGACATCGGACGAAAGCTTCATTTCATATACTCTCAGATGGAACCACAAAGAATACAGAACTATCACCATTAGTAAGTAATATATAAAACGTGGCAAAAAATAACCATCACCAAATATAGGACTAACCTATTTTGACGAGATTCCCTTTGATCACCGCTGGCGATGATAGGTACAGTACGGAAAAGCGGGGTTCCCCCCACAAAATTGCACTGTGTGTGAGTCAACGGCCTTATGTACAATATTTACAAATATATACAGATTTAACATTTATGTAAAATCGATAAGGCAAGTGGATTTGACGTGTCAAAGGTAATGATCTGTAAAACTAGACTCACAGTGCCAATGTGCTACTGACATAATGTCGTCCACCGACACTCCGTTAAACAGAGCCGTGGATGTCACTACGCCACGGACACTGTGAGCCTTGGCCATGTCAACTTGTTTTCCCGTGGCGGCTCTGTGGAAATGCTGGATGCATTTCACAATCCACCTAGAAATGGTATCTTTAGAAGTTCTCCCATGGGGTTCAATGTAAGATAGCCATAAAGCATTAGGGTCCATCCGCCATTCCTGTGTACGTTGTTTATAATGTGTTAATGCACGGACTGGACACCAAGCCTTTGAATTATGATCAAACCAAGTCAAAGCGGGTAAAACTATAGGCTGACCAGGATATTTTAAAGACTGGTTTTTTGCCATAAAGTTAACTCTAGGTAGAAGCCTAAGGCCTTCCCCTGTCACCACAAAACGGTCTGGCTTTGCTGACAAAGCATGTATTTCACTTCTTCGTCTAGCTGAAGCTGCAGCAATCAGAAAAACTGTTTTAAGCATCAACATTTTCATGGAAATGGAGCTTAGTGGTTCAAAGGGTTTATCTGCTCATACTTGAAATACTAACGATAAACTTCAAGACAGAATCACTGGAGGATTCCTTGGTCTTAGATTACCCATTCCTTTGATTAAAGTATTTAGATTACATACTTCATCACGTCTCTTATTAGCCAAGCAAGGGATAACTGACATTAAAACTGACTTGTAGCCAGCAATAGAATTAAGCTTGAGTCCATAGGCATCAAAAAGATAACAAATGAAATCGGCTACTACCTGAATAGATGCTTCCATTGGAT
Source organism: Chaetoderma sp. LZ-2023a (assembly GCA_034401795.1). Classification (NCBI taxonomy): domain Eukaryota; kingdom Metazoa; phylum Mollusca; class Caudofoveata; order Chaetodermatida; family Chaetodermatidae; genus Chaetoderma; species Chaetoderma sp. LZ-2023a. The sequence goes on along the minus strand of CM067359.1, from coordinate 74,583,968 downwards.
TAATACATCTTTTTGAGCACCATTCAGCAAATCTGTTGATTTTATAATTATATGCTCTGGAGGTTGACCCCCTTCTGGCTTTTGCCATAAACATGGCTGCTTGCTCAGCAAAACCCTCCTTAACTACCGATTCCTTAACAACATCCACGCAGTCAATTGGAACATTGACGGGTTGTTGTGCAAGGCCTTGCCCTGGAAGATTATGTTGTCCATCAGAGGCAGAGGAACCGGATTGCAGACCAGAAGGTCCAGCAGATCCGTGTACCATGATCGGTTTGGCCAATTTGGGGTGATCAGAAGCACTTGGCATTCCTGCTGCTTGATTTTCTGGAGAACTTTTGGAATCAGGATTGCTGATGGGAATGCGTATGCATACATTCCCTCCCAGCTGATAGTTAACGCATCTATTGCGATAGCGCTCGGATCTGGAATCGGAGAGACGTACGTCGTCATCTTTGCATTCTTGTTCGTTGCGAATAAATCTATGTTGGGCTTGCCCCAGTGGTTGAACAGGCGATCCACCACACATTGATTTAGTTGCCATTCCATGGGAAGAATGCTCATTCTTCGGCTCAATGAGTCTGCTAATAGATTTAGCCTTCTCGGAATATGAACTGCTTTCAGGGAAATCCCATAATCTAGGCACCAGCAAAGCAGTTTCCATGTCATCATACAGAAACTGGGTGACTTCGTTCCGCCCTGGCGGTTTATGTAAGTCACTACTGTTGTATTGTCTGATCGAACCAGAATACTCTCGCCCTTGACCTTCTCTAGGAAGTGATCCATGGCTAAGATTACTGCTCGCATTTCCAGCAGATTGATATGTTCTTTTGACTGATCCAAATTCCAAAGCCCTGATACTTTGTTTTCTTCCAGGCAAGCTCCCTATTCCTCCATTGATGCATCTGCGAACATTGTTAACTGAGGGTGGGGAGGTGAGAACACCACCCCTGCCAGGAGATTTTCTCTCTTCATCCACCATTGAAGGTGGTGAATAAGAGGTTCCAACACTGGCACCCCTGAGTCCAGGAAACCCGTTCTCTGGGTCCACTGTGTTATGAGAAATAACTGGATTGGCCGCCGGCGTAAGGCTGCCTGAGGAATGACTGGTTCCAAAGAAACCATCAACATTTTCAAGTAGACCCATGCCAACACATGACGACTGTTGCACACTGACTGTATTACTGAGATGAGTATTTCTACTCTCTCTTGAGATGGGTAAACATATACTATCTCTAGATCGAAGAACATGCCGAGGTTTGTTCCCAGGTAAACAAACCTCTGGGATGGAGTCAGCTCTGACTTTTGAAAGTTGATTAACCAGACTAAATCTATAAGAATTTTCAAAACTATCTCCAGATTTACTGATGAGACTTTCTTGAGTGTGTGCTTTTAACAGCCGGTTGTTTATGTACGTGTGGATTGCTATGTGACTCCTGCGGAGGTATGACGTCATAGCTTGGACCGCTCGAGTGAAGACCCGAGGAGCCGTCGATATACCAAATGGGAGAACCCTCAATTCCCTGCTGAGGGTGGAAGGCAGGGGGTGCTGCTCGAACACGCTCCCTGCGGAGCACTTCACTTGCAGCGCCCTCTGGTTGTTCACCAGGTTTACGATTTGTTGGAGATGCAGGCCTTATTCACCTCCAAACAACCCTGGACCTGCCATCGGCGTCCGAAGAAGCCGATTGTACAGGTCCTGTGAGGGGCACAAATTGTCACGGGCAAATGTGCGCCTCGCCCGTAAACTCCTGGTTACGGATCTCGTCATAAAGTCCAGAGTCAGGTTAATGCCGTCCTGGGTGGCTCTCTGGACTGCAAGAGGAGAAGTTTGGTGGGCCACGGATGCTGCTACTACCACCTGTAGCAGCTGGGAAACGTGGGAGACCTGAGATGGCTCCTCTCGTACTTCCGTGTCCCGCGCCCCGTGTTAGACTGGGACCCAGGCCGCGTGTCTTTGCCCAAAGCCGCACGGTCATCCGTGCAAGGCTTTGGAACCACGCCATACTTCTGATATAGATCAGAACTTATATGCCAGCGCCGTGCCACCTTGCGAGGGGCCTTCGCAAGGCGTCCTTTCGGCAGAATGGACATCTCTGCCGCAGCGAACATATCAATGATATGCTCCGCATATGGCAGAGATGGCATGGTGCTCGTCACTGGTTTCCCTCCCAACCACGGGCGCTGATCCCACTGCGAAGCCGGTGGATCCACCTGGAGTTCTGGCTTGATGTTCACCAGCCATTGGCAAGCATCCAGCCACTCTTCCTCGGTGGCCATCTGTGAATGTTCGACGAGCCTAGGGCCTTCGTCGTCCTCAACCACATTCACTGGTGGGGTAATGGCCGGAACTGAAGACACTCCTGGAAGCCAGGGAAGCCATACGGACCCGCAAGGGACGGCATGGCTTGCGCCATGGCTATTCCAGAAGCCGGATCTACGGCGTCATGGGAGGCTAAAAACATGACGTCACAGTCCGGGCCTTCCTCACGGTAACTCTCGGCAAGACGAGGGATACGGTAAGGATGGCCATCGGCTCCTAGCCATTGAGCCATGAAACCCACTCCCGAAGAAGTAGTTCCGTGGAAAAGGTCACCCATGGGCCCCACGGGGGCCCATGGGAATCCATTTCCATGGCCATTGACACATCGGTAAGCCATAACAGTGTCGTCCTCTTCTTCCTGCCCAGAAAGATTAGACGCCAAGCTTGAAACGGGATCAAGCTCGGCCTGGGCAGGAGGGATATCGCCTGAGGCGCTGATACCTTTAGCCTTAGGCTGCTCTAGAGCACTCGATAAGTGAGCGCCGGAGGCCATGGCTTTCACTCCTGGGTCCACGGGCGAGGCAAGCCTCAGCGCCAGACCAACGGGACCCGTCTCTGGGTCTATAACGAAAACTGGTTTGCTAAGAGAACCAGACCCAGAGACGGGAACACTGTTCCGGAGCAAATTAAGAAGACAATGACGAACCTGGCCCGGGAAGCAAGTTGCGAAGCAACTCCGGGACAAGATCCGTGATCGTCTTCTTCATTTCTCCCATCATTTTAAGATTGAAGGCCTCCATATGTCTGGCATGGATGCCTTCCTCTTCTTACCACACTCTTTTTCCAGACGCCTCTTCTCGTCTGCCGCCCGGTCCTTTACCTGCTGATTTAAAAAATCAGTTAACACCTCCACCAGCCACGACTCATACACATGGCAATTTCGAAGAGGTCTGCATGTACTGCACCTAGTGCAGTCATAAGGGAAAAAGCGGGCCTTCACAAAACGGTGCCAGGAAGGGCATTTGTTCTCAATAACCCTCTGAAAAGACACAAACGGAAGCAATTAGTTTTTAGTTATGACGAACCAAAAAACCAATTGCAGAAGGCTAATAAGATCCATCAGGAAAACTTTTGACCATCAAATGAAAGATAAGCCAAGCCCATCGAAAAAACTATAGGCCTGCCAAAAAGTAAACAAATCCTAAAACCTTGTTATACTTCTTTAAGAAGACAAGGGAGACATAAGAATTTGAACTTGAATACTTGAGAGGCAAACTTTTTTAGACTTCTTAGACTTCACAGCTCAAAACAAAGATTCATTAGTAATTGAACTTTATGAGCACAATGAACCTATGCAAACCATCAAGAGAGATAAATAACTCAACACTCAGTCAAAAAACTTCTAAAATATTTAGAAATAAAATGACTGAAATTTTTTCTCTCCTAAATAACCTCATAAGATGACTTCTGAGGATGAGTGAAGTCTGATAAACAACACAGGAATACATGATCCCGAGTCCAAAACCCTGTGGTGGGGGGAGAATGCGGAGAAATTACTTCTTATGGTAATAACTCCCTCAGCAAACTCATAATAAAATAGAAGGACCCAGAAACCAAGTATAAATAGTGTTTAAATAAAAGGATACCCTTCAAATATCAGCTCATGTGTCTGACAAATAAAGCACAACATGCGTTAGCTAATATATAGGCCTCATCCATAAAAGAGCTAGCCTAATAAAGACGTATCCACGAGATAGCGTGAATCCCGGAAATACCATCCGAGTCAACACACTAATTTTTTATCAATAAATTTACTAAAGTACACCCGATGGCTTGGACCGGGAGCATCCTCCGGTGACTTGGCAGCGTCAGACATACTAATAATCAGTCAAACAAGTTGCAAAACAACTCAAAGCTTCAAAAAGAAAGAAAGCAAAAGCAAGGCTAAAAAGCGTGTTGCAATGGCAGATCAATATTTTAAGAAGAGAATGAGTCAGCCCCGCGCATGTGCGAGTTTGGGCTGCACATCCGCTGGTCTGTCAGTTGTGTAACCTGCCCAGTGGGGGCGGTTTCCTTTTAATTCTGAGTATTATTGAAGCTAGGTCGATATTTAGGAAACATCCTAAAGTATCAGGATGGTAAGTATACTCTTTATGTGAAATTCACCATGTTATGGCCTAGATCGGCTGTCACTATACCATTGGCAAGCCGCGGTATGTGATACGGCCGGCCATCAGCTCCAACCATGCAACCCTTTGCACCATTAATGCTGCTCCTGCGGGAGTAGACCCATGGAAAAATTTCCCCATGAGGGGTGCCTGTTGGTCTAATTCGATGGTCATGGCGTCATCGGGTGACCCCAGCAGATAATCCTCTTCTTCCCGGCCAGAAAGATAAGACTCCAGGTTAGCAAAGAGCTCTAACCCGGACTAGGCTAGGGAAGGTACCATAAGCACAGTACCTGGGGAGTGTGGATGCTCCATGGGAGCCATAAAGCGGGAACCTATGTCCATCACTCTACCCCAAGATCCACCGACGAGGCAAGCCTTCAGCCAGGATCATTTAGGGTTGCTCCTGGATCAACTGGCGAGGCAAGCCGTAAGCCAGGTTCTACAGCAGGCAGGAGCAACCTCTGAATCTCAATGGAAAACTGGTAAACCTCTAGGACGAGATTCAGAGCCGGGGATTATCTGCCCGATGGCAGATGGAGAAGACAATGAATTACCTGGTCCAGGGAGCATGCCGCGAAGCAACTCTGGTCCCAGGTCTTTGATTGTCTTCTTCATCTCCTCCATCATCTCAAGCCGGAAGGCCTCCATGTGCATGGACATGGAAACCTTCCTCTTACCCGTACCACTTACACTGCCACGTTCGTTTTTAGCCCGCTTCTCTTCTTCGCTCACTTCATCCTTCGCCTGCAACTTTGACAGAATAAGTCTGGCCCCCACTCCACTGTTTGCATGACATCACATTTAAGCACAGGTCCACATGTACTACATTTGGTGCATACATGGGGGTAGAACTTTGGTCTGAGAAACCTCCCACAGGAGACACAACCAGATTTCTGAAAGGCCATAAGATGAAGACAATGAATTTTTTAGTTAAATTACTAAAATAAAAACCAAATAAAAAGGGAGCAACAACTTTGAAACCATGAAAGAATAGTTGCTAAGAAAGATAAACCCACCTTGGACAAAATGAGATGTTAATAACAACAAAGGGCTGATTATGATGACATATCCCCAAAAACATGGAGACAATCCAAAAGACAACACCATCCAGGTCAATGACGAATTGTATTCAACACACAAGAGCATAAAGCATAAGTGATGAATAAAGTAATAATATATACCAACAATCAGAGAAATCAGACGAGAAAATATTGGATGCCTCAAACCCCGCTGTCTGCAGACATATCGCATTTAAGCAGAGGTCCACACATACAGTACAGATCTTAGTTAGCTTTACTTAAACGCATCCTAAAACTCGTTTAAAACGCGTCTGTATGGCGTCATTTTCTCGTAGTGATTTGCTTAGGCATAGCGCGTTTGGTAAAATTTCAATACGCATCTTGAATTTTATCTTGACGGGCTAAAATTTTGACACTACGGATTTGACATTTTGAATGATGGGTTTAACTTTTTGCCCTACGCCAAATGTTTGATAGCGTTTGAAAATCTTACGATAAATTAAACGCGCCATCAATTCCAACCGCGGTTCTCCAGTTCTTTCGACGAGTCCTATGGCTAGAAGCAACCGGGTACTTGGTTCCTAGTCTAGGCAGAACCGCTTATCAGTACATGTTTCCTCCGTACATGTATCTCGCGTGCTTTGCACACTTTGAGCAATTCGTACAGCAGATTTTAACTTATTTATGTCAATTTGTGGCTGGATTTATCAGAAGATGCATTTAATTTAGTGTTTCTTCGCGGGATTCGTCTAATTTCTGCGTTTTTATAGTGAAAATCTCGATATATCTAATGCCGAATGGACAATCGTCTTGAACTGGAACACCATTCCATTCTGATGACATCATCCCGTATATATTTAACCTCGTTATCTTTGATTGGCAGAGATATTGTTGGAAAAGCCATTAATGGCAAATCTGACTGGTTGAACTAATCTCATGACGCTTTGACAGTTGTGTACTATTAGACGACAGTAAAAAAGCAACATAACCTAAACAAGGATTTGCAGACTTTGGTTGTGATCTGGACAAAAACCAAAACAAGGATTTGCAGACTTTCGTTGTGATCTGGACAAAAACCAAGTTTGATCCAGATTGGGTAGAAATTTTAATCCACGGATATATTGGGAAAAACTGGTCAGATTTTGCTCACATTTTAATAAAGGAGGTTGTGTGATCATACATTAAGATTTACCAACCCTGGAAGTGATCAAAAGAAAAATTATAGGCTGTGGGTTACAATCTATGATAACTTGGATCTATCTGAAAAAATTCCTCTAAGTGATTGGTTGATGGCATGTCATAGCAATCGACCACGTTCACTACCCCAGGGGAGGAGCCAAATGTAATACCAGAAATGTGGCTGAAATGCAACCATGAATCTCGACTTCATGACAGCAATGAACTCTGATAATTGACTTCAAACATAATTTAAATTTAGAAGGCTTATCAACAAGGGCAACTTTTCTGTTTATATCATGTTTGGTTGATCATACTGGTCTTAAACTTGGACACATGCCTCCTTATAATGACATGGCATCACACAATGATGTTCTGGCCAAAAGGTAAAAATCACTGATACGCATGGCAACCATCTGCTGTCCGCCGTCCATCCGTCAACTTATGTTTTTAAACATAAGTTGACGGATGGATGACTGACAGCAAATGGTTGCCATGCGTATCAGTGATTTTGACCTTTTGGCCAGAACATCATTGTGTGATCCCGTGTCATTATAAGGAGGCATGTGTCCAAGTTTAAGACCAGTATGATCAACCAAACATGAGATATAAACAGAAAATTTGAGCTAAACGCAAATTAGATGCCACCGGGCGACGTGCATGGTATCACAATAGCCCATTTTACTTCACAGTTGAGATAAAAATGGCCTCTTGCACTCTATAGTAACCTACAACATTTGTTTGAAATCCATCCACCGCTTTTGGAGGAGTTACATTACACAGAGATTGGCGTGGATCGCTGTGAAAAATCTGGAGGTCTTAAGGGGAAATGATCTGTGAGAGCAGGGGTTAAAATTAACATGAGCGTGAGGTTAGCAGAAATTGACCAGGGCTAGTACAACTTGTAACTGACCAACCCAATGGTAACAATTTGACATGTCAACTCTTTATTGGTCAAGGTGGTAAAAAAATTCCTCTATTGTGAGCAGAATAAGACGACTATTTTTGGAAATTTACCAGTAGAATGACTGGCTCGATAATTGAGCCAGTCATTTCAGTGGTAACATTTAAAAAATAGTCTTCCCGTGGTCTGCAAAGATTTGAAGGGCTATAGTAGAATCTAGTAATCACTAGTCCTATCTAAATGTAGTGGCTCATCTGGCTTAATTTAAACTATTGAGAGGGTGTCAAATGATGTGCGAAAGTGTGGGCAGGACTATGGGAAATCTAGATAAATCTGGAAGACACCAATCTCTGACTACATAAAATAAATGTTGTCAGCCAATCCACAATCATATGGATAACCCACATACCAAATTTGGTTGAATTCCACCCAACTGTTTGGGAGGAGATAGCATGATGAATGGATGGAGACAAATGTATCCTAATTTTTTTTAAACATGGAGATAAAGAAAGGACTCGAGGAGATTTTAAAGGTAGGTAGGTAATTAATTCAACGTCATCATACTAAAATTAAATTTTCTTTCAGATTGAGAAATTAGGCTACCACCATCATCTAACATGCCACATTGCTTTCAGGACCTGTCGGTGAAAGGGTTAAACATAGCAAAAGCTGGAATTGGCATGAGGATAAAACAGAAATTTAGATTTTCTAATGGATGGATCCACTTTTAGCTATGCCCCGTCCCGACCGTGTGTTGGGATCAGTATGTACTTTGAATCCTGAATTCCAAATTTCATGGTAACTATAGATATAGCTAACCTGTTGAATATTTTGAAACTAATTTAGAGTAATCTGACTGGGGTCCGTTGTTAAATATTCAACATAATGTTTACTAAATAGTAAAGACATACAATTCGTACAACTGACTCTTAAAAGTTCAAAAGATTTAGCTACGTCAGCCTACATATGATGTAATTCATTATGACATCATATACATAACACTTTAACACTCATGCAGGGTTTTGCGGAGGCAGGGCCCTTGCACCATTTAGTGCTCTAAAATTCACACCATCCAATCATTACCTTCACAATTGCTGGATACAAGTCAGCTTTGGCATCAGTTATCCCTTGTCTAGCCAACAGGGATAGTCCAGAGGTGGCCCAGTTAAATGTGATGGTGAAGGGAATGAGCAATCTCCGACCGAGACAACCGGTAGTCATTCCAGCCTGGAGTCTATCTTTAGTGCTTAATGTACTGGCCAAGCACCCTTTCGAACCATTGCGTTCGGCTAGTCTAAAGCATTTGACTCTAAAGGCGGTCTTTCTATTGGCAGCTTCCTCAGCTAGAAGGCGCAGTGAGATCCATGCACTTTCAGCAGAGAGGGACCGATTTATTGTCTCCGGAGAGGGTCTGCGTCTTCTGCCAAGAGCAGAGTTTAGGTCAAAGAATCAATCTTTGAGATATCCCGGCAAACCGATCATTATACCGAAACTAACAAGTTTGATCGTGATGCCAGTGTCTGGTGCCCGGTCCGTGCTTTGACTAAGTACAGAAAACGGACAGACTCGTTACGGTCGAACGATAGACATCTATGGATCTGCCATAAGAAGCCTTATGGCGCCGCATCCATGGATACCTCTCGTTGGGTAGTCGAATGCATTCAACTACTCACGAGATGGCGATTGGGCACCAGGTGCAATGCGCAAGGGCACACAATATTAGAGGAATAACCGCCTCGACCGCCCTTTACAGTGGTGTTCCATTAGAAGACATCATGGCCATTGCACAATGGCACTGTGAGTCCTCATTCAGGGATTACTATATGAGGGATATGTCAGACTCAGCCAATCCACTCGCTTTAGCTGTTTTGAAACGATAGTTAAGCGACCACACTGCTCTCCTCCCTTTTTTGACTTTGGTAAGAAAGAATTAAGAAGCAGACATGGTCGAGCGAGAGGATGACAACCAGATTGTGTCACTGATGGCCGGACAAGTGAATGGTTGGAGGCGGTACGTCTGGAATCCAGTTATCATGAGGTAATTCAAGATTGAGTTTTTTGTATTATGTCTATATATCTTTGTGTTTTCAGGCGAGATGCATGTTCGTGAGTTCTCTCCCTTTTCTTAGGAGGAAAAGGGGGGGGGGTGGGGTGGGGGCAGTGATGCGAATGTGATTCGGTTCCGTTAACTTGATGGTCCTTTTAGGTCTCCGTTAGTCAAGTTTTAAGTCTAGCTCTTCCTCCAAGGGGCAAAAGTAGCAGTTATGGCTTGCCCCTTCCCACCAGGTTACTGACCAAATCTGGTGTATATCAGAAGTAACAGAATGGTGAGTATTGATCGAAGGAGAATGAAGGAAATTTAAATCTCCCTTTCTCCGAGATCTAACAATACTCACCATTTTGTTATGGACCCAGCCTCCCAGCCCCACGGAGGCAAGCCATGGGTTTCTCTTGTTTGGTGGCTATGCAAACAATATGAGCTCTGCGGTAGACGGGTACTCGGCAGTTGGGAGCCGAGTACCCGGTTCCAAGGAGTCGGTAAAGCTTTCTAAGTCTATAGTTCTAGAGCCAGCTGTCAGGGCCAGCTGCATCTCAGAAGTAACAGAATGGTGAGTATTGTTAGATCTCGGAGAAAGGGAAATTTAAATTTCCTTCATTCTAGAGGCTTGCAGCAGTCAGACTGCTAAAGAGGACCTGAGAAACATTTCTCAAAAACTATGAAAAGATTGGCTCACAGTAACATAGCATACAGTGGAGAGATTCATTGCTAACTAACCCTTTAACCCTCGTATTTGTTCAAGAAAACTTAAATTTTCTCATAGAAAATGTCCATTTGCAGACCAAAAGAAGACTGTTTTCAAATTTACCACTGGAATGACTGGCTCGGTTATCGAGCCAGTAATTCCAGGTGGTAAATTTTCAAAAATAGTCTTCTCTTGGTCAAACGGACATTTCTCAAGACTACTGCAGAAGCAGTTTTTGGCTTATATGAGTGTTAAATGGCTAAGCCCTGACGACGTTTTACTTGTTAAATGTAGTTAACCCAATAGTCCAGTGTGTCACTGGATGAATCCAGTTTTAGCTATGCCCCGCCCATTCCTAGCTAAGCTCCGCCTACGTTTTGTATGTGTTAGGATTGATCAAACCCTGAACTCATTGAATCTCAATTTCCAGAAAACTATAACGGTAAGCTGTTGTATATTTTTAATATAATTTGACTGGGTGCTGTTGCTACCTATGGCCAAGTCAAATTTAAGTTTCAAAATATTCAACAGCATCATTATTACACAGTAAAGACAAGACATACAATTCGCACAAACTTATGCGTTTATGATGGACTTAGATACGTCATACATTACGCAATTGCCTGTGATGTCATTATCTACTTATGACATCATATACTTGACTGACAGATTGGATTCCTCTATTTCTAGGCAACTTAACCATTTAACAGTCTTATCAGCCGTAAACGGATTTTGCAGTGGTCTTGAGAAATGCCCATTTGCAGACCAAGGGAGACGTATTTAAAATTTATTACTGGAATAACTGGCTCGATAACCGAGCCAGTTAACCGAGCCAGTTACAGTGGTAACTTCTCAAAAATACTCTTCTCTTGGTCTGCAAATGGATATTTTCTATGAGGATTACAGGATTAATACAGGAAAGTTGTTGGATAAGCAAATATTTTGATCATCTTGAGATAATTTGACCATTTACATGATTAATTTTTGATAGATTAAACAAAATCATGAATATCTTTTTTCACGAGATTTCATACTTACGTCCCTAACACTCTTTGACATTCCCTAAATATCAACCTACACTCAATAAAGCTCAGATTAAAAAAGTTAGCTTCCCCCTACTGGGCAGGAACTAAGTTGACAGCTCGGCATATGACTGCCCCAAACTCATGCATGTGCACACTGTCACTTCCTTGTACTTGCACTATTGGCCGACAAAATGCAACATACAAGCCTAAAGACTGAGCATCTACGGGGCGGAGAGGCCGGATCCATGCTAGGGAGGTATGTATAAAATCTCTCGTGAAAAAATCTGTGATTTAATTTATTTCCCTTCAACAGTATACTTACCGCCTTAACACGCTTTGATCCAGAATCCGTCAGTGAATTTGGCGGGAGGGAGGCGAGGTCAGAAGACTAGCTCATCCCTGGAAAAGCCAAGCTCTTTTTGAATTTGAAGCATGAACATCTGAAGTTGTGTATGAGAGACGACCAGGAAATGATTTGAGCATCGGCTAACACAACCCATGTTCGAGAGCAATGACCATTTGTCATATGTGCTCCTCCCCTCCTTTTGAGATAAGAGAAGATATGACTTCAATGTCCCACATGCTATAATGTACTAGTGCTAATGTACTATAGGACATTGGCCCAAAGGCTTCATGTTTGTATAAACTCATTGGAAAGCCACATAAAACATAAACCATCACCATATTTACATAACGGGTAAAAACGTTACAAAAATAGGAAACAACAAAAGACTAACTTTATTTATCTTTGCCCTGGACACCGTCTTCCCCTTGGTGAAGAACGATGCAGTACAGTAAAGCAGTTGTTTCCCATAATTAAGTGTACTGTTTGGAAACAGTAAGAAAGCCTTATTTACACTAGTTACCTGTTCATTTTTCAAAATCGATAAGGCGAGAGAATTGGTGGTGTCACGAAGATAAGGGTCGGTAAAACTTGACCTAGTGCCACTGTGCTAGCGATATCATATCATCCGTGGGAACCCCATTAATCAGAGTGATGGAAGCCAGTGCTACGCCATGCCCAGTGTGAGTCTTGGCCAATTATAAACTTGTTTACCAGTGGCAGATTTGTGGCAAAATTGGATACATTCCACAATCCACCTTGAAATGGTATCTTTGGATGCCCGGTCATGGGGGTTCAATATATGACAACCATAACGCTGTTGAGTCCGTCCGCCATTCCTGGGTATGTTGTTTGTACCTGTTTAATGCGTGCACTAGACACCATGCTTTTGAAGTAGGATCATATCTAGTTAAAGCTTGTAAAATAATTGGTTGACTTGGGCATTTCAATGACTGATTCTTAGCCATGAAATTAATCCAAGGTAGAAGCCTAAGGCTGTCCACCGTAACCACATAATGGTCCGACTCAGCAGATAAAGCATGAATTTCGCTTCTCCGCCTTGCCGAGGATGCAGCAATTAAAGTTTTATCTTAACAATTTCATTGAAATGGAACTTAGTGGTTCAAGGTGTTTTTCAGCTAGTACATGAAGCACTAGAGACAAATTCCAAGACGGAATCGCTAGTGGATTTCTCAGTCTTAGATTACCAATGCTTTAAATTAAAGTATTTAAACTACATACTGACATCACTTCCCCATATTTGCCAAGCAAGGGGATAACAGACATTGGCAATATAATTAGGTTGTTATTACACCACAAAAACATCCATTACCGTTCAATCACTACTTGCTAAATCAATTATTTGCATTTTGCTATCAGAATAAGATTTTTATGCCTGCATACACACCTCCCCATGCCTAATCCTATTCCTATGGACCCTCAACCAGGCTACTGGTTGAGTACCACCTCCAGCCTACCATCAGGTATAGACTGGCACCAGTCTATACTCACCTCATAGTGACGCTTGTCACTACGCGCGCTCACGCATGCGCATCAGAGCCCGAATAGGAAACAGATTCACTTTTCAATTATTCTGCATGCAGAATAGTTGTCTAAAAATATTTATATAAGTTTTTGTGTTTTGCGCTGTGGCAGCGATACCTTTTGACTTTATATCTCGGAACAATATGCCCAATATGAAGTCAGTCCTCCCTAAGTTACGTCTAGGAGTATAATTGTGTTTATATGGTATCTTATAGACGAATTTATATATTACCGGTTTTCGCGAAGATCGTTTTTGCTTCGTGGTATCTTGATTGTTATGCCTATCCTAAATCATCATCATCATTGATAATGTCCAGTCCATATATAGAGCCTGTAACGAAGTTATTTCGAGTGCATTATAAGGATTATATTAAAATCCCTTGAAAGTTTCTGGTAAGGAAATTTGAATTTTCCCGCCGTTAGAACTGAGTTGAGGGTGTGTCTTGTGTGAGAGTTTGAGCGGTATGCTCCATTGTTACGTTTTTTCGTTTGTAGGAGTTAGCGAAAAGGTCAGATAAGACTAAATGTTCGTCGGCAAAATGTGATCGTCATCACTCGATTCTGCCCTGTAGGTGGGGCTTAGAATACACCTTCCGTATCCTCTGCGTGTCGTAAGAGGCGACTAAAGGAGGTAAGGGTGAGGTAACCCTGACAGAAACCTCGAGTGCTGAAGACGGAGGTTCCAGGCCGCACGGCGCACTCTAATAAACCATGGATCCACGCACTTAACGCTTATGATCATGTCGATAGTCACTTACAGGACTGGCGGTATGATCAGCGAACGAAAAGAAGAAGATCACTCGATTCGCCGGGGACGTTTGTGCGAAGTGTCCTGTACTACTAATGCTATGTGTGTGATTTGTAAAGGGTGGCCGGTTTTCGGTAGCGAAAGCGTTCTTTAAAGATTGTCGGTCTAACAATCGCTGCCTCTGGTCGTCCTTCCCCTTCCTCCGTTGCTAGCAAGACAAGGGCGGTGTCCTTTGCTTCAACCTCTGTTCCGTTATCGGTAGCAACGGAGGGGGGATATTCATCGGGAAATTCGGACGCCGTGATGGCGCTCTTTGCTAGGTTGGAGTCGTTTGCCACCGTTTTGATGAAATCACTTGATGAAAGGATCTCTTCTGCAATAAAAGAGGCAAAAAGGAAGGAGAGCTCGTCAAGCTCAGAGGATAGCCCGAAGGCTAGCGGGCGTTCCCGCAAATGGGGAAAGCCGGTCCCCCTGTCCTCTAGACAGGTGATGGAATCGCTGAAAAAGCAGAAGACAAGAGCATCTAAGCTCTTGAAGGTGTGCTCGGAGGGTGCACCACAGAAAATCCACGTTAGACTAGAAGGTGACGGGCATAACCTTCAAGCAGTGGTGGCGTCGGTTGAAGCTGGCGTCCATAAGGCTAGTACTTATGAAAATGCCAATGTAACGGTGGTTCCGGTGGTTAAAGTAGTCTCGAAAGCGGCCATTGTTGAGAGGTTGTTACCTAGTCTTGCTAATTCCGGCTACTTCCGTTTTACGATTCTCATTCTTTTTCCGGCCGGACTTCCGGTTTAGCGAGACATCCGGGTCGTCAAGATCCGGTTCCGGCTTCGGTAGCTTCCGTTTCCGGAAGGACTTCCGGTTTGTGGGGGTGTGTGATCCGGGTCGGCAAGATCCGGTTACCACTTCCGTTTCGGTAACTTCCGGTCTGTCTTCCGGTTATGTAGGACATCCGGGTCCTAGAGGTATAGTGTCTACTTCCGTTTCCGGGTCTTTTAGCGCTTCCGGCCATTCCGGATATCCGGAGTCTGAGGACTCTTTTTATTTTCCGAATTCTGGTAGAGGCGTTTCCGGTTCCAGGGTGGACACTAGTCAGTTTACTTCCGCTTCCGGTATTAGAAGTGTACTTCCGGGTCGGTCAGACCTGGATGTAATTCCGATTTCCGTTTCCGGTTTCATGAGAGCTTCTGGAAGAATGCTTCGCATTGTTCATCAATTTCCGGTTCCGTTTTTTCAGTTCCCTCTTCCAGTTAGTCTGTACATCCGGATTGTAGGATCTTGATCAGTTCCGGTAGTCTACTTCCGGTTTTATCCATTTCTTTTTTCTTTTTTTTTCCACATCCGGATTTCGTTCAGCCGGGGATAGGGTCATTTCCGGTTTTACCCGGCATTACATGTTACATCCATTTCCGGGTTTTCAGCTTCCTCTTCCGGTAATTCTGTACATCCGGGTTGTAGGATTTTGATCAGTTTCCGGTAGTATACTTCCGGGTTTATGCATTTCCGTTTCCCTTTTTCCATATCCGCATTCCTAGAATCTAGTCATCTTCTTGCTTAGAATTAGTCTTATTTCAGTTTTGTTTAATATTGGGAATGTTAAATTGCTGAAAATAGTCATTCCAAGTCATTGCCAGTCTTGTAGTCTCTCTTGGAATGATAGTCTATTCAGACATTTATTCGTTTATCAGCGACAATTTCAGCGTAATTAAAGACTCTCCTGACTGGTTACCGTATGGGATTTTGTTGCAGATTATTTTCTATGCGCATTTCATAAGCCGATAAGTCAGGTGGTATTCTACGCATTATTTCGAGATACGATTTTTGCTTTCATCCAACTTTAGATGGCCAGTTGTCTTCGGGCCATTCAGCGTTTTTTCTCGCTCCTTTTACCTCTTATGTCGGCAGGTTGACATATTTATTTAACCAAAGGGAGTTTATTTGTGGAGGGGATAACCCTGATTCTTAAGTAAATCGTAGTATAATTTCGTCAGGCGCTGAAAAGAATTAGATTCAGTAAAGGTTTCATAGGATCATTATGAGTACAGGATTAATGTCTACAAGTACATTATTCGCTTAGAAAGGATAATCAATCGGATAAAGGGGCAGGCAGGAGGAATATGAGTCGGATTCTTCTGCGTTGACATAGCTTCGGTGAGTTCGTTTTGTTTTCATTTTTTCCAGATTTTTGTTTGGTTTTCCTTTTATAGCGTAAATTTTGCTCTATTTTGACTGGGTTGCTGCGGGCCTTCGGACGGGGGATCGGGGGGGCGGGGCTCGGGATTTGCTGGGTACTTTGGGGGCAGTTTGGCTGAAGGTTGTTGGTGATGCCACCGGCAATTTTCGGTCGGATTATTCCCGGATTATTCGGTGAGTCGTTTTTGCTCGTTGAGGTTGTTGTCTGGGGGATGGCGGCGGGCCGGTTGGAGTGGGGTGGGGGTTGCGCTGGAGGGGGGAAGAGCGGATGAGAATCTTTGGATTTAAGCATCCACCAACTATTTCGGTCAAAATGTTTTCTAAATCTTTGCAAGTCCAGAGATATTACAGTCGTGATATGTCGTCTGCAAAATTCAGTATTCAATCAGTTAATAGCTAGTATCGGTGTTCAATCTTTCTTTGGGATTTCTAACACAATGGCATTTGTTAGTAAAAAGATAAAATTATTGATGCTAAGATTATGAATATAAGAATCAATAAATTTATTAAAATCTTTTAAGTTTCTGCCTCGTGGCATAAATATCGAATTGTTTAGGATATCTAATTTATCAGCAAGCCCGAGCCGAGCGGCTAGGCAACCGTTGATGTATTCAATACAATTTTTTTAATTAAATCTCCATTGTTATACAATGTTTAAATTAGATAGTCTAATATGGGCCATAGTTCTCTTATCAGGACCTTGTGACTTGTCATGTATGCTATTCATAGAATTGTGATGACGGTCATCACTAGTGACTTTCCCGTAGTTCATGTAGATCTCGGGCACAGGGTTTGGCTATATCTTGACTCTAAACACTCCCATAGACTTACTATGGGGTTTTGGGTTGCCACAATCACTGGTTAAATCTCTGTAAATAATATTATCTATAATTTTTGCAGAGTCTTTAGCATTATTAATAAGTTAGGCTATTCTGATATGACCCTGTTTGGTCTCCATTCAGAGTAAGTGGTATTATTAAAATATCCATAATAAAAGTGAGTTACCTATTTAGTGAGGTATAAGTGTTATGATATAGGCCAGGAATTTTGGCATATGTAATCTATGTGTTTTCTATGAGCACTCCTCTTTAGCATATAGTAAGTTTGACTCTTCTTTAAGGGGGGGGGGGGGGGGGGGGGGGGGAGGTGGCCCTTATTAAAAGGGGCTAGATATTCCTGGATCTAGAATCCTTCTATGTAGTCTCCTCTTCCAAAAAGGTTTTCTGTTCCTTATTATTGGAAGCTATTAGCTTTAGAGGGGTTGCTGTTTGTCTATGATTGTCAGGGAGTCTATAGAAGAAGCTATTCATTGGAAAGTAGATCCAGGCTTCTGTGCATTGGTCGGATTGTCTGTTAGGCTTCTAAATCTCAATTCGTTCAGTCATGGCCATGGGGTTTTCTTTCATTTTTATAAGGAGGAATGAGTTTTAATCTTATGGATTGTCCTCTATTAGAGCTGTTCGCGGCCTCTCTGAATGCTCAGATCTTCTCTTACATGTCTCCTTTTCCGGACAGTCAAGCCCTGGTGGTGGATGCTCTGTCTCAGTAGTGGACAGGAATGCTCGCCTATGCCTTCTCTCGAACGATTTTGATTCAGTTAGTTCTGAAGAGGGTCAAGGATCAGGTTTGCGAAATTCTTCTGATAGCTCCCTGTTGGCCAAAGAGGATTTGGTTTTTAGACCTTCTAGATTTTCTGGTAGATTTCCCTCTTCTTCTTCCAGTATTCCAGGGTCTTCAATCTTAAGTAAGAGGTCTTTGTGTGCATCCAAATCCAATAAATTTTAGTCTGTGTGTCTGGAGAATCTCGAGTCTGAAGTCCTCGAGAATAAGGTTTCTTCTGATATCAGGAAATGATTGGCTCTGCCAGAAGGGATTCGACCCGTTGAGTTTACAAGGGTCGATTTTAAAACTTTAGGTGAATGATGTTCAGACCAAGGTTTCGTGCCCGATTCTGGTTCGATACCAAAATTATTAGATTTTTTATCTTATCTGTTTGGGTATTTTCATTTGTCAGTTATTACGTTCAGGGAGTATAGCTGTTCTCTGGTGTCATCCCTTCCTTGTCTTCTTTATGCCGATGTCAAGGATACTAAGACGTTTAATAGCTTTATTAGAGGTGTAAGTAATATTTGTCCTTCGATTGCTAAGTCTTTTCCTTCCTGGAGTTGGGCTTTGGGTTCTTCAAGTTTTGTCAGGTCGCCATTTTGAACCTATTTCTTCTACCAGTAGTAAGCTTGGTTTTGTTTTTAATTGTCAAAGCTGTTTTTTCTTGTTGCTACAGCCTCTGCTAGAAGGCGTTCAAGAGATTCATGCTCTTTCTGCTGAAAAGGAGAGATTTATAGTTTCAGGAGACGGCTTTGATATCCCAGAAGGAATTTTTTATCTATAACTCGCACTAACCGCTATCCTGCTAGTCCGATCATTTTAAAATCTTTTCGTCTGTCGCCATCCGAAAAATTTTGGTGTCCTATTATGGCATTAGGAACCTTCAATCAGCGATCAGATGTTATAAGAATCGATCCATCTCATTTATGTTTTTCCTACGAGGAAAATTTATCTAAGCCGGTCTCAAATTCTTCGATTGTCAGATGGATTTTGAGAGAATACTTAGTCCTTGTTATGAGATAGCCTCACCGGATCAAATTAATCTCTCCCTTATTAAAGCCGATGAAGTTAGAGGTATGGCTACTTCTTTCGCTCTTTTTGAGGGATCGTCTTTAGATGAGATCATGCAGGTAGCAGGAGGGAAATGTGAATACACCTTACATCCTTTTAGCTCAAAGACCAGAGTGCAGGCTAATCATGGTGCGATTGAGCTAAATGCACTATTAGGTTACGTTATTACCATTTGGATAAGATTGATTTAATTTTATCCTTGTTTGTTAACTAAAAAAGCCGATGACTATTTACCAAGTACTTCCCACCATTTTCGTTAGGACTATGCGTCTGTGAGATAGGGGGAGAGTCTTCTTTTGGTTTTTAGTTATTTCTTTAAGTTCAAGTTGTTCGTATTTGCTAATCACGGCGTGATTGAGCTAAATGCTATATTAGGTTATGTTGTTAACATTTGGATAAGATTGATTTAATTTATCCTTGTTTGTTAACCAAAAAAGCCGAAGACTATTTACCAATCACTTTCCACCATTTTCGTTAAAAGACTGCTTCAGTGAGAAATGGTGAGTCTTCTTTTGGTTTTTAGTTATTTCTTTAAGTTCAACTTGTTCTTATTTGCTAATCACGTTGTGATTGAGCTAAATACACTAATATGTTATGTTAATAACATAGGGATAAGATTGGTTTGATTTTTATCCTGGTTTATTGATTCTCAAATCTCCTCCCACCTTATGTGGACAGGGGGCACTGACCAAATCTACGGGTTTAGCAAGTAGTGATTGAACGGTAATGGATGTTTTTGTGGTGTAATAACAACCCCCCACAGACCCCCCTTGCGGGTTGGTCTGTTGTTTTATTAACCACTATAAAAACATACTTACCGTTCAATCACTACGACCCGGCCTCAACCACCCCGCGTGGTAAGATTTGAGAATCAGACTTTAAATATTTTGCACTTAAATTTAGAAAAGTGAATCTGTTTCCTATTCGGGCTCTGATGCGCATGCGTGAGCGCGCGTAGCAACAAGCGTCACTATGAGGTGAGTATAGACTGGTGTCAGTCTATACCTGATGGTAGGCTGGAGGTGGTACTCAACCAGTAGCCTGGTTGAGGGTCCATAGGAATAGGATTAGGCATGGGGAGGTGTGTATGCAGGCATAAAAATCTTATTCTGATAGCAAAATGCAAATAATTGATTTAGCAAGTAGTGATTGAACGGTAAGTATGTTTTTATAGTGGTTAATAAAACAACAGACCAACCCGCAAGGGGGGTCTGTGGGGGGTTTAAGGCTGTAGGCCTCATACAGGTGACATTGGATTAATACATCTCTTTGAGCACCATTCTGCAAATCTGTTGATTTTATAATTATATGCTCTGCCTTCTCAGAAAAGCCCTCCTTTATTTTGCAGACTCTCATCTATTTATAAACTATACAAATCCTAGCAAAATTTAGGCCTATTTGTTACTTTATGTATGATGTATGATTAATGTATTCTGCGGCTGTAGTAGTAGAAATATCCTACAGCTTCAATCAGTCCTTTTTCGCTTTTGCCCACTATGTCTTGTCTTCAGCCGAAATCCTTAGCTTCCTCAGGTCCATTCTTGACTTGCCCTGCTTTCTTGAGGTCACCTCGTAGCACGCTTAGCAGATTTGTGCAATGACGTCCTCTCCTGGCTTTGTATTTGCTGGCTCCGAGAAGGGCGAATTCCAAGGCTCTGTGCTGGTGTCTCTTCTGGCATCCTTAGCACAAGGCCAAACATGGACCATCTTTGCTGGGCGACTTTTACAGACAGCGGCGACGCATTGCACATCTTGTATAGTGTATCGTTGGAAATTATGCTGTCTGGCCATCGGTGTCCAGTGATGGTGCATAGGTGTTTGCGGTGGCAGGCATCAAGTTTGTCTAACGCTACCTTTGGAGCTGCCCAGCTGTTACAATTATACAGCATTAAACAGTTATCAAAGACATCTTTGATCTATGAATCAATAGCTTCCAGAAGGACTGGGAAGCTATGTTTCACAAGACGCAGCATGCAGAAATGTCAGCAGTACTACAAAACAATGAGCCCAGGATTTTACTTTTCCTCCATGGTTCGCCGCCATGAAGTGGGTCGTCATTTTCTATAGTTTCATGCTTTGTCAATAGGTATATATGGGTGAACTCTGTTTTGGATTCATTCATAAAGAGATTCTCAATTTTTAGTTTGCTTGCAGCTATTGGGAGAAGTTCATCAAGGGGTTTCTTTTCCTCATCTATGAAGTCCACATCGTCGGCATATTCCATCTCTAGCGGCATGCCCAGTATTGACACTAGGGGGGGGGGGGGGGGGGTTGGTCTTGTGGAACTATTCCGCACAGATTTCAATGCGTCAGCAAGGTAGCATGTGAAAAGCACTGGAGATAGACCATCTCCCTGTGGGGAGCCAATTGATGTCTCAAACTCTACAGACTTCAATGACTTGACTCGTACTCTCAGCTTACTGTCTGCAAGTAGTAGTCTCACTAGTCGTAGCTCATCTTCATTGCAACTGGCATGGCATAGTACATGTAGGATCTTTGAGCGTTTAATTGTGTCGAAGGCTCATGACATGTCAATGCCCATTTTGTGGAAGTCCCAGTGTTTGGCCATGACTACCGACACAAGCATGCATTGAGCCATACAATGTCTGCGCAGCTGCGTCCACATTTGAAGCCATTTTGACATGATCCGGCGAAGTAATCGATCTTGTCTCGGATGCACCATAGAGTAACATTGGATAGGATTTTCCGTATGCTGTTTAGGAGCACAATGGGCCGCAGATTGGCTGGGCCCCAGGTGGCTTCTTGGGCTTGGGTAGTGCGATAATGGTGCCTTGGCATACAGCGTCGATGGGAAGGTGGTGCATAAAAGCTAAATTAATTAGGTGCGTGATCGTTTTTGAGATAATGTCAATTGCATATTTGAATAGTTCATTGCTCATACCATCAGGTCAAGATGCACGTCCATTTTTCAGGGCTTTAAGTGTCTTCTCAACTTCTGCTGTTTTAATTGGTGTTAGTAATGGCCTGTGGTCTCCTGAGAATGGGTGCAAGGGCTCATCATCATTGTCAGTGAACTGTTCCTTGAACCATTCTCGGATCGCCTCGGCTTTTCCCTGGTCAGTCCCGCTAAAGTGTCCAGAGTTGTGTACAGTGAGTGGTGGTGTGTAATCAGTAACTCTCAGGGCTCGGGCTGCCCGAAACATTTTGTGACAGTCATCCGTGGCAGTGATTTCATTCGCCCAGCAAAGATGGTCCATGTTTGGCCATGTGCTAAGGATGTCAGAAGAGATACCAGCACAGAGAGCCTTGGAATTCGCCCTACTCGGAACCAGCAAATACAAAGCCAGGAGAGGATGTCATTGCATAAATCCGCTAAGTGTGCTACGAGGTGACCTCAAGAAAGCATGACTCGGTACACTCAACTCAAGAATGGATCTGCAGAAGATAAAGATTTTGGCTGAGGACAAGACACAGTGGGTAAAAGCGAAGGACTGACTGCAGCTGTAGGATCTTTCTACTACAGAATACAGTAATCATACATATATCTGTATTCCAGTGTGAAATATATTCACAAAGATCCTGCAATCCACCAGCAAGCGGACGATCGCTTCAGACATCAGCCTACCATGAACAGAATAATATGCTTACCTCTTGATTGACAATGGAATTAACAGAATGCTCGAGCAAATCGGAGACCAAGTCTAGATTCTGCATCTCATATAGGCCTAATTAATTTAGCACCTATTAGCTAACAAAAGAAAGCTCGCTGATTATTGAGAAAAATTTGACAATACTGTTGCTGCCAGAATCAGAAATGACTGTCAATAAAGTTGCTCAAAATATCTTCAGCAAGTCTTGCAACATTGTCTGCCATGTTGATTATTTTGAGAACAATTTGATTGAACGTTGTTGCGGCAATGATTTTCAGCCAAATTTTCTCAAATCTTTATCTAGTGACAATTGTATTATCAGCTTATTATATTGACAACAGTCTGATGGAAAGTTGTTGTTGCTATAGGCAGCAACAGTTTTCAGTAAATTTGTTATACATATATTTGTTGTCACTTGCACCATAAGAAAAATACAACTAGTATTGAACTATAGGCACATATTATGCGCTCACCATGGAAGCCAGCAGACAAATGAATAGCATTATGAGAATGGCTTTATACGAGCAATTGCGAGCCGGCGAAGACAACAGAAGCTAAAATAATGTCGTGTGCAAATAGCTTTCTAAAATGGCTATACTCCTAGATAGTTAGTGTCCATAAAGTAACAAATAGTCCTAAATTTAG
Source organism: Chaetoderma sp. LZ-2023a (assembly GCA_034401795.1). Classification (NCBI taxonomy): domain Eukaryota; kingdom Metazoa; phylum Mollusca; class Caudofoveata; order Chaetodermatida; family Chaetodermatidae; genus Chaetoderma; species Chaetoderma sp. LZ-2023a. Next base: position 74,560,905 of record CM067359.1, on the reverse strand, counting down.
AGGAATCAGATTGCAGACCAGAAGGTCCAGCAGATCCGTATACCATGATAGGCTTAACAAATTCGGGGCGATCATAAGCACTTGGCACTACCGGCTGATTTTCTGAAGAATTTGTGGAATCAGGATTGCTGGCGGAAATGCGTAAGCATACATTCCCTCCCAGCTGATAGATAGCACATTTGTTGCGATAGCGCTCCGATCTGGAATCGGAGAGACGTATGTCTAAATCTTCGCATTCATCTTCATTGCGAATAAATCTGTTGGGTTTGCCCCAATGGTTGAACAGACGGTTCGCCACACTTTGATTTAGTTACCATTCCATAGGCAAAACACCCCTCCTTTGGCTCACTGAGTCTGCTAGCAGATTTAGCCCTCCAGGAATATGAACTGCTTTCAAGGTGATCGCATGATCTAGACACCAGCAAAGCAGTTTCCATATCATCATACAGAGACTAGCCGACTTCATTCCGCCCTGGCGGTTTATGTAAGTCACTACAGTTGTATTGAACAAATGCAAAATTAGCTTAACAATAAAAGTATGTATTGCAGGAGGTAGGCCCATAAACAAGAAAGAGGACCCTGTGCATGCGCGAGATTGGGGCTGGCATCCGCCGACCTGTCAACTGACTCCTCGCCCAGTAGGGGCAGCTAACTTTTTTAATCTGAGCTTTATTGAGTGTAGCTTTATATTGTGGGAGGTAAGCATACTCTTGAAGTGAAAGACACATACCTATAGATTTCCAGTAAACTTATTTTAATCAACAAAGCAGTCAACTAATATAACAAGAGGCCCAAGGGGCTTGTGTCGCTCACCTGGAGCACCATTAATTTTTGTCAAAATTGTTGCTGGGTGGTTTAGCAGTCTTTTAAATGAGTTTGTGGACATTTTTGCAAGCGCAATATGGCCGCCAAACACTATATTTTGATTGGCCCACGGCGTCCATATTTTTTTGATGGATCAACTTCCTTTGGACAAATTTCTGCTTGATGCCTTCAGCAGTTCTGGAGGAGTAATTTCCGCGAAAACCAGATCATCCAAGATAGTCGCCGAACCATTTGGTCAAGTCCTCTTGAACAAAATTGGCTTACCTCTTGGCCTAGATGAAGATTCCCCAAGTGGTTTCGGAGAAGATTTTTAAAGACATTTCCTGAAATTGGCTGAAATCCAAAATGGCCGCTGGGCAAATTGGTCGATCGGATTCATTTGAACAAACATGGATCCTTATGCCCTAAGGATGCTTCCTGCCAAATATAATTTTAATCGGCCTAGTAGTTCTCGAGAAGACATTTTAAATTTCCCATTGCTTTAGCAGGGGAGCTTTTGACGAGAAAATTATGCAAGATGGCCACCAAACCGTTTATCCGACAGTTTCGAAAATTGCAAATTTGAGCTCAGAATACCCAAAAACATATATAGAACCAATTTTGGCCTCAAAATCCATCAAATAAAAAATCCAATATGTCCGCCAAACACGCTACATTTTGATTGGCCCACGGCGGCCATATTTTTTGATGCAGCAACTTCCCTTGAAGAAATTTTAATGGCGCTTAGTCCATAATCATATCTCCCAAATTTTGGCCTGATCCATTCAGCGGTTCTGAAGAATCCATTTTTGTGAAAACTAGGTCATCCAAGAGGGCTGCCGAACCATTCGGTCAATCAAGTTGTCTTGAACAAACTTGGCTTACCTCTTTGCCTAGATGAGGTTTCATAAGTTTTGAATTGATTCCCCCGAGCCGTTTCGGAAAACAAGATTTTTAAAGACATTTCTAAAAATCGGTCAAAATCCAAAATGGCCACCGGTCAAATTGGCAGATCGGCTTCATTTGAACAAAATGAAATCTCTATCCCATAAGGATGCTTCCTGCCAAATATAGTTCAAATCAGGCCAGTAGTTCTCGAGAAGAAGGCATTTTAAATTCCCCATTGCTTTAGTATGGGAGCTTTTGGCGGGAAAATGATCCACGATGGTTGCCAAACCGTTTATCCGACAGTTTCAAAAATTGCAAATTTGAGATTAGAATACCCAAAAACCTATATAAAACGAATTTCGGCCTCAAAATCCATCAAATAAAAAAATCCAATATGGCTGCCAAACATTATATTTTGATTGGGCCACCATGGCCATGTTTTTTGGCGAATCAACTTCTCTTGAACAAACATTAATCGCCCTTAGTTGCTAATTAAATATCACAAATTTCAACCTGATCCCTTCAGCGGTTCTGGAGAAATTATTTTCGCTAAAACAAGGTCAACCAAGATGGCCACCAAACTATTTGATCAATTAAGTTCGCTTGAACAAATTAGGTTGAGCTCTTGCCCTAGATCATATTTTATGAGGTTTCCTTCAATCCCTCAAGCGGTTTCGGAGAAGATTTTTAGACATTTCTAAAAATCTGCCAAAATCCAAGATGGCCGCCGACCTAATTGGCCAATCGGCTTCATTTGAACAAACTTAGATCGCTATGCCCTAAGGATGCTTCCTGCCAAATATAATTGAAATTGGCCTACCTGTTCTTGAGAAGTCGTTCAAAGGAAAAGTTGACGGATGGACGGACTGACGGACAGACAATGGACACACGACGGACGGTCGCCATGACATAAGCTCACTTGGCCTTTCAGGCCAGGTGAGCTAAAAAAACAATATGACCAACAAATGCTAAATCTTGATTGGTTGATGCCGGCCATGTTTATTAACATACGAAATTCCTTTGAACAAATTTGAATGGCCCTTGGTCCCTAAGCATATTTAATCAATTTCAGCTCTGCGTCTAAAAATCAGCCATTTTGGCCGGTGGCCATCTTGGATTTTGACCGATCTTCTTCGTTTGAACAAACTTATATCTCTATGCCCTATGAATGCTTCCTCCCAAATATAATTGAAATTGGCCCAGTGGTTCTTGAGAAGTCGTTTAAAGAATTCCCCATTGCTTTACTATGGGAGACTATGGCGGAAAAACAAGCCAAGATGACACGAAAACCATTTATCCGGAAGTCTCGTAAGTGGGATATTTGAACTGGCCACACTGATAAACATATATACAGCAATTTTTGCCATCAAAATACAAAAAAGCCAATATGACCAAGAAACGCTAAATTTTGATTGGTTGATGGCGGACATATTTTTTAGCGAACAAACTTCCCTTGAACAAACTTGAAAGGCCCTTGGTCCCTATGCATATTTACAAAATTTCAGCTCTTATCCCTTCAGCGGTTCAGTAGAAGAAGTCCAAGACGGCCGCCAAGCAAATCGGCCAATCAGGTTGCCTTGAACAAACTTGGGTCTACCGTTGCCACAGATGATGTGTTATGAGTTTTGAATCAATTCCTTCAGCGGTTTTGGAGCAGAAATTTTTTAGTGTTTCGAAAAATCAGCCATTTTGGCCAGTGGCCATCTTGGATTGTGACTGATCCACTTCGTTTGAACAAACTTAGATCTCTATGCCCTATGAATGCTTCCTCCATAATATAATTGAAATTGGCCAAGTGGTTCTTGAGAAGAAGTCGTTTAAAGAATTCCCCATTGCTTTACTATGGGCCCATTGCTTTACTATGGGCCCATTGCTTTACTATGGGAGCCGATGGCAGGAAAACAAACCAAGATGGCAGCCAAACCATTTATCCGAGTCTCGAATGTGGCATATTTGAACTCGCAACACTAATAAGCATATATAGAGCAATTTTCGCCATCAAAATACATCAAATACAAAAAAGCCAATATGACCAACAAACGCTAAATTTTGATTGGTTGATGGCGGCCATGTTTTTTAACGTACGAACTTCACTTGAACAAACTTGAATGGCCCTTAGTCCCTAAGCATATTTACCAAATTTCAGGTCTATCCCTTCAGCGGTTCGGGAGTTGTTTTCGCGAAAACTAGGTCATCCAAGATGGCCGCCAGGCAAATCGTCCAACCAGGTTGCCTTGAACATACTTGGGTCTACCCTTGCACTAGATGATGTGTTATGAGTTTTGAATCAATTTCTTCAGCAGTTTGGGAGATTTTTTAGTGCTTCTAAAAATCGGCTATTTTGGCTGGTGGCCATCTTGGATTTTGGCCGATAGGCTTCGTTTGAACAAACTTTTATCTCTATGCCCTATGGATGCTTCCTGCCAAATATAACTGAAATCGGCCAAGTGGTTCTTGAGAAGTCGTTTAAAGAAAAAGTTGACGGACGGACGGCACGGCATAAGCTCACTTGGCATTTCAGGCCAGGTGAGCTAACAAGAGCAATCAGAGCCTGCAGACACTCACCCTCACGTTCTTCTCACAATTTAAACTGTTCAGATTTCCTCGATTTCTTTCTGCTTTTTCCATATTTTAAAAGGATTTTCTGGATTTTTTCAGATCATGCTCCACAATGAGCAGTCCTACTGTATCGTCACTTCATTTCTTGGGTTCAAATTTGAGCCAATTCAGACCAATAGTAATAATTTGATCCGATCTGGATACTGGGGTTCTTAACAAAGTCTGGAAATCCCCTTGTGTGGTAAGTTCACTTTAGAGATACAGCTCCAGACAGACAGACGGATGGATGAACGGGCGGGCAGTTAGACAGGCAGACAGACACACACACAGCCAGGCAGAAAAATAGACAGACATACAGATGGACTAAACGAAATCAAGGATTTCTTTTTTCACAAGAGAGTTGATACTTACCACCCCTGATACTCTATGATATTTCCCAAATATTGACATTAGCTTCAATAAGACTGAATTATAAAGAAACTGCCCCTACTGGCCAGGTTAGGCAACTGACAGTCCGGGGGCTGCACCACCCCAACTCGCGCATGTGTGGGGGCTTTCACTTCCTATTCCAAATTATTGGCTGACAAATTGCAACATTTAACGCCGAAAGACTGAGCCTCTATGGGGCTGAGAGGCAGGGATCATATCAGGTGGTAAGTATCAACTCTCTCGTGAAACAAGAAATCATTGATTTCGTTTATTTCACATCAAGAGTATACTTACCAGCTGCCCTGATACTCTATGATATAGTCAGAATTCCTGAGTGAATTTGGCGGGAGGGATGCGAGATCAGAAGACCAGCTCGTCCCTGGAAGAGCCAGCTCTTTTGCATTTGCACACAAACATCTAAGTTGCGTATGAAACACAACAAGAGGCCCAAGGTGCTTGTATCGCTCACCTGGACTTATTGGCCACTGACATATCTGAACAAAATGAGATGACCACTGGAACTAGATGATATTTCATGAGTTTTGAATCGATCCCTCCAGCGGTTTTGGAGATTTTTAAAGACATTTTAATCTAGAGCCGACCTCCAGAGGATCCATCTATCAAGAAACCAAGAAGATGCGTTATGACATTTTCTGTTTTTTACCCCCCAAAAAATTGAAATATCAAGTATCTGAATAGATATTCTAGAGGCTACCTCGGTATGTATCTTCTAGCCAAATGTGGTTGAAATCTGTCAAGAAACTAAGGAGGAGATGCGTTTTGACACTTCGGTAAATTTTAAACAAAATCTAGGTTTTCTACCACAAAGTTTTAAACCTAAAAAATCTGAAGAGAAGATCTAGAGCCTACCTTCATATGATCGTTCTAGCCAGATTTGGTTGAAAGCTGCCAAGAAACTAAGGAGGAGTAGCATTTTAAAGCAATTTGACAATTTCGAGCAAATTTTAAATAGAATCCAATTTTTTTTTTGCACAAAAAATGGAAATATAAAAAATCTGAATAGAAGTTCTAGAGCCTACTTCCGTATGATTGTTCTAGCTAGATTTGATTGAAATCTGCACAGAAACTGAGGAGATGCATTTTGACACTTTCCGGTAAATTTGCAACAAAATCTAAGTTTTGTAACACAACAAAAATACTAAGCCACTCAATTCACTGTTCGCTATAAGTCACCGGACTTAGATATCTCAGAAAATTTTAACCTATTCATTCCCATGGCGTGTGGGTTCCCTACTAACCAAGGATAGCAGAGATACATCCCTCCATTGGGTATTCTTGATAGTATCTCTTTAACTCTAAAGCAGTCATTGCTCTAGGGAACCGGTTCCTCTATTCCTATAGAGAACATATAAACGAGTCTGTGAGCATGCGCACTTATGCTACTATGCATGCGACCGAGTCCAAGCCAGCATTAATTAATTTTCTGTATTACAGGAAACACCTAACTTTTATCTCAACAAATCCTATTCATTCCATAATCTTGTGGAGCTACATCCACATTTGATTTTTCATGAATACCACAGAACAAGCAGTCTTTGTTGAATAAGTCATAGTACTTATGTAAAATGTTTATAATTTACGTGAATATGAACAGAAAGTTCGTCGTGACCAGGTTGAAAGAAAATGGCGCCAGCTTCACATTATAAGCCATGCAGGTGAAGTCAACAGGGTTGGCAAGTTTTGGACACTAGTGGTTTAAACCGCGGTTTAAACCATGGTTTAAACCGTCCGCCCAAAATAGGTTTTAGACACCTTAAATTGTCCAACTGTCCAAAACCTAAAATATTGGTATAAAAAATATTTTTCTGAAATGTAATTTTCTTAAAACAACTATATAGCATTTAGACACATACAGGTACATGTACATATTGATGGATGGTTATCTATCTACATGTATTTTTGGATACTTTATTGCTATATAATAATAATAATAATAATAATCTAAAAGGACACATATGATTTCAATAAATTAGGAGTCTTATTTGCTTCTTTCTATAATCCATTGGTTAGTTTTTTTCAACTTTTGTTTGTCTTAAATGTTTTAACTCTGTATATTTCGACCAGTTGTGTTAAACCCACAGAAACCCTATTTAATCAATAATGTAAACATATTAGACTACCTATGTACAGCTAGATGTTTATATTATTGAGAACTGTCTCTGTGTCTAAATCTATTTCTTGCAAAATGTTCATGGCCAGGTGAGCTAACCAGGAAATGACTTGGACATCGGCTACCACGACCGACGTTGCGAGTATATTAATGACCGCTCCACCACCCCCATTCTTCTGAAAGGAGTGATGACCTCAATGTCCTACACGCTGCCTATGTACTCGTGCTAACGTTCAATAGGACATCGGACGAAAGGCATCATTTCGTCTATTCTCTGATGGAACCACATAAAACACGACCCATCCCCATATCAGTATGGAAAAACATGTCAAAACACAACATAGGACTAAACTACCGCAATTTTGTGCCTATATTGCGCACTAACAGATAACATGCAGGGCAAAATTATACGAAATATGAGCCAAAAGAGCCTTATACAGGTATATAACACGGAATAGTAGTTTAGAAAGATTGCAAAACATTTTTCAGCTGAACGAAAATTGGTACCATTAAGACGCTCATTAGTAACTACGGCTTCTAATAGGAAAAGGGCTGTAAATTCTTAAAATCCAAATCTCTGATTAAGTTCTATTCGGTATATTTTGAGAAAAAATGTAAAGAAAATTTTACGAAAGATTACACGAAATCAAAACCCGTTTCACATTTTTCACGCTAGAAATTCTTACCATCTTACGCCTATGCATAATATATACCTTATATACATCATTGCGGGAGTGAAATTATTAATTGCGATCACCTAAATATTGCGTATATTTTAATAAACATTGTTTATTTCATCAAATTTAGGTTGTTATACGAGACGCTAATAGAACAGTAGTACCAGGGTACACTTGCGCAATCCACATAAATAGGAGGGGAGATTCGAGTAGCTTAGAGTGATGGCATAAACTTGTCCTATAGCTGATTAATACTTCGTAGAATGTAATGAAACCAAGTCGGCCAGGACAATATCGCCCAAGTGAACAAAAATCTTGCCAGTAAATATACTGTCGAATACATTTACTGAATTAGGCAATGGTGATTTTACTGCTCAAATTGTTTTAAAAAAATCTGTATATATTTATTATTAATTTGCGACATTGGCATTTGTGATGTTGCAAAATCTGTTTTTATTTTGGAGGTCTCCTTCCAGTCCAGATAGAGTTCAGTGGAATGCCTCCAATCACAAGAGCTTTAATTTTGTCATCCAACTTAAGAAGTGATCTAACCTCTATTATTTCTTAGGTTGTTTCAGGTCATTTTATGTTGGTTTACGACAATACATCTTCAATGACTTGTCAGTTTGAGTTTTATTTCATCATTTAAGTTTGATACATGTAAGATTTAGAATACAATTATTACAGTCAATGTAGCCCACAATATTGGTTATTGCAATACGGCAAGAGGAAATAGCAGTTTCCCTTTGATGATATCACATTTTTGGGCTGAATTCTACATCAGGAGGCCATTCAGACCCAAAATTTTGAGCAAAGAAAATGTGATAAAAGTTTAAACTAATGCATAATACGCAAACCCCTTCTGGCCTGGAGCAAAATGAGCAAAAAAACTGCAATATAGACACAAAACTACGGTATTTTTTACGTGTCCTCTTCGCCACTGGTTGTGAGAGGTGCAGCACTATATAGCGGGGATATCCCCTGCCAAAATGTACTGAGTGTGAGTAATAAGGCCCTATATAGCGGGGATATCCACTGCCAAAATGTACTGAGTGTGAGTAATAAGGCCTTATGAACGTTATTTACAAATATTTACATTTAATATTTATGCAAAATCGATAAGGCAAGAGGATTGGCCATGTCACAGAGATAATGGTCAGTAAAACTAGACTCACAGCGCCACTGGGCTACTGACATAATGTCATCCACCGGCACTACGACACAGACACTGTGAGCTTTGGCCATGTCAACTTGTTTTCCCATGGCGGCTTTGTGGCAGTACTGAATACACTCTACAATACACATGGATATGGGGTCTTTTGATGCATATTTGCATCTGTGTACCTCGTTAATTGATGGTAGGGAGGAGACAACATCAACCCTCTCCCACCCACCACCCACCCCGAGGAGATATCCTGTGCTCTGGGTCCACTGTGTCATGTGAAATAATTGTATAGGGCACCTGCATAACGCTGCCTGTGGAATGACTGGTTCAAAAGAAACCATCAATTCCAGCATTCTCAAGTAAACCCATGCCAGCACATGACGACTGTTGCACATTGACTGTATTACTGAGATGAGTATTTCTACTCTCTCCTGAGTAGGATAAACATATCGTATCTCTAGATCGAGGAACATGCCCAGGGTAAAAAACTTCTGTGATGCAGTCAGCTCTGATTTTTTAAATTTGATATAATCCAGCTTAGATCTGTCAAAGTTTTTAAAACTATTTCCAGATTTACTGATAGACTGTCTTGATTGTGTGCTTGCAACAGCCAGTCGTCTATGTAAGTGTGGATTGCTGTGTCTCCTGCGGAGGTATGTTGTGATAGCTAAGACTAATCGACTGAAGACCTGAGGATCTGTCAAGATTCTGAATGGGAGAACCCTGAATTCCCATTGGCGGTCATGAAAGGTGAATCTAAGGAAACGACGAAAGTTCTTCGCAATTGGAATGTGAAAATAAGCTTCTTTTAAATCTATTGATGCTGTCCACGTTCCTTTCCGCAATCATGCTAACACCGTCTTTACAGTTTCAATTTTGAAACCTGGTGTGAGGATAAACCTGTTGAGAGGTTTGAGATTAAGCATTGGTTTCCACCGTCCAGTGCTTTTTGCCACTGGGAACACAGTTGAATAGTAACTCAGACAATTTTGTGCGGGTTGAATCACTCGTTTTTGTATGAGGGATTGAATTTCTACCTCTAGATAAACATGTTGATCTGGATCTCTTGGATTTTGAGTCCAGATCGGTACCAGAGACACGGCGGATTTGCAATCCAGTCAGGATGGGAGATGACTGAAAGCCATATATTGCAAGACTAAGAGGTCCTGAATAAGCCACTCCCACTCTTGCATGTGGAAGGCCAGATATCTTCCCACGGGCCAACCTACGGAGAGAGGTGGACCTGAGGAGTGCAAGAGCGGCACTCTCTGTTGGATGTCCCAAAAGCACTGGTGTGATTCCTGTGAGGACCGACTCATCGGCATCGATCCCCCTAACCAGAAGCCTGCCATCCTCCACCAGCGCAAAAGCACACCTCGGTACGCAGGCTGTCTGGCGGGCTGTGCTGGAGAAGCCTGCGCTCCCCCCTCAGATGGCCTACACTGGCATGGTTGGCCCCTGACCTGAACACCACCTCTAGCCTGCAGGGGGCGATGCACGAACGTGCTCCCTATGGAGCACCTCGAACTGCTCACGCAGGGCCCTCTGGTTGTTGAGCAGAAGTCTCCTGAAGGTGCAGACTGGCATCTCTCACCTCCAAAAAGACACAGACCTGTGTTCCTAGAAGCAGATTGCACAAGTCCTGCGAGGGACCCAAATTGTTCAGGGAAAAAGTGTGCATCGCTCGCAAACTTCTGGTCACCTATCTCATCATACAGTCTAGAGCCAGGTTAATGCCATCCTTGGTGGCTCTCTGGACTGTAAGCGGAGATGGTCTGCATGCTGCGGATGCTCTACTACCCCCTGTAGCACCTAACAGACGTGCGAGAGTGCCGAATGGCGCCCATCGTACTCTCCTCCGTGTCGCACAACGCAGAGTTTGCACTGTGCAAAGCGCTAGCGCACAATGTTTTGCACTATGCAAAACGCTAGCACAAGAATCCCATGTCAGAACGGGACGCAGGCTGCATGTCTTCGCCCAAAGCCGCACGGTCATCCATGCACGGCTTAGGGACACCACCATACCTCTGATACTGATCAGAGGAAATTCGGCAGCGCCACACCACCTCGTGACGGGCCTTCGCGAGCCATCCATTTGGATGAATGGACATCTCTGCTGCAGTGAACATATCAATGATATATTGAACATATTTTAATCAACAATACGTTCAGCATACAGTAGTGATGGCATGATGCTTGTCACCGGCTTACCCGTCAACCACGGGTGCTGCTCCCGCTGGGTAGCCAGTGGATCCACCTGGAATTCTGGCTTGACACCTACCAGCCATTGGCAGGCATCCAGCCAGTCATTCTCAGTGGCCACCTGTGAATGCTCGACTAGCCTAGGGGCCTCGTCATCCGCTATAGCATTCACAGGTGGAGTAGTGGCCGGAGCTGGTGATACTCCTGGATAGCCAAGGAAGCCATATGGGACGGCATGGCTTGCACCATTCAGTGGCTACTCCAGGAGCTGGATCCACAGTGTGATGAGGAGCTAAATACATGACGTCGTGGTCCGGACCTTCCGTAGCGTACCTCTCGCCAAGCCAATAGATGTGGTACAGCCGGTCATCGGCTCCAACCCAGCCTAGCCATTCAACCATGAAACCTACTCCTGAAGAAGTAGTCTCACGGAAAAGGTCACCCATGCGAACCCCAGGTGGCGGATGGATTTCTGATTCTGTGGCCATCGGCATGCCATGACAGTGCCGATTTTATCCTGCACAGAGATTCGACGAGAGGCTTGAAAATGCATCAAACCCGGCCTCGCCAGGAGGGGTATCGCGAGAGGCGCTGATACGCATATTCTTTGGCACGCCTCAGTGCCGGACCTACGGGAGCCATCTCTGGGTCAAACACGAAAACTGGTGCGCTATCGGAACCAGACCCAGAAACGGGAACACTCCGCTCGGGAGCAAACAATGAAGATGGTAACGAACTCGGATCAGGAAGCATGCTGCGCAGCAATTCCAGAACAAGATCCGTTATCGTTTTCTTCATTTCACCCATCATCTTAATCAGGAAGGCCTCCATATCTCGCATGCCAGATGTAACATAGTAAATGGTTCATTGTTTCTCATTGGTATTACATTGAGTGTTACTGGTTAGGTAACAGTGCAAGGGAGATAACTGTTAAAAACGGCTGGGTTAATTTGGTTAGTTAAATACAAGGGAGGTAATTAATCAAATTTGTCATTTGTATTTTTGCAAAGTTATCTGTCTCGCGTGGTCTAGTCCTGTCTATATCTATGTTTGGTGTAAATATCAATCTCGTCAATGACCCTTTTACGGCAGGATAATTGATGTGTTTTTTAAACGAGCGTTTCTATGTTTTTTAAGATTAAGTTGTAATCACAATTATCCCTGTAAATGAATTGCGTAGGTAATTCATGAATTAACATCTTCACGCGATGTGTAATGTCGCTAACGTAGGAATGTGTTCGATTTTAGTGTCTGTGGGTGAAGGGGTTAAACAGGTTTTTTCCTTCCTCGTCAAGCTCGGGTTTTGATATGCAAATGAGATTGGCAAAAGGCTGGAATGTTAGTGATGTGTAGGTGGATTGATTGACAGGTGTCGATTTCGGGTGAGAGTTGAGATGGTAAGGTGCGAGTGCGATTTAGGGGCACTTGAACAAACAATTGTCAGCAGACAACATCAATCCGTTAATTCGATCAATCAGTTGTGACTGAAGATGAGCCACTGGAGAACGAGATAGCCGCAGACGTGTGTGACGGGCGAGTTGCCAGTAGTTTTTTAAATAATTGTCGGGGCGATTGTTTTGTTGAAGAAACGCCATAATGTAGATTTTGGGAAGGGTATAAAAAAAAAACGGTACCGGGATCAAATTACATAGTGAGTATGTGTAACGTTGCTAGGGTAATTTGTAGAGCTCGAATTGGTTATTAATCATAGCTTGTAGAGTGGCGATAATGAACTGATTTGAGTGGCATGTTCGTAGCGGTACGTGGATATTATAATGAAACATGATTAAACCTGGTAACTAAATTGATCATTTTAATCTTGTATTGAGCGTTAATATGCAAATTACCAGTGGGATTTATTTCCGGTAAACTATAACTAGCTCCGAATTTAATCCGTGGTAAAATGTCATATCAATAGTGTCATCGGCCAGAGGTTATGACGTCATTATTTCGATCGGTAGACGGTAGCCAGGTAATTAGCGTATTCGGAGGGAATGATTGAATGTATTTAAAATATGAGGTTTTAAGGTTTTCACGGGATATGCTCACTTCAAGATCAGGGAATCATATCAGATGTTAAGTTACACTTCTACCGGTATATGTCATATAGGTTACTTATATTATTTGCGTGAGAGATCTGGTGTTGTTATTGCGAACAGTAGTCTGCTCGGTTTACATTCCTAGCATAGTATTGTTGTTAAATATGACCCCATTTGCCCGTAATATTAAGTTATTGTAGTGTCTGCATATGCATAGTAAATGCATGTCAATGGATTGTGAATAGAGGTGTAAATCTGTGTTGGTTTTCAGGGCATTTGTTTGCTTGTATTATATATTCAGAACAGAATGTATATATCGTATCGCCTCTCAATTAGTAGTGGCTATACATTCTGCGACATGCATAGTTGTATCTGCTATGAAAGATTAGGACACGATTGGAATTTATCATTGATTTTCAAATTGCTATCATTAACCCTTTTAAGGCCAGATCACTGGAAATGTATATTCTTTACAATGTATGCAGTATTTTGTTGGGTAATTTTGGGTTAACATGACTGTAAATGACTTGCAGCCATGATAATTTCAAAATATTCAACAGCTCCTATTTGTTTGCACTGAAATGTATCGGCGAAAAACTTAGACATTTTTTTCTATTCGCCATACAAGTTATAGTTTGCATAGCAATGGATGCTATGCCAATATCAAATTCTAAATAGGTCCTGATGGTAACATGATTGAACATTTAAAGCTGAAAGGTTGTGTTAAATATTGTATTCATTAGGGACGAAAATCCGTAAAGCAAACTATAAATAAATTGTGTAGCTATGTGATTTTGACAATTAAAGTTCTCATGTATTGATAAAAGGAAGTCCTGATTTTGGAAACTCTGAATAAGAAATGATGTTTACTTGATATGGAATACCGTGTCCAGATATCCAATATGAGTTTGGAAGAAAGTTTGAAATAAGCATTAAATTATTGGTTGTTTTGTTAATCAAAGTCTTCAGAAGAGTTGCTGTTTTAGAATGGTAAACTCTTTTGATTTTATTGATTTAAAATACTCAATAATAAATTAGCTGTCCCCGATAGCCAGTAATATAGAATGAAGTCACAGTCAAAGATTAAATTGGTGAGAAGCATGTGGTCTTGAAGTAAATAGACTGTAGGATTGTACATTGTTCGTTTTGTTATAGACAAAGATAATTTACTCTTGTTTCATTCTTTACAGGGTGAGGCGTATGTTGTTGCGTGATGGGTAATAAAATGTTGAAGCGGTGATGTGTCGGACCTGACATTCTTGTCCTGTATATTCCGGTAAGCGCTGTAGATTTTGGGAAATGACATGGGAAGTTTCTGTCTGGTAGGAAGTTTTGCTAAAATTGATATTTGCATTTGGACGACAGTTTGACACGGTTTTCAATGTTCATCTTTGTTAAAAAGCTGTTTATTGACAACAATGTCAGAGTGACCTAGATATTAAAGGATTTTAACGTTTCTGCGGACAGAATTTCCATCTAGGAAGCTATTCATGGCTACAATTTGATTTTGGCTGGGATTTGATGTTTGATCATTTGAGCTTGATTGCAATCTTGGTTGATGGTCAAATCCTTATCAGGATTAGATTGAGGTAACTTAGAGTGTTTGTGAATGACTTAGATTTGAATATACTTTGGACAGCTTGCCTGTTCAGTTCCATTGACTATTGGGAAACGGAATGCACAGTCAGTGTTTTTCAAAAGTATCATCAATGTTTATCTTGAACAAAATTGGTTGAAGGCTTTCTATAGGTTTCCAATGGCGCTGTTGTAAAATTGGAATTTTGCAGAACAATTTTACTTCAAAGTTGGGATCTCCCAATTTGCTGTTGAATTGTTTTCAGAATTTCATCTAATATTGTGATGACTCGAAATAGACCAGAGACACGAATGACAGGTACAATGGTTCGCGAATATCTCATTTAATTTGGGGATAAATGTGGAAATTGCATTTAGGAAATATTTTAGATTGCTATCAAACTAGTTAATTTAAATTCGGCTTTAAACCCATGGCACAATGATGTCAATATTACCTTTTTATGTTGTCAAAGGCTAAGGAACTTGTGTGCATTTTTCAATGTTTTTCTGGGGAATATGTTGCTGTATAGGACAGCATCACCTTCCGCCAAATTGGTTGAACCATGAACACCAGTTCATACATTAGTTTAAATAGAAGTTTAAGAATTTTGACATGAGATTTCAGATTTATATTTGTATTGATGTAATCTATTTTCAAACTTGTACTGACCTTGTTACTCTAAAGAGATTTGAATTGGTATATCGGTATCTATAAGCTGTTATCCCAGGTTTTCTATAGTCCAGCCCATATCCAAAAGATTATTCAGTTTAAAATGGATGGATGTAATCTGTGACTCACTGTATCTTGAAACATTATTGATAAAAATCAATTATGTTCCGGGGTGACATTGCGTTTGGGATTGTATTTCTCTTTGAAATATTTGGTGATGAAATGTGACAGAGTAGAGAAGTATTTGGTGTATATTGAAACATCGTAATCATATGGAATCATGACTTTGCTCTTACTTGGTGTGATCTACAATGTAATATCCAGTTCAGAAATATGTGGAAAGATATGAAAGTCTAATTAAGTTACTATCTTTGTTCTGAGGTGATTGAATATTCATTATTTTCAAAATCTTACTAATTGAGAAGATAATGATGGTCAATGACTTCACATGGATTATTATATTTTGGAACCTCCATGGCAGGAAAATTGTGAAATTATTTGACATTGATTTGCCGCCATGTATGTGCATGTATAAAATGTTGACACATTATTGAATATACATTCGCAAACATGGAAACGTATTTTAAAATGTTGATGATAACTGATCTAATAAATTCTTTATATTTTTTTTTATGGTTGTTCAGGGGGTCAGTGAGGGGAGAAATTTTACTCATGTAAATTCAATACTGTACCGGAGCAGAGATGGTGTCATTGATCAGTCAGTGAATCGATGCAATAAAATTTGGACACTGGAAGTTTGGATGTCAAGTTATCAATGAAAGGAATTTACGTTAATGAAAAATTAAAGGTTTTGTCAACTTCTTCAAAATTTTGGACCATTATATATAGGATAATTTTAGGATTAGGTATTATTTAGAATTATAAATATTGTACATTATAAAGAAAGAAAGTAAACATTTGATTTTGAATTTTATCACTCGTTCATTGCATATTTCTTCATTACTCTACTAAAGGCTGATTGCAAATATTGAAAAATCCTATAATTACTAAAGCCCTGTAGATCAAATTTGACCCTTCGAACCATGTAAGTGGACTGAAACTTTTTAAGGAATATATTCCCCATAAATTCTTCTAGGAAATCGTTAAAAAATTAGGCTTTAGAACTCCCGTCAGAAAGTTGACAATTTACACTTTCGATCGCCACTATCGAATCAACGTCCATAAAATTGTGACATACAATTCATACAATTAGCTCCCTTACACAGACATGGACGCCTTTCTCTTCTTACCACATACTTTTCTTCTCCACTCGTCTTTTCTCATTCAGTGGTCTTTCAACTGCTGAAGAAAATCGCTAAAAATGACACTGGGCCATAACTCACACACATGACATTTTAACAAAGGCCTGCATACTTCACCTAGTGCAGTCATGATGACAGTAACAGGCCTTCACTTAACGATTGCGGAAAGGACATTTTTTGTCAAAGACCTGAAAGACACAAAACCAAGACAATTAGTTTTTAGTTTTATAAGTGAAACTAAAAATTAATTGAAAAAGGGAGCAACTTATAATTTTTCTAAGGAAATCGACTTCGAACCCTTGATCAGGGAAGATGCTTCAAGAAAACAGCCAGGACTAATAGATGTTAATAAAATAATATGGCTGATTAAGACTCTTCTTCATTAATTTGAAGGTAAGAGAGATACTCAGTATTTGAACAATCACTCAATTGAAACCCATGAAACACTCCATGGCATAACTTCATTAGAATTGAACTTAATCAATGAACCTATACATAACCATCAGAGTAAACAAAAGAATAAATTTTGCTGTCAAAAACAATGAATAATTTCAAATAAATTGAATGCCTTCTGCATAACTCTCATATAACACATAGGTTTACCACTGTAGAAGCAAGTGAATGATGTCCACTGGTCATCAACTGTCATACCAAGTCTTTGTATCCATGATTGGGCAAAAGGGGCAGAGAATGAGCATATTTTTTGCAAACAAACACAAAGTAAGAGTTGAACCAGCTGAAGGAAAGGAGCGCCTGAAAATACAAAGCATAACATGTGGTTAGCTAATTTTTAGGTATACCCCAAAATGTAATAACATAACATAGATGCCTCCACGTGTAATTGTGTATCTTCTTCTTCTTGTTTCCTAGATTCCTCCTGTGGTAGGAGCCCCATGAGGAAAAATAAGTAAATTTCTCATGTAGTTATACAATGAAGGTTACTAGTTTAGTTTTTTGATAATTCCACACGGTATGTACACGTTGTGATGATGTTGTAGTGATGTTTTATGGTAAAGTTGAGATGGCTGATAGTTTGTTGCTGCTTTGCTCTTATGATGTATATTGATGCCTTTTTCTATGGCAGTCGTGTACCATAGGATGGATTAGGCTTTCAAGGGTCAGAAAGGAATGGTTTTCAAGTGGTAGAATATCAGTGTTTTCCAGTTTTCGACAGTATAATAATCTGAGCTTTCTGACGATTGTGTTACTGTATGTGTGACTAAGTTCTTTTGAGATGAATTCTGAAATTATGTAAGGTGTTGCTGTCTAATGAAGTTTGTTGCTGGACATGTAAGGAGGAAGTGGGTCGTTGATTCATCTTCTACTTCACAGACAGGGCAAGTTGCTGAGACAGTGTAGCTAGAGAATCTTGATTTCAATGATTGTAGCATATATGTGCCTGTTAGCAGTCAGGCTTTTGTAATTGCTCTTCTTACTTCTCCTGTTGTTGATTAGACAGATCCCCAGACTGGGTGAATAGCTCTAATTTGACAGCTTGCTTTGTTCAGGTAGAGTAGACTGGATTTGCTCTAACATTCCTGTGAAATGTCCAGAAATTATTAATAGCTGTTCTTATACTTTTCTTCTAACTTGGCTTTAGTGCAGTAATGCAGAGCATGGTGTGGAGATCGCGTAGAGAATAGAGGTCTAGTAGGCATATCACGGAAACGCCATACAATACGAAAACGTAAATTTATATCAAGAGATTTTACTAAAATGCACCTGATGGCAACGTCCAGCTGCATCCTGAGGTGATTTAGCGATGTCAGACATCAAGCTATCAAATTTAAGTCAAGAGCAACCTAAATCACTTCACAAACAAGCCAAAAGCAAGAGCAAATACTCTACCAAAAAAGACGTGCAGCAATGGAGGCCAATAATTTGAGAAGCAGAAGTGACAGACCCCACATGCGCGAGTTTGGGCGGCGCATCCGCCGGACTGTCAATTGCCTAACCTGCCCAGTAGGGGCGGTTTCCTTTTAATTCTGGCTCTTATTGAAGATAGGTCGATATTTGGGAAATATCATAGAGTATCACGTTGGTAAGTATAATCTTGATGTGAAGACAGATGGCAAGATGGACAGACACACAGACAGACAGACATAATCACAATACTCTCATCGCCTCATGGGGTGAGTTTTTACAAACCTGCATGTTTCTTTGTGACAGTCCGGGTTGAGACATTTGAGAACAGTGTCTGTCGTATCTCTTCTGTCTGCATGATATGTAGTATGCTCTTGTGTAAGCGTTCAGGCAAGATGGCCTGTAGGAGGAAATGATTTAAGTTCATTAACCCCTCTTGTGTAACCGTTCAGGCAAGATGGCCTGTAGGAAGAAATGATTTAAGTTCATTAACCCCTCTTGTGTCAGCGTTCAGGCAAGATGGCCTGTAGGAGGAAATGATTTAAGTTCATTAACCCCTCTTGTGTAACCGTTCAGGCAAGATGGCCTGTAGGAGGAAATGATTTAAGTTCATTAACCCCTCTTGTGTCAGCAGTGTATCAAAGTGCTACTTATATTAATCGATCCTTTAACCCTTTAACAATCATATCAGCCAAAAACAGCTTCTGCCGTGGTCTTGAAAAATTTTTGTTTGCAGACAGTCATTCCAGTGGTAAATTTTCAAAAACCAGTCTTCTCTTGGTCTGCATATGGAAATTTTCTAGGAAAAAATTGAAAATCGAGGGTTAAAGGGTTAATAGTAGGCTTGCACTATTTTTCGATTTATTTTAAAAAATCACAATTTGTACGGTGTAATTGAGGAAAAATTGGAAAAAAGTATGTACTTTTCCGTCGCATTTTAGCAGTACATGAGTACAATTATAATCGCTTCACGGCTGTGTTCATTGTGATTATATCCCGCCGTACCATGCATGTGTCGATTAATTACTAATCACAACACAAAGCGCTACGATAAACAAGCTAACCATAGCTTTGTAACACCTTTGTCATTGAGAAAAGCAGCTGCTTACTCCGTCAAATCGCCATATAATTTTGTTCCTTTCGCGGCAGACCCCGAGTCTTTCATGAAATACCAAGTGTATACTTAGTTGCAGTGTTAGGTAATAATTAGTGAACATAATTCTTTTTAATTCTAGAGCTAGAAATTTCAATAAATAACAAGGTCAGGCGGTGTAATAATTTTTCCTTTTTGATTCTGTTATCATGTCTAATTAAGCTAGCGCATTCCAGATTATTGTATTTTGAAGTGTGCATTCTGTTGATTACTCTTAAATGATTACTAACGATGTAGTCCAAATTTTCTGACTTTCTATAAGCCCAACGCTTGTTCTGGCAGACCAGAAGTAGATACAAACATGCCCAAATATGGGCATGTTGCTGGGCATATCATGTTGGTACCTTTTTTGGCAGTTTGGCGGTGCAAATTTCTGGGGGTGCACCGAGTTTGGCACCGCAAAACTTTGTGACGGTGCACTTTTTTGGCAGTGCAGAGTGGATTTCTGGTGGTGCACTCTTCTTTGGGGTTGCACAATTTTTTTTGCCAGTACAGCTTTTAGGCGGTGCATTTGTTAATTATAGGGGTGCTGACCGATTTGCGCGGTGCACTCATTTTTGGCGGTGCGCCCATAATTTTTTTATAATTCTTTGGCGGTGCAGAAATTTTGCCGGTTCAGGTGTATTTGGTTGCCCTGCATCCAAAAAGATATGGTTTTTGCACCAAAAAAAGAGGTATGTTCAGGATTTTTTGTTTTTTTAAGGAACTAAAAAAGATGGTGGACATTTTCTTCGCAAGTGTGCTAGGTAAAAAAGGTTTAGTTTGGCGCACAATGATCTGTTTCATCACAAGTCGTAATGGCGCTTCGTTCAAAAGTAGAACTTGTCAGAGGTGCAGGAAATGTCTGCTGGAGGCAGAGTTACGTTGGACCCTTGCCTGGTGAGTGAGTGGTTTTTTAAGTGGAGGAAGGGATGAGAGGTTATGGTGTGGTGGAACTCTTAATAGGTAGAAGGGAACAGACTAAAATGGTCGATAAGCAGGAAAGTTTTTATTAATCGAACTTGACCTATGGTAGGTGCATGAAACAGTATTGCTAAAAAGATACATGGAACGTCCATTGAAATACTATCTTAGAAGACAGTTTTTGGAGGGTTTTTTCTCTCTGAAAAACCTGGTGTCCACTCAAGTTTGCATGCAGAAGCACGTCCTGGCAGGTGCCTGCTCTGTTACCTAATGCAGGTGAGTACTCTGTCCCAGACTGGGTCTGGAGCATGGCTGTTTTGTGCAAGGATGGTGAGAAAACACTGGAGGAAGTCTGAAAACGTGACAGACAGTCAAATCGGAAATCAATGCCTCCGCTTTTCCAAGGTCCAAACATGTGACGTCATCTGGTGGAGTGTCGTGTGATACGGATGCAGATGTGGATGAGCTGGTGCTACTATCTGATATGGTGCCCTGGCAACAAACTGTGACAAGATGGTGTCGGTTTTGAAGTTGCCGGGATGGAGCTGCAGGATGGGACGTCTATCCTGTTGAGAGCTTACTGGTGACAGACTGCAGAATAGTTCCAGATAGGCCGCACTGACACTGACGAAAGTTGCGGGCGGCTTGATTGGTGTAGCTGGGGCCATGCGCTGGTCTCCAGGGCCAGGTGTAGTGGCCTGCTTATTTGTAATGGTGATGGTTGGTGTGGGATACAGTATTCCTGAGTCCGCTGGTGGTAGTGGTGACACCAGTGGTGACTTGTTTGGTGTCCTCTCAGGAGTGTTGCGTGCTTGTGTTGTGCTGTAAGTGACTGTTGGTGGTCGCGTTAGTGGCTGGTGTATGTGAGCATGCGCATCCATAGAGGCTGTCTCATTTAGTTCATTTTGGTTCGATAACAGTGACTGTTCCTGTGCATAACACTTGAGGATCTGGAATCCTTTGGGATAAGAAGCCAGAGTGTCTCGGACTGTCTGTGGTAGGCCTGCCAGCATGGGTTTTGCACTTTTCTTACTAGCGGTTTTTGGTCTTATTTTAGCATAGAGGTCAGTTCATCTTGGTTTGATCAGAGATTCCTTTGGATTGACAATCTTGCCACACTCTTATAATGATGGCCCTGGCCATTAGGGAACTCCTCTTGCAAGGACACCAGTCCATTTGGCCTATTTCTGCTTACAGGACTATGAGAGCAATAGTCTCAACCTACAAGGCCACTATGAGAACAGAGAGTACCCCATTACTATCCTCAACACAGCCAAGGCAAGACTCCAAGACAGACAGTCCTTACTGCAACCCACTGCTCCAAACGCAGGACAACACTACATAGACCAATCTTTGTTGTATGTGAGTTCACTCGCACGGGCATTTTCCTCAAAAAGACCATCAATAAATATTGGCTTATCTTAGAAGCTAGCACCAGATGCAGAACAGCTTTTCCTGAGAAACCACTATTTGGCTACACTAACAAGAGGCCCAAGGGGCCTGTGTCGATCACCTGGAGCACTGTGCATTTTTAACAAAATTGTTGGTGGGTGGTGTAGGAGTAGTCTTTTAAATGAGTTTGTGAACATTTTTGCATCCAATATGGCCGCCAAACACGCTACATTTTGATTGGTTCACTTCCGCCATTTTCTGACCAAGCTCATTCCCTTGAACAAACTTTAATGGCACTCAGTGCCTAATCATATCTCCCAAATTTCAGCCCAATCCGCTAAGTGGTTCTGGAGTTGTTTTGGCAAAAAATAGGTTATCCAAGATGGCCGCCAAACCATTTGGCCAATCAAGTTCCCGAACCAACTTGGTGCAGCTCTTGCCCTAGATATTTCATGCGTTTTGAATTGATCCCCCAAGCGGGGGTTTTGGAGAAGATCTTTAGACCTTTGTAAAAATCAACCAAAATCCAAGATGTGAAAATAAATTTTAAATTTCCCATTGCTTTAGTATGGGAGATTTTGGCGGGTAGATGATCCACGATAGCTGCTAAACCGTTTAAACTCGAAAATGCCAAATTTGAAATCGCAATACGCAAAAACATACATAAAAACAATTTCGGCCTCAAAATCAATCAAATAAAAAAATCCAATATGGCCACCAAACATGCTATATATTGACAGGCCCAAAGCAGCCAGTTCTTTTGATGGATCAAGTTCTCTTGAACAAACTTTAATGGCCCTTAGTCCCTAATCATATCACAAATTTCCGCCTCACTGCTTCCGCGGTTTTGGGGAAGAAGTTGTTTTTGCGAAAACGAGATCATCCAAGATGGCCGCTGAACCATTTGGTCAGTCACGTTCCCTTGAAAAACTTGAGTGAGCTCTTGCACTAGATCATATTACATGAGGTCTGATTTGATCCCTCAAATGGTTTTGGAGAAGATTTTAAGACATTTCTAAAAATTGGCTGCAACCCAAGATGGCCACCGGCCAAATTGGCCGATCGGCTTCGTTTGAACAAATGAAATCTCTGACATCAGGATGCGTCCTGCCAAATATAATTCAAATCAGCCCAGTAGTTCTCGAGAAGACATTTTAAATTTCCCATTACTTTAGTATGGGAGCTCCTGGCGGGAAAATGATCCAAGATGCCTGCCAAACCGTTTATCCAACAGTTGCGAAAATTGCAAATTTGAGATCAGAATACCCAAAAACCTATATAAAACCAATTTCGGCCTCAAAATCCATCAAATAAAAAAATCCAATATAGCTGCCAAACACACTATATTTTGATTGGTCAACTGCGGCCATGTTTTTTGACGAATAAACTTCTCTTGAACAAACATTAATGACCCTTAGTTGCTAATTATATATCACAAATTTCGGACTGATCGCTTCAGCGGTTCTTGGGAGTCATTTTTCTGAAAACTAGGTCATCCAAGATGGCCACTGAACCATTTGATCCATCCAGTTCCCTTGAACAAACTTGGTTCAGCTCTTGCCCTAGATCATATTTCGTGAGTTCTGAATCGATCCCTCAAACGGCTTTGGAGAAGAAGATTTTTAAAGCGATTTCTAAAAATCGGCTGAAATCCAGGATGGTCGCCGGGCAAATTGGCCAATACGGTTAGTTTGAACAAACTTGAATCTCTATGCCTTAAGGATGCTCCATGTCAAATATAATTGAAATCGGCCCAGTTCTCGAGAAGATATTTTTAATTTCCCATTGCTTTAGTATGGGAGATATTGGCGGGAAAATGATCCAAGATGGCTGCTAAACCGTTTATCTGAGTTTCAAAAATTGCAAATTTGAGATCAGAATACCCAAAAAACTACATAAAACCAATTTCGGCCTCTAAATCCAGCAAATAAAAAAGTCCAATATGGCCGCCAAACATGCTATATATTGATTGGCCCACTGCGGCCATGTTTTTTGACAGATCAACTTCCCTTGAACAAGCTTTAATGGCCCCATAGTCCTTAATCATATCTGCCATATTTCAGCCTGATCCCTTCAGCGGTTCTGGTGAAGTTATTTTCGCTAAAACTAGGTCAAACAAGATGGCCACCAAACCATTTGACCGATTAAGTTCCCGTGAACAAACTTGGTTGCGCTCTTGCCTTAGATCATGTTTCATGAGGTTTCCTTCAATCTCTCAAGCGGTTTCAGAGACCTTTAGACGTTTCTAAAAATCGGTCAAAATCCAAGATGGCCGCCAGCCAAATTGGCCAATCGGCTTCATTTGAATAAACTTGGATCCCTATGCCCTAAGGTTCTTGAGAAGAAGTCGCTTAAAGGAAAAGTTGAAGGACAGACAGATGGTCACCATGACATACGCTCACTTGTCCTTTCAGGCCAGGTGAGCTAAAAACAAGACCATCAAGGACACCATAGTCAGAGCAAAACCACCAGCCCCTGCGACGCAACCAAGGGATGAACACAGAAACCCCTTCAAAGCCTGTCCCACCAGTAATTGCAACAAGAGGCCCCGCTCACCTGGAGCATTATGCATTTTTGTCACAGTTGTTGGTGGGTGGTTTAGGAAGTCTTCTAAATGAGTTTGTGGATATTTTTGCAAGTCCAATATGGCCGCCAAACATGCTACATTTTGATTGATCCAGGGCAGCCATGTTTCTGATGTAGCGCCTTCCCGTGAAAAAATGTAATGGCACTCGGTGCCTAATCATATCTCTCAAATTTCAGCCAAATCCGCTCAGTGGTTCTGGAGTCATTTTGGCAAAAATTATGTTATCCAAGATGGCCACCAACCCATTTGGCCAATCAAGTTCCCTTGAAACAAACTTGGTGCATCTCTTGCCCTCGATGATATTTCATGCGCTTTGAATTGATCCCCCACAAGCGGTTTTGGAGAAGATTTTTAAAGACATTTTAAAGCGGCCATGTTTTTTGATGGATTGACTTCTCTTGAACACACATTAATGGCCCTTAGTCCCTAATCATATATCAGAAATTTCGGCCTGATCACTTCAGGGATTCTGGGGAAGAAGTTTTTTGCAAAAATAGGTCATCCAAGATGGAACAAACGTGGTTCAGCTCTTACCCTCGATTATATTTCCTGAGTTCTGAATCGATCCCTTAAACGGTTTTGGAGATTTTTAAAGACATTTCTAAAATTGGGCCGAAATCCAAGATGGCCATCAACCAAATTGACGGATCGAGTTCCTTTGAACAAACTTGAATCTCTATGCCTTAAGGATGCTTCCTTCCAAATATAATTGAAATGTGCCCAAAAGTTCTTGAAAAGAAGACATTTTACATTTCCCATTGCTTTAATATGAGAGCTTTTGGCGGGAAAATGATACAAGATGGCCGCCAAACCATTTATCCAACAGTTTCGAAAATTGCAAATTTCAAATCAGAATACCCAAACACCTATATAAAAACAATTTCAGCCTCAAAGTCCATCAAATAAAAAAATCCAATATGGCCACCAAATATGCTATATTTTGATTGGCCCACGGCGGCCATACTTTTTGACGGATCAACTTCTCTTGAACAAACTTTACTAGCTCTTAGTCCCTAATCATATCTGCCAAATTTTGGCCTGATCCCTTCAGCGGTTCTGGAAGTCATTTTCACTAAAACTAGTTCAACCAAGATGGCCGCCGAACCATTTGACCAATCAAGTTCCCCTGAACAAACATGGTTGAGCTCTTGCCCTGGATCATATTTCATGAGGTTTCCTTCAATCCCTCAAGCGGTTTCAGAGAAGATTTTTAAAGACGTTTCTAAAAATCGGCCAAAATCCAAGATGGCCACCGGCCAAATTGGCCGATCGGCTTCGTTTGAACAAACTTGGATCCCTATGCCCTAAGGATGCTTCCTGGTAAATATAATTGAAATCGTCCCAGCGGTTCTTGGAATCTTGTTTTAAAGGAAAAGTTGACGGATGGACAGACAACGAACGGACACACAACGAACAGTCGACATGACATAAGCTCAGTTGGCCTTTCAGCCCAGGTGAGCAAATAATATGGATAAGACCAGGCTTTTCACCAACCTCACCTACACCGTCAAAATCATTGGTAACTGTCAAACCAGGAACCTCGTTTACCGTCTCACATGCAGCAAATAAAAGAACCACTAGGCCTGTTCAAAATACGCATCCAAGAACATCTACACTCTATCGGCAACCTGCACAGAATCGAGAGATACGACACACCCCTATCCATATATTTCAACAGAACACGTAAATTTATCAAATTTCTTTTTCACGAGTGAGATGACATACTTACCTCCCTAACACTCTTGATATACTAATATATCGGCTCTAAATTCAATAATATTCAGAATTATAAAACGTTAGGTGCCCCTAATGGGCAGGTGGATGTACACAGTCATGCACATGACAAACACCACCCACTGCGCATGCGCACACCGGTACTTCCGTTACTAAATATTGGCTGATATAGAAGCAACTATTCAATAGCCAAAGGACCAGGCCTCCGTGGGGTGGCGAGGCCGGGATCCTGTTAGGGAGGTAAGTATGTCATCTCACTCGTGAAAAAGAAATTTGATAAATTTACTTATTTCACATCATGAGAACATACTTACCTCCCTAACACTCTTGATAAAAACCAGAATTTGAAAGTAAATTTTGGTGGGAGGGAGGCAAGGTCCTGAAAACCAGCACACCCTCGAAGAGACTAGGCTCTTTGAATTCTCAAGAGATTTAAAACATCTGAAATTGTGACTGAAACCACAACCAGGAATAGAATTTTGCATCGGACAATCGACCGATGAAGAGAGATTGATCAAAATGCAAATGCGCGCTCCCCCCCCCCCCCCCCTCTTTCTGAGGAAGGTTAGGAAAACACGCTGCTCTAAATGACTAGCACGTTCTCTAATACTTAATGAAAAGTATTACTAGACATTGGAAAAAGAAGAATTGCTTCTATTTCAAAAACTCTCTGAAAAAAACACAATTAAGAGACATTAACCATCACCATATTAAAAAAAAAAAATGACACCATCACCAAGTCATGAGAAACAATTGAATCGGCTGCCTGCGTAAGGCCGCCTGAGGAATGACTGGTTCCATTGAAACCATCAGACCTAACATTCTCAGATAGACCCGTGCTAGAACATAACGACTGTTGCAAACCAATTGAATGCACGAGAGGAGACCTTCAACTCTCTCCTGGGATGGATAAACACATCCTATCTCCAGATCGAAGAACATACCCAGGTAAACAAACTTCTGGGATGGAGTCAGCTCTGATTTCTGAAAGTTGATTATCCAGCCTAAATCTGTGAGTTTTCAAAACTATCTCCAGATTTGCTGTCAAACTTTCTGGGTTGTGTGCTTTCAGCAACCAGTCGTCTATGTAAGTGTGAACAGCTATATTTCTCCTGCGGAGGTATGCCGTGATAGCAAGTACCACTCGAGTGAAGACCCTTGGAGCCGTCGAGAAGCCGAATGGAAGAACCTTGAATTCCCATTGGCGTCCCTGAAAAGCAAATCTCAGGAACCGACGAAAACTCCCTGCAATTGGAATGTGGAAATAAGCATCCTTGAGATCTATAGATGCTGTCCACATCCCCTTCCCTAACCCCAACAACACCGATCTTACTGTTTCCATTTTGAAACTCGGTGTGTCTAAAAACTTGTTTAGAGGTTTGAGGTTGAGAATTGGTCTCCACCCCCCGGTGTTCTTTGCCACAAGAAACACGGTCGAATAGAAGCCTGGGCAATCCTGCGCCGGTTGAATTGCTTCCTTTAGAATTAGAGATTCTATCTCCTCTTCTATGCACAACCGCTTGTCTGGATCTCTTGGAATTTGAGGCCAGACCGGAACCAGAGACAGATGCAACGGCGGACCTCTTATCCATTCTGGACTGTATCCGTGCGAAAGCCATTGCAAGACTAAGCGGTCCTGAATTAACCGCCCCCACTTCTGAATGTGGCAAGTCAAACGACCTCCCACTGGTGCACCTAGGGTTGATGGGGTGCCCATAAATTTTAGAAGTGGGAATATCTCTGGTACTCCTGATAACCGGAACAAATTTTCTTGCATCAGGCCCGGTTACCACGCGCCGCGACCAGCGCCACGTGCACCACGGTGCGCGGGCTGCTGTATGACGTACAACAGCACGCTGCTGCTGGCGCAGCCGACGCGGTCTCTGACGCGGGCTGAACACGCACATGTTCTCTGCGCAGCACTTCAAACTGTGCGCGCAGCGCCCTCTGGTTGTTCACCAAAGTCACTGTCTCCTGGAGGTGCTGACAACCTTCACCTCCAAAGAGTCCACGGCCCGCGATCGGCGCTTGCAACAAGCGCGACTTGAGCTCCTGAGACGGGCACAAATTGTCCAATGCAAAAGTGCGCCTCATTCTCAGTGACTTTGTGACCAACCTAGTCAGACAGTCCAACGCCAGGTTGATGCCATCCTGGATGGCTCGTTGGACTGTCACGGGACTAGGCTGTTGCTGCACCGACGCTACCACCCCCGATAGCAGCTGAGAGACATGCCACAGTGCACTAATCGCCGCTCGCGAGCTCTCCTCGGTGTAGCGCAAGGCGGCATTCGCCGAGCGCATAGCGCCCGTGCACAACGCTCTCGTGTCAGCACGGGAACCTGGCCGCGTATCTTCCCCCAGAGCGGCGCGGTCATCCGCGCTCGGTCTGGGTGCTAGGCCATATCGAGCATACTGACTAGCAGTAACTTGACATCGCCTAGCTACCTCGCGGGGGGGGGGGTGGCCTTCGCGAGGCGACCTCTCGGTCTGATCGACTCCTCTGCCGCCGAGAAAATATCTAAGATATGCCCAGCATACGGCAGAGACAGTCATGCTGGCCAACGGCTTCGCCTGTAACCATGCCCGAGGGTTACCGGCGGCCGTCTCGTCCACGGGGAGCTCTGGTCTAACAGCGAGGAGCCACACACACGCTTCTGACCAGTCTTCACCCGTGGCTACCTGCGAATTGCCGACGAGCAGCGGGCCCTCGTCATCCTCAATGGCATTCGCAGGTATGGCCGAGGAGGAGGCTATAGACGAACCTGGCTGCCCAGGGAATGTATACGGGCCCGCGAGGGCTGGCATAGCATTCTCCATAGGCAAACCAGGCACCAACGCCGCACCTGTGTGAGGGGCTTCATGCACACCAGCGCGGCCCGGAACATCCGTATGAGATTCCACATCCAAGCGTGGAATCTTATACGGCCAGCCGTCTGCTCCAAACCGGGCCACAGGCTGAACCATGAAACCTGCTCCCGAGGGAAGTGCCATAGGTGCGAGCGTTCACGCTCCCCATGAGAGGAGTGTAGACGTTCACATCCATGTCTTCATGGTCAACCTGTGGACCGAGCAGGTAGTTCTCATCATCTTCCTGGTCAGGAAAGTTAGACTCTGGATTAGTAAAGAAAACTAATCCAGACTGACCAGGAGACTGCTCGAAAGCAGATGATGAGTGTACTCCGGGAGTGATCGTGGTCAGGCCCGCTGGTCGGGTCCCGCCTGATGCTTCTCGCGTCGCTGGAACACCAGGCGATGCGAACATCAAGCCTGGGTCCAAGACGGCCGCCCCTGGATCACTAAACACTTTGTCCGAGCTAGTAGGGCATGATCCAGGGACAGGGGCTACCTGCACTGAGGTCGATGCGCAGGAACTGACACACCTGTGCCAGGCAACATGCCGCGAAGCATGTCAGGCATCAGGTCTTTCAAAGTCCTGCGCATCTCACTCACTAACTCAACCTTGAAGGCCCCGAGCCCACCCTTCTCAGAGGCCTTCTTCTTACCCTCCTTCTTCGACTTCTTGCCATCCTCAGCCATCATCTTAGCCTGAAAAGAGAAGAATTCAGAGGTTAGATCCCCCCCCTCTTTACAAATGACACATTTGTTAGGTAGCCTACAAGCTGAACACAGATGGCAAGGGTGGGGGAGGAATCTAGCCTTCATAGGCTTCAGACAGGATGGACACTTCTGAAAAGGGAAGGGAGTATGATAGTTTCAAAGCCTTGATAATTGACTATTAGTAGAAACCAAACCAAACTCGAGAGAAAAAATCCACTTTTATGACAGACAACCCTGACGGGACAGCTGACTTCCCTAGTTAATAAAACCAATCACAACCAGAACCCCAAATTAAGAGAGAGAGAGAAAGATTATGACTATCTAGATATCTCTCCACCCTCCCAATAAAAAGGGAGATGAACACATCACAGACTTCTCTAAACTAAGATTATGACATCAAGGAAAGAGAAAAAACTCTGGTTGATTATGACATCAAACCTCAATGCAAAAGCTCCTTCAAGGAGAGGGGATGTCAAAAAGAATGCAAGAAATATCTAGATATTAAAGACATTCATACCTCCCGAATAATATAATATTAAATTATATATATTCGAGAACCCATGCACATGCAAGAGAGAATATAGTGCAATAGCAAAGGGCAGCAGAAAATTGTAATTATTTTCAAATAACTATGCGCCATAATTAATAAACTCCCTTAGCCTAAGCACAGGAACCCATCCTCTTGTGCAGGAGAACACATCCATCCATCCGCCGAGACTCCTCTTCCAGAAGAACTGATGAAGGGGATGGGACAAAAAGAAGGAGATATTTTATTTATTAATTTAATATATCTCCAACCATTAGACATATCACGATGATAAGTCAAACCTGGGACGTGAACAACCCTCGAGATAAGAACAGGAATCCTTGGTTAGTCACAAGACAAACCTGTAAGCATAAAACACAAGAGATTAATAGCCCTAGGCGCTGGGAAAAAATTTACAAGGATTCCCAGCGCCTGAAACGGCCGCGATGAAAACCGGTAACAAATAAAAGTTACAAGTCTTAAATAAATGCAAGGAACAATGTCACCTTAGATGATGACGAGGAGGACTCCTCCAACAGTTTAGCATCAGCCATGATGGATAGGGGTGATTATGTTCTAGTAGAATTCAGAAAAGAGCCTGTGAAGATTTTCACATGTTGCTTCTCAGCCAATATATTAGAAAACGGAAGTACTGGTGTGCGCATGCACAGTGGGTGGTGTTTGTCATGTGCATGACTGTGTACTTCCACCTGCTCATTAAGGCCACATAACTTTTTATAATTCTGAATATTATTGAATTTAGAGCCGATATACCAGTATATCAAGTGTTAGGGAGGTAAGTATGTTCTCATGATGTGAAAAGGGACACACCAGAAATTACATACATTTCAGAATAATCCAAGTCCTTAAGTCAGACCCGGAGGACAGCAACTCCACCGTGTGGAAAAAACAAAAAGAAAGTCACAGGATCCATCAGCTCCACACAATTGAACCGATAGGCATAACCCAATCATATTAGAAACGGCCCCCACTTCCCTGGCATGCGGTCA
>CM067359.1:73892404-73929278 GCA_034401795.1 Chaetoderma sp. LZ-2023a | reverse complement strand
CGCATGACACGTGTGTTGATCATGTTGTGATCGATAATCAGTTCTTGGTGGTCGACTGCGAAAGTCTCGACGCCCTCTGTCTCGATCATCTTTTGCTGGCCCTATCACAAAATGAAAATTGCATATATATAATCTGTCTTAAGGGACCACCTAAAGAAGCACAAACAAGTAGCCACTACAAAGACACTATCGTAAAAAAGGGACCTGTTATAAGAATGTTTCCTTTGGAGCCAGAAGATAGGGATCTTCTTTAATACACATGGTCAAGAGAAGGTGGTTGCTCAAGCAAGTTTGACTCTATTTGATTGTTAATGTTATGTACAATAAGTTAGTGCAGTCTATGGGATTATTGCTTCTATTTATTGCTGTCTAGAATTGCCTGGCGCGAAGACACGGCTCTATTTTTAGATTGCTGGATATCTCATAATTATTATCTTCATGCGCGTGATTCATGGCGAGTTCTCTTATTTGTTCTGGTTCGACTGTACTAGAATTTGCGCGGCGATGATCACTTAATTATTTTAATAAACAGCCAACGGAACTCCAAATAACTACCCTAAATAAGTACTCTTCTTTTGCTGGAGGACTGCGTACAAAACATGTTTATCATTCCTTCTGCACATTAAAGTACTCAAGCACACGCCCACGCGCGGCGTCTCTTATATGTCCACTTTAGCACTCTATCAAACTGACCACAAATGGCTTCTTGCGGTGATCATGAGAAATGTCCATTTGCATTAGCTACTCGCTGGAGAACTTGTTTTGAAAGTTTACCACTGGAATGACTGGTTGGATAACCGATCCTATAATTCCAGTTGTAAATTGCAAAAGAAAAACCACAATGGTCTCTTGGACAGCAATTAGACATAGGACACTTTCTATGATAATGGATTTTTCTGATCTGTTTCTGCAGTATATGACGTCATAATTATTTAGGCCAGATGTAGCTGGACGTCACGACCAAAATGTGTAATGAATGCCGTATCTAGCTCCACCATGAACATTGAATAGCCAGTCTCAACATGCTGTTGACTATTTTGAAACTAATTTGACTAGACGCTGTTCGAATTGTATGTCTTTGCTATTTATTCAACAGTAATTTTCTATGATAATGGCTGGGTTCGATCTGTAACTGAAGGATATGATGTCATAATCAATTACGTCATATACAGGCCGAGTCACAATCCAAAAATGTGTAAATGAATGGCGTATCGAGCTCAGTCATGAACACTGAATAGTCCGGCAAGTGTACGAATTGTATGTCTTTACTGTTTAATCAACATCATGTTGAATATTTTGAAACTAATTTGACCTGGCGTTGTTGCGGCCAGAGGCAGCAAACCTGTAAAAGCACCCAGTCAAATTAGTTTCAAAATAGTCATCAGCTTACCTGTATAG
The DNA here is from genome assembly GCA_034401795.1 of Chaetoderma sp. LZ-2023a. Classification (NCBI taxonomy): domain Eukaryota; kingdom Metazoa; phylum Mollusca; class Caudofoveata; order Chaetodermatida; family Chaetodermatidae; genus Chaetoderma; species Chaetoderma sp. LZ-2023a. Next base: position 73,927,880 of record CM067359.1, on the reverse strand, counting down.
TTACCTTGAAATTGGAAGTCTGGGAATTCATTATTCCGCGTATATATATACATCGATTCCAACACACAAAAAGGGGTGGAGCCTAGCTAGAAATAGGCGTGGCATTCCTAGAAATGAATCTATTGAAATTGTCATGAGCAAATTGAGCATTACATGGCTAATACCACTTGGTAATGCGTGGCCCACACAATATGGACCACTTGTATTAAGAGACCACCCATATTTATAGGTCACATATTTTAACAAGGCCAATCATAGATTGTTGCCCTGAATACAATATACTCGTCCTCTGACGGAGGGAGGCTAATTAATACCACTTGCTAATGGGCATTTTCATGTTGTCTATAAATCATATTACGTCATATGATGTCATAATCAACGACGTGACGTATAGGATGACGTCATAATCATGACTGACTCGATTTAGTCCGTCTTAAATGCTTAATAGACCGACACATTGTACGAATTGTATGTTTTTGCTATTTTCAAAACATGCTGGTGAATATTTTGAAACTAATTTGACTGGGCGATGTTACTGCCACAAGCAGCAACAGCACCCAGTCAAATTGGTTTCAAATTAGTCAACACCTTACCTGTATAGTTTTCTGGAAATTGATAGTCAAGAAGCTGAGATCCATCGATACCAACACGAGCGCGGTATTAATGTATTAATAAACCATCCGGATTCAGTGACCGATTGACTAACGTTAGGCCTATGGAAGTCATTTCAAGCAACTGCCACCAAGATGTGACTTACTTGGGCACAATTGTGTGTTTTTCTAACAAAATCCTTTAGAATGTTTAACACCAAAAATACTTTGACTGGTATCCCACCCCGCCCTACCCACCTACTTGTTGCTATCATATACCTGTATTAAGTATTGCAACGACAACGACTGTCCATGTAAGCCTATCATCTTCTCTTATTGTATTTTAACCCTTTCATGAGGAGGCCGCCAAAACCGGCCTCTACAGTGATCTTGAGGATGTTAATTTGCAGATCAAGAGATAGTTTTTGAAAATTCACCACTGAAATGACTGGCTCGATAATTGAGCCAGTCATTCCAATAGTAACTCTTCAAAACAGTCGTCTATTGGCCTGCAAATAGGCACTCAATAAGCAAATATTTTTTTAATATTCTTGACTCAGTTTAGGTAATACTGGGTTAATAAATTATGAGGACGACAATGACGCACCATGTCTGTTTAACCTTTCCCATATTGTATTATAGTATGATTCACATTTGTCGCATTCGAGATAGGGTAAAAATTAGACTTGTTACAGACAGTCTTGAGGCGTACTATGTGTTTGGTAAATTTCAAAAGAAAAACATGCACAATAATATTGTAGAGGGTGAAAAAGTAGACAAAGTTCGCTAACAATAATGGATCCATCTAAAAAAGGCTTGGCTTCTTCGAAACTACACCTCTAATGTAATGACCGGTCATCTTCTTATGCTATAACAATGACTAGACTGTTACACAGACCCAACTTCAGATACCAGACAGATCGGAACACTGTGGATCGTGAAATTACTACGTCAATGGCTACTCAATAGGCCCCTAGATACGAGATACATTTCTCGATCTCGTATCGAAAGAGATCTCGCGGGTTACGAATGAATAATGGATGTGTGATTATCAGTAGTATCCTTTTGTCTTTAATCCATCCGTGGGAATAAATCCATGTAGACTACCAATGTTCCAAATTTCCTGTCAAAATTGCTGTCAATAATATTGTAGCAGAATGTTGAATGCAGAAATCAACCGAAAGTGTAGGCCCATGCATGTGCTAAGTTAAGAATGACTACAGGAAATTCGGCCACAGAATTTCAACCATATAGTTAGATAGGTATATCAATATGCTAGTGAAGTAATGGATTGAGGTTAAAAAAAATTTCACCATGAAGTAATTTCGTAGTGCAACTATTTCATACCGAAAATTTGCTAAATCTCCGGTGATTCACAGTTTTCAGTGCCCTATTGTCTGTAGTATGTTTAGCCACATAATTTCACCTACATAGATTTGAGCCTTAATATACTAGGTATTTTCCGAATCTAACAAATTCTAGATGAAATAATTTTATTAGGCAAAAATTGGCTTAAATGTTGGGTTTTTCGTGCTTTTCGGTGCCCTACTGTCTGTATGTAATATGGTCGGCTCCAGAACTTCGCTCACATAGACCTAGAGGGATTTGAATACGATAGTTATATTGGGAAATTTAAAAAAATTTGACCGTGAAGTAATTTCGTAGTATATGATTTCATTGCGTAAATTCGTTCCAATTTTGGCAGATCGGCGGGTTTTCAATGCCCTACTATTACCTGTCTGCAATAGGTTTGGCCACATAATTTCACCGATATGGTTAGCTAGCGATATGAACACGCTAATGAATCTAGAGTTTTCTACCACGTAGTAATTTCGTAATATTCAATTTAGTAGCCACGGACAGTTGGCAAATGCCAACAATTTACTATATTCGGTATCGTATTTTCTTTATTACACTCAGGCCGTGACAACAGCATATGAGGATTATTTGTACATTGACAATGGCGGTAGAAATACAATATTATTATTATTATTATTATTATTATTACACCATCTCCGCCACGCTGCCGACAAGGGCTACGACAGTGGGATCGCTTACATAATAATGATAACAACAATAATCAATTTATTATTCCATTTTAGGCCAGTTGCCCGTGGCAGTGTTTCAGGCAGTATTAAAGGAGACCTAACTTCATATAACAGTTGTTCAGCTGATCTAACACGTTATTCGCAAACTATAACATAATATTACGCTTCTTATCTTGCCGCTAAAGAAAGCTATTCAGGCTTGAGTAGTTTAAATGCTGGTACATTTCCAAAGCCTATGGTGGCTGTCATGCCTTAGTTTTCAACCAATCAGAAGGAGAAACTAGCGTATTTGCCTTGGTCAATACGCTCGGTCATAGCGGTGCCACATATAATTTGGCAATGTGATATAAAAACAATCACACAAGTAAGCTGATGACTATTTTGAAACTAATTTGACCGGAAGCCGTTACTGCCATAGGCAATAACAACTTCCAATCAAATTATCCCCAAAATATTCACCAAGATGATTTACATAATAAAGAATGTAATGCATTGGTACTTACATGACACCATCAACTATCGCTTGAGTAAACAAAATCACGGTGCTCGCTGTTCAACGTTTACACCATGTTACAAAGCAGATTATTGTGATACAGATATGGGAATGTAACAGGATGTGAATGATATGGAATCTATAAACTATAATCTATCGTACAATCTATCGCATTTGAGATGAGATTAGCATCGCTTTAACAATGATGACGATGGACACTTGGGTTGATGGATAACTCGATTGCATGATTGGGTGAGATAGATGAATTAGTCTAGCTGTTTAATTTTTTTGATGCTAACAAGTATTTGGAGAGTTTGATAAGGAGCGGTTTATTGCATATTGCAAACAATCCTTTAGTTTTCTGCCTTTGTCTATTGAATTTAGAGCATGAGAAAAGAAAATGCATCTCATCTTCTATGCATTTGCATTCAGACCACAATCTTTCTGATCTGTCAATATCTAGCCATCTTTTGGATTCAATCGCTAGTTTGTGGTTAAGTGTTCGGAAATGACATACGATAAGAGCTTCTCAGTACAATAGGAGTTTTAAATATTTCTCAAAAACTATATTCTCTTTGATCTGTCTAGTATAGAATGTCAGACGTGATGATTGGTTTATGGTTGCTTTCCACTCATCGGTATATTGTTGTTCGAAGACTCTTTTTGTTTTAGTGATTACTTCTGCGGTGTTTTATTTTCTCCTGGTAGAACAAGTCTGCCTGACCAGTTATTTCTAGAATGAATTTGATGGTTTTAATCCATTTGATTTCAATATTTTGTTCTCTTGAGAATTCTAATGCTAAGTAGTAGTGTTGATGACAGTTTCCCATACCCAGCATTTACCAACCCTTCCCAGAACCTGACCACATTACATTTTATAGTTATACTGAGTGGCAGTCGGCCCAATTCGCCATATATCATGACATTCGGTGTGGATTTCTTAAGGTGTAATGCATTTTTAAAGAATTTTGTTTGGCAAGTTTCTATCCGGCGATCATTTTCGAATCCCCACACTTCTGAGGCATACAGTAAAATAGGTGGTATCATTGTGTCGAATAAATAATTTTGTAAGTCTATTGGGATGTCATGCTCTTTTATTTTACTTAGTAAAGAGAATGCAGGAAATTTCAATTTCCCTTTCTCCGAGATCTAACAATACTCACCATTCTGTTACTTTCTGATACACAGCTGGCCTTGACAGCTGGCTCTAGGACTATAGACTTAGAAAGCTTTACCGACTCCTTGGAACCGGGTACTTGGCTCCCAACTGCCGAGTACCCGTCTACCATAGAGCTCATATTGTTTGCATAGCCACCAAACAAGAGAAACCCATGGCTTGCCTCCGTGGGGCTGGGAGGCTGGGTCCGTAACAGAATGGTGAGTATTGTTAGATCTCGGAGAAAGGGAAATTGAAATTTCCTGCATTCTCCTTCGATCAATACTCACCATTCTGTTACTTTCTGATATACACCAGATTTGTTCAGTAACCTGGTGGGAAGGGGCAAGCCATAAATGCTACTTTTGCCCCTTGGAGAAATATTTTAGACTTAACAATTTGACTAACGGAGACCTAAAAGGACCGTCAAGTTATCGAAACCGAATCACATTCACGTCACTGGCACCCCCACCCCTTTTATCTCCTAAGAAAAGGGAGAGAACTTACCAACATGTATCTCGCCTGAAACACAAATATGCAAAAGAGGGTTAACTGCTCCTTGCATATCCAGATGTATTAGCCTGGGAATGAGCATGAATATATAAGATGAATGAACATGATATATAGACATAATACAAAAAACTCTCACTAATGAATTACCTTATGATAACTGGACTTCAGACGTACCGCCTCCAACCATTCACTGGTCCAGCCATCAGTGACACAATCTGGTTGTCATCCTCATGCTCGACCATGCCTGCTTTAGGATCTTTTCTAACCGAAGTGAAAAAAGGGTGAAAAGCAGTGTGGCCACTTAACTATCGTCTCAAAACAGCTAAAGCGAGTGGATTGGCTGAGTCTGACACATCCCTCATATAGTAATCCGTAAATGAGGACTCACAGTGCCATTGTGCAACGGCCATGATGTCCTCTAACGGAACACCACTGTAAAGGGCGGCTATTCCTCGAACATCGTGTGCCCTTACGCCTTGCACCTGGTGCCCAGTCGCCATCTCATGAGTAGTCTGAATGCATTCGACTACCCAACGAGAGATAGTATCCATGGATGTGGCGCCATAAGGCTTCTTATGACAGATCCATAGATGTCTATCGTTCGACCGTAATGAGTCAGTCCGTTTCTTGTACTTAGTTTGTACTTAGTCAAAGCACGGACCGGGCATCAGACACTGGCATCACGATCAAACCTAGTTAACTTCGGTATTATGATCGGTTTGCCGGAATATCTCAAAGATTGATTCTTTGACATAAACTCTGCTCTTGGCAGAAGACGCAGACCCTCTCCAGAGACAATAAATCGGTCCCTCTCTGCCGAAAGCGCATGGATCTCACTGCGCCTTCTAGCTGAGGAAGCTGCCAATAGAAAAACCGCCTTTAGAGTCAAATGCTTTAGACTAGCCGAACGCAACGGTTCGAAAGGGTGCTTGGCCAGTACATTAAGCACTAAAGATAGACTCCGGGCTGGAATGACTACCGGTTGTCTCGGTTAGAGATTGCTCATTCCCTTCACCATCACATTTAACTGGGCCACCTCTGGACTATCCCTGTTGGCTAGACAAAGGATAACTGATGCCAAAGCTGACTTGTATCCAGCAATTGTGACGGGAGCTAGTCCTGAAAAGAACAGCTCACAGAGAAAGTCTGCTATTTGCTGAATAGTGGATTGAAAGGTATCAATACCCTTTTCTTCACACCAGTCTGCAAATCTGTTAACCTTGTTGTTATATGACTTGAAGGTTGACCTCCTTCTCGCAGCCGCGATGAAATCAGCAGCTTGTCGAGAAAAGCCTTCCGACGTGGAACGTTGTTTGATAACATCCATGCAGTCAATTTGAACATTTCGGGACGCTCGTGTAGGAAGCGTCCCATGGCCTGGGAGATTATGTTCGGAATCTCGGGCAACTGCACTGGGTTTTCCACCAGCAGATCTAGCAGATCCGTGAACCACGCCCTGCTTGGCCAATATGGCGCTATTAGCAGGACCAGACACGGTTCCTCCCTGATCTTCACCAATACCTTCAGCAGAAGGATGGTGGGTGGGTACGCGTAAGCGTGCATCCCCCTCCAGCTTATCGCCAGAGCGTCTGTATCGACGGCATTTGGATCTGGAATCGGCGAGACATAAGTCATGATTTGAGCATTTTCCTTTGTGGCAAACAAGTCCACGTTGGGTTTGCCCCAATGCTCGAAGATCCTTCGCAGAACTGGAGGGTTGAGGGACCATTCTGTCGGCAGAATTCTCTGTCTGCGAGACAAAGCATCCGCCAGAATGTTCAATCGGCCAGGAATGTAAGCTGCTTTCAAAACAACCGAGTAATTCCTGCACCATTGAATCAAGTGCCACACTTTGATACAAAGTGTGGGTGACCTGGTCCCGCCTTGGTGATTTATGTATGATAGTACCGTCGAATTGTCCAAACGTATCATTATCACCTTGCCCCTGATCATCGGAAGAAACTCTTCCAACGCCAGTTCCACTGCCATCATTTCCAACAGATTGATATGCAGCTGACTCTCCAGGAGAGTCCATGTGCCCAAGACCTGGTGTTCTCCCAGGCAGGCACCCCACCCTTCCAGCGACGCATCCGTGTACACGGACAGCTGGGGGCGAGGTAGGTGCAGCGAAACCCCTACTAGGAGATTCTGACGCCGTTTCCACCATAGCAGATGCGATATTATCGGCTCCAAAACTGGCACCAGTTTTGACAGGGGTTCTGTTCTCTGTTTCCACAGACATCAGATACAACTGGATAAGTCTTCTCATTAGAGCAGCGAACGGGATCACCTGCTCCATGGAGACCATCATTCCCATCATCTGAAGAAACCGCCCCGCCTGAATGTGGTTTCCCACTCGAAAACTCTCGAGGATGGCTAACAGAGACACCACTCTGGGCTCTGACGGGTAAACCCTGCCCTCCTCGAGATCGAATCGCATCCCCAAATAAACGAAATGTTGAGTGGGTGTCAACTCGGATTTCTCCTTGTTGACTATCCAGCCTAGGTCTGAAAGTAACTTCAGAGTCAGAGCAGTATCCACGTTCAACCTGGCTGCCGAGTCTGCCTTGAGCAGCCAGTCGTCTATGTAGGTGTGTAGCGCCAGGTTCTCTTTTCTGAGAAACGCTGTCACCGCAAGGACCTCTCTTGTGAAAACCCTCAGAGCTGTCGACAGATCAAACGGGAGAACAGTAAACTCCCATACTTGATTCTGAAATGCAAATCTCAGAAACCTGTGCCAACTCCGGTTCATGGGAATGTGGAAATATGCATCTTTCAGATCGATCGACACACACCACATTCCCTTCCTCAATCCCGCCATTACCGATCTCGGCGTTTCCATCTGGAACCGAGGCGTATAGATAGGGCTGCGCGGTTTGGCGTACAGCCAGGGTTGGAAAAAAATCGATTTTTTTCAAAAAAATCAAATCAATCGATTTTTTTGATTTAAATCGATTTCAATGATTTAAATCGATTTTTATTCGCGACATCCCAGGAAATTACGTAAAACTTATACAGTGAAACCTGTATTAAGACACTGGCTGTGGGAGTCGCAGAAGGTGGTCTCTTAAGACAGGTGGTCTCTTAATACAGGTCCAGATGCATTGCTAAACTGTATTTTGGAACTGAATAAAGTGGTATTTTTATGACTTATTTTTAACTGAATTTTAAGCTTGCTGGTTTCTTAATACAAAAAAACTTTGTTCGCTTAAGCAGTTTTAACAGTATTATTATTGCATCATTTTTTATTGCATCATTTTTTTATTGCATCATTTTTCTATTGCATCATTTTTTTATTGCATCATTTTTTTTAAATGATGCAATAGAAAAGCATTTTTTCATTCTTGAAAAATACAGTCAAAACTGCTTAAGTGACAAAGGCTATGAAATATTTTCAATTCCATAATTAGCAAAATGTCTAACTCCGGCCGAAAACAAGATCCAATATGGATTCATTATGAGAAAGTGAAGACCCCAGATAAGGCCGGTGTCCGGGCTGTCTGCAAGGTCTGCCGACACGAACTCCAAGGTATCCCAGAGCGGTTAAAAAAACATGCAGCCAATTGCACAGGTCCACCAACACCAGCACTTCAAGGTCTAGCTGTAGCCGCAACAGAAACGGGGACTTCATCTCAATCTGAGCAGCAGCAGCGCGTTGAAACTGTTGTTGATCAAAACGATGTGGTGGTGATGGAAGTTGAACCTCTGTCAACTTCAAGTTCTGCTTCAGCGGCAGTGAAGCGCCCAGTGCACGGTCAATTAGCTGCTGGTACATTGGCCGCTAAGATACCCAAGCTGAATTATGGTCTACAGAATTATGTCATCAGAACTTCAGCAGAAAAACGTGGTGAATTAGATCGTGATGTAGCTAGGATGGTGTATGCTACGAACTCCCCATTTCGCTTAGTAGAAAATAGACATTTTATAAACCTTGTAAAAGATTTACGACCAGGCTATCAACCACCATCCAGAAAGGACATAGGGGGGAAATATTTGGATGTTATCTACACAGAAGAGCGGGAGAAGGCGAGAAAAAATTTGGAAGGTGAACTTGTCTGTCTAGCATTAGACGGTTGGAGCAATATTCATAACGAGCCTATCGTATGTGCTACAGTGACGACCTGCTTAGGTGATATTTACTTAGTGGATACTACGGACACCTCTGGACATCCTCACACAGCGGAATATCTTTATGACATTGCGAAGCAGACAATTGAAAACACGCACAATGATTTTGGGTGCATTATATGTAGTATCGTCACAGACAATGCTGCTAATGTAGCAAAGATGCGAGAGTTCTTGAAAGAACGACTGGGTTTCAACATGATTGCGTATGGATGCACGCCTCATCTTCTAAATCTGACTTCAAAGGACTTAGAAATGGGTAATGTTAAGGAGCATGTCACACAAGTTGTGAAGTATTTCCGAAATAACCACTTTGCTAGTGCCCAAATACGCCAATCATCGTGCAGAAAGTTAGTGATGCCAGCAGATACAAGGTGGAACACAATGTACGATTGTTTAAACTCGTATTGTGAGGCATGGCCGACACTTGTGACAATCTGTGATGGACATACTGACCGCATAGATGTTGCCATTGCCAATAAAGTTCGTAATGTAGTAATCAAACGTTCTGCAGATGAATACCGACTTTGTTTGAAACCAGTAGCTTGCGCTCTCGATAAAGCTCAATCGGACAATTGCACAATAGCAGAAGCAGTTGAATTATGGAAAGATGTAAAAACGGCCCTGCATAATGACACTAATAATTCAACAAAGCGTGCGGCCGATAAGCGTTATCAACAAGCTGTGACACCTCACCACATGCTGGCCAATCTACTCCACCCTAAATACCGTGGTCGAAACTTGACTCAGCAAGAACGTGAAACTGCACTCACCGTAGCATCCGAAATCCCTGGTTTGATGACTTTGGTAATCAAATTCGAGGCCATGGCACCACCATTTCACATTCTTAAATTTAACGACGAAGTTGTTAATGGAGTAACCTCTCTTCATTGGTGGAAGTCGCACAGACGTGACTTCGAGGATGATCTGCTGGAAGCATTTGAATTCACTCAGCGTCTGATGTCAGCTGTGGCGGCGTCAGCTGGTGTCGAGCGCGTGTTCTCCAGCTATGGGCTCGTGCAGAGTAAGTTGAGAAACAAACTTGGAACTTTAAAAGCGGCTAAACTAGTATTTCTTTTTCGGTCCCTAAACTGTGACAAAGAAAATGACTTCCGGTTTCAGTTGAATGATGATTGTTGACTAGACTAGTGAAGTACAATTGCAGCATTATTGAAAACTGAAAGTGAAAAGTGATGACAGACACATCTATCTGTGACTCAGTTAGGTTTGCGCGATATTGCTTGAGAGAATATCGATATCGTTATTATAAAAAAATTGCGGTATCTCAATAGTCAATATATCGAGTGTTCTGGTTAATCACTTAATTGTGAATAATTAAAGAATATGCATCCCATCATTCATAACATATTGAATATTTTGAAAGCAATTTCACTGGAAGCCGTTGCTGCCTAGGTCAGCAACGGTTTTCAGTGAAATTGCTTTCAAAATATTCAATATGTTTATTATGTTACGAATGATGGGATGTCTATTCTTTAATTATCACTGTTTGAACTAATAATATATAGAGTTCAAAATTTATATATTACGTCATATTAGCAACGATTTTTCAATTTTGTTCACAATTGCATCACAGATACAGTGAGTAGCAATAGGACAGAAATGATGCAATGCATAAATCTAACGAATTAGCCCTAATTAGATGCACAAAATCTATGAAGGTATGCAAAAGTCATCATTGTCTAAGTCTATCAACCTTGTTAACTTCTGTCTTTAAAAATATGCTCAAATTAAAATTGATAAACTGGTGTACATTTTTCAACAATTTTGGTGGACGATGTTGCTGTCTGCGACAGCTCTATCATCCACCAAATTTGTTGAAAAATGTACACCAGTTTATCTTTAACCCTTAGCACACTGATGTCGAAATTTTTAAATTTCAAATTAAATTTAAAGATAAACTGGTGTACGTTTTTCAACAAATTTTGTGGAAGATGGTGCTGTCACAGACAGCAGCATCGTCCACAAAAATTGTTGCAAATTGTACACCAGTTTATCTTTAAATTTAATTTGAAAATTTAAATTATCATGCTCCAGAGTGCTAGGGGTTATGTTTATTTTGAAAAATTAAAACTCCTACATCAGTGTGCTAAGGGTTAATGTAATGTAATGTAATGATGTGTTTACGTGTTACAATGTATATAGTTTCTTGCCAGTTTCAGCAATTACTGATTTTGATTTTTGAAGTTGTAGTAAACTACTTAATTTAATAACATTTCAATCTTTATTGTTTTAGTGTTAAATAAAATGGAGCCCAAAAGTCCAACTTGATAAGCACTAGCCAATAGTAATCGAGACACTCAATGACACTCCAGAGTGACTCCAGACGCATGTCATAGCTGAAAAAAGAGACAGTGTCTTGCTTTAAAAGAGTGTGCTTTTGGAATTAGACTAATAGTAATAGCCATACTGGCCCATACATGACTTTTCATGTACACTATTGCTTTAATGGTCATGTAGTGACATGTACGCACATGGAATTCTCCTCTTCTTTACAGCTTACACATACTTAATGATCATACTTTGTACACATGTGTGATGTACTGTGTACATGAACCTCAAGTATGTAGATTGTAGATGTGGACTCGTGCACTGGGTCTAGTCTTGCTGATGACAAATATGAGCAATTAAGTGTATAATTCTATTTTGTGTTGATGTTCAAGTGCCATGGAAGCAGTAAAATAATTATGTTACTTTAATTTAACAAAATTACTGTTAATTGTATTAATTACTTGAAAATTCCTCTATTTTTGCAAAACTGATTTAAATCACGATTTTTTCGATAAAAATCGAGTGATTTAAATCATGATTTAAATCATGATATAAATCAATTGATTTAAATCAAGCCAACCCTGCGTACAGCCATATCGGTTTCGATATGACTTTTCATATCGGTTTTAACCGAATATCGGTTTTATGGACATGAAACAAAAAATTTAAATGATAAAAATTAGCAGGAAAACAGAACGTATTTTCACGCCCTGATACATTCGTAACGTTTTACGCCTTTAAAGCTTAATATACCTTATAATATCCATCATCGCGGGAGTGAAATTAGTAATTAGACCGCCTAAATATTACGCACAGTTAAATAAACATCGTTTATTTTGTCAAAATTAATCATAAATCAGCAAAACAGGTTGCGAAAAGACGTAAATCACGCGATTGTAATTAATTATGATGTAATTATCTCCCTTTCTTCTTTCATTTCCAATTCGGCCTGAGGACGAAATCATGCCTTGAAGAAAATATTAACTGTAATATTGTGATCGCGAATTTCATAAGTTAATATGATATTGTGTATAGAAGATAACGTTTTAAAAACGGTTTGAGTAATAATTTTATTTAAAATTATATCCTAATCAGCAAAATGTATTCAGCATTATATTTATTGGCGAGATTTTGATGCATTCGGGCGATTTAGTGTTGGGACGACTTTGCATTATGTTAATTAGCCGGTGACGTAAATAAAATGGATGCCGTTGTTTAGAAATGTTTTCCCCGATACAAATTTTAATGACAAATTCCCCACATTAGTATTGTGTTTTATATTGCAAATTTATCTGAGACTACCAGAGAAAAGACGAGTGGATATTTATTTAATTAATTCGCTGCTTGATTTCTCTCGGCGTACAGCGAGTTACATGAAGTTACACAATATGCGCAATTGGGGCCACGTTCAATTATTAGTTGCCCTGAACATAGCTTAATGGAAAGTATGGCCATTATTATTCATTACGCTTTTCATGCTCGTTAGGATCTTTTATTTTTAACAATCCTGATACGAAAAACCGAAAATATGTTCATATTCGGTTTTTCGATATTTATTTTTTATAATCGGTTATGAAACCGTCAGTGCAGGATATCGGTTTTAAATATGGTATCGGTATATCGCGCAGCCCTACGTATAGATAAACCAATTTAATGGCCTGAGATTGAGTATGGGTCTCCATCCCCCCGTGCTCTTGGGGACAAGGAACATGTTTGAATAGAAGCCTGGAGTGTTCCGGTTCGCTGGTTTTATTGCTCCCTTCAGAAGATAACCCGACACTTCCTTTTGCACGGCTTCTAACTTGTCTGGCTCCCTTGGTACGGGTGTCCAGACAGGTGCCAAAGACAGATTTTGTGGCGGAAAGTCCCACCACTCCGGCATGTAACCCTGGGATAACCATCCCAGGACCAGACTGTCTGACGTCACACCTCGCCAGGCCTCGACGAAACGCATGAGCCTTCCACCCACCATAGACGCCTCGACGTCTAATGGGGTTGTCCGGCTCGCGGTCCGCTCCCCCCCTCTCTTAACGAGAGAGAGAACCATTTCGGTCTCGGCACGGCGGGTATAACTGGCACCGCTGTTCCTGTCACACAGATGCGGTCCAGGCGGATATGAAGGGAGCTCTCGTACCCTCAGGTACGATCCGCTCCCTTCTGTCCGCCCTTGGACTTACCCTTACCCTTCCCCTTGCCCTTCCTGCCTCTAGGGTGGTCAGAAGCAACCTTGGGGAGGGTAGGAGCCTCTAAAACCTTCCTGGCTTTCTTAGCCGGCGGCGACTGAGAAAATCCAGCTGAAGCAGAAGTCGCAGCAGGCTTAGCTTTCGCCTTGCCCTTATGCTTCTTTGGAGGTTGTCCAGCTAGCGGTTTCACCACAGCCCCTAGTGCGTGCGCTTGCCGCACTAGCTCCAGCTGTAGGTTGACCGCCAACCGATTCTGCACGATGCTGGCCGTATCCTCTAGGATGGCCCGCGCTTGGCCACCGAAGGACAGGGTCCGTACCAGGCATGGGGACAAACTGCCCCCCAACCTTCAGTAGCAGTGACGACACCAGCGTGGGCAGAACGCTATGCAGAAAACCCTGCATAGCCGGACCGAACCACGCCGGCGGTGCCATCTCCGCCACCTCCATCTGGGGACGTGGAGCGGCCCCACCGGCCGAACCGGATGCTCCATGATTTAACCTAGGACCGCCTGACCCCGCGTCAGACCCAGCCACATCCTTCTGGGCAAGGAATTTTACCATCATATCGACGGACCACACTGCCCACACATTACATCTATGATCAAGGTTACAGGGCATACACCTAAAACAGACATGGTCCTTAAACACGACGCGTACAAACTTATGGCACTCGTCACATGATGGCGGGGCTGGCTTGGCCTATAAAATAAGCACAAACCTACAATAAGCAAGCGGAACGAGACACGGATGGAAGGCAGACAATTAATTTTCAAATAAATTGACCATAAATTAACTGCAAACCATCCCGCACCCCACCCCGCAACGTTACAGCAAAGATCGCATTGATTATGACGACAAGAATGAAGCGGGCATAAATACACCCATAATTGATCCTCCAGGATGTAACACGGCTCCAGGAATCATATCGCATAGCATTCGGGGTATATTTACCAATCAAAATAAATTATACTCCTAACGAAAGCCGACACGATATGTGAAGAAACAACAAAATGTAAACAAACTGCTGTAGCACACGGTAAAACCGCAGACCATGCATCTCTCAAGAATTTTGACACCACCGATCATTGCAAACCGATCGTGATCACACGTAAACTTGACCATTCCAAAGTTTTCTGGTACCATTTTTAGTACGCAGCACCCAGAACAAGATGCGTGAATTAATGAAAAAATTTTCTTCACATAAACATCCGAGCATCCCGAGTGTGACGTCACCCGCTCGGACCTTACGGAAAACGACGTCAGCCGATATTCGTGTTAGAAATACCATAGCAAACACCTATTTTCATATCTGCCGATCGCCTGTTGGGGTTTAAAGAAGGCGATCGTCTGGCATATCTCGTTGTTAGCACACGTCCCAGATTCTATGGGGTCAGAAATTGGAACATGCGACACAACGAAATTTAGAGACCTAAGTCTTTTAACTATGGATAATAAGGAATTATACAACCTGGTCTTCATTGGCCGTATTCTCCATTTTATCCAGTTAGATCCTCTTAAGAACGCACAACTATCAATTCACAGATAAGATTTAGATTTCCTTTCACAAAAACTTAAAATCTTTCCTGCAAAAAAACCGTGGACAGCTCTTGTTGCTATGCAAACAAGAATGAGCTCTATGGTAGACGGGTACTCGGCGGTTGGAAGCCGAGTACCCGGTTCCAAGGAGTCGGTAAAGCTTTCTAAGTCTATAGTCCTAGAGCCAGCTGTCAAGGCCAGCTGTGTATCAGAAAGTAACAGAATGGTGAGTATTGTTAGATCTCGGCGAAAGGGAAATTGACATTTCCTGCAATCTTACTTAATTTCTGTCCATTATTGGTCCAGTAGTTCTTGCTCACTCTTATTTGGTTAAGGGTTTATTAACTTATTAACTTAAATACTCATTCTCTTTGTATTGTGGCTTTTCAGAAATCTGCCTGCTGCTGAGTACCCGTCTACCATAGAGCTCATATTGTTTGCATAGCCACCAAACAAGAGAAATCCATGGCTTGCCTCCGTGGGGCTGGGAGGCTGGGTCCGTAACAGAATGGTGAGTATTGTTAGATCTCAGAGAAAGGGAAATTGACATTTCCTGCATTCTCCTTCGATCAATACTCACCATTCTGTTACTTTCTGATATACATCAGATTTGTTCAGTAACCTGGTGGGAAGGGGCAAGCCATAAACTGGTGCCCAGTCGCCATCTCATGAGTAGTCTGAATGCATTCGACTACCCAATGAGAGATAGTATCCATGGATGCGGCGCCATAAGGCTTCTTATGGCAGATCCACAGATGTCTATCGTTCGAAAGTAACGAGTCAGTCCATTTCTTGTACTTAGTCAAAGCACGGACCGGGCACCAGACACTGGCATCACGATCAAACATAGTTAACTTCGGTATTATGATCGGTTTGCCGGGATATCTCAACGATTGAGTCTTTGACATAAACTCTGCTCTTGGCAGAAGACGCAGACCGTCTCCAGAGACAATAAATCGGTCCCTCTCTGCCGAAAGCGCATGGATCTCACTGCGCCTTCTAGCTGAGGAAGCTGCCAATAGAAAGACTGCCTTTAGAGTCAAATGCTTTAAACTAGCCGAACGCAACGGTTCGAAAGGGTGCTTGGCCAGTACATTAAGCACTAAAGATAGACTCCAGGCTGGAATGACTACCGGTTGTCTCGGTCGGAGATTGCTTATTCCCTTCACCATCACATTTAACTGGGCCACCTCTGGACTATCCCTGTTGGCTAGACAAGGGATAACGGATGCCAAAGCTGACTTGTATCCAGCAATTGTGACGGGAGCTAGTCCTGAAAAGAAAAGCTCACAGAGAAAGTCTGCTATTTGCTGAATAGTGGATTGAAAGGTATCAATACCCTTTTCTTCACACCAGTCTGCAAATCTGTTAACCTTGTTGTTATATGACTTGAAGGTTGACCTCCTTCTCGCAGCCGCGATGAAATCAGCAGCTTGTCGAGAAGAGCCTTCCGACGTGGAACGTTGTTTGATAACATCCACGCAGTCAATTTGAACATTTCGGGACGCTCGTGTAGGAAGCGTCCCTTGGCCTGGGAGATTATGTTCGGAATCTCGGGCAACTGCACTGGGTTTTCCACCAGCAGATCTAGCAGATCCGTGAACCACGCCCTGCTTGGCCAATACGGCGCTATTAGCAGGACCAGACACGGTTCCTCCCTGATCTTCACCAATACCTTCAGCAGAAGGATGGTGGGTGGGTACGCGTAAGCGTGCATCCCCCTCCAGCTTATCGCCAGAGCGTCTGTATCGACGGCATTTGGATCTGGAATCGGCGAGACATAAGTCATGATTTGAGCATTTTCCTTTGTGGTGAACAAGTCCACGTTGGGTTTGCCCCAATGCTCGAAGATCCTTCGCAGAACTGGAGGGTTGAGGGACCATTCTGTCGGCAGAATTCTCTGTCTGCGAGACAAAGCATCCGCCAGAATGTTCAATCGGCCAGGAATGCAAGCTGCTTTCAAAACAACCGAGTAATTCCTGCACCATTGAATCAAGTGCCACACTTTGATACAAAGTGTGGGTGACCTGGTCCCGCCTTGGCGATTTATGTATGATAGTACCGTCGAATTGTGCAACCATATCATTATCACCTTGCCCCTGATCATCGGAAGAAACTCTTCCAACGCCAGTTCCACTGCCATCATTTCCAACAGATTGATATGCAGCTGACTCTCCAAGAGAGTCCATGTGCCCGAGACCTGGTGTTCTCCCAGGCAGGCACCCCACCCTTCCAGCGACGCATCCGTGTACACGGACAGCTGGGGGCGAGGTAGGTGCAGCGAAACCCCTACTAGGAGATTCTGACGCCGTTTCCACCATAGCAGATGCGATATTATCGGCTCCAAAACTGGCACCAGTTTTGACAGGGGTTCTGTTCTCTGTTTCCACAGACATCAAATACAACTGGATAAGTCTTCTCATTAGAGCAGCGAACGGGATCACCTGCTCCATGGAGACCATCATTCCCATCATCTGAAGAAACCGCCCCGCCTGAATGTGGTTTCCCACTCGAAAACTCTCGAGGATGGCTAACAGAGACACCACTCTGGGCTCTGACAGGTAAATCCTGCCCTCCTCGAGATCGAATCGCATCCCCAAATAAACGAAATGTTGAGTGGGTGTCAACTCGGATTTCTCCTTGTTGACTATCCAGCCTAGGTCTGAAAGTAACTTCAGAGTCAGAGCAGTATCCACGTTCAACCTGGCTGCCGAGTCTGCCTTGAGCAGCCAGTCGTCTATGTAGGTGTGTAGCGCCAGGTTCTCTTTTCTGAGAAACGCTGTCACCGCAAGGACCTCTCTTGTGAAAACCCTCAGAGCTGTCGACAGACCAAACGGGAGAACAATAAACTCCCACACTTGATTCTGAAACGCAAATCTCAGAAACCTGTGACAACTCCTGTTCATCGGAATGTGGAAATATGAATCTTTCAGATCGATCGATACACACCACATTCCCTTCCTCAATCCTGCCATTACCGACCTCGGCGTTTCCATCTGGAACCGAGGCGTATGGATAAACCAATTTAATGGCCTGAGATTGAGCATGGGTCTCCATCCCCCTGTGCTCTTGGGGACAAGGAACATATTGGAATAGAAGCCTGGAGTGTTCTGGTTCATTGGTTTTATTGCTCCCTTCAGAAGCAAACCCGACACTTCGTTTTGAACGGCTTCTATCTTGTCTGGTTCCCATGGTACGGGTGTCCAGACAGGTGCCAAAGACAGATTCTGCGGCAGAAAGTCCCACCACTCCGGCATGTACCCCTGGGATAACCATCCCAGGACCAGACTGTCTGACGTCACACCTCGCCAGGCCTCGACGAAACGCATGAGCCTTCCACCGACCATAGACGCCTCGACATCTAACGGGGTTGTCCGGCTCGCGGTCCGCTCCCCCACCTTTCTTAACGAGAGAGAGAACCATTTCCGTCTTGGCTCAGCAGTTATAACTGGCACCGCTGTTCCTGTCGCACAGGTGCGGTCCAGACGGATATGAAGGGAGCTCTCGTACCCTCAGGTACGATCCGCTCCCTTCTGTCCGCCCTTGGAGGACTTACCCCTACCATTCCCCTTCCCGCCTCTAGGGCGATCCGGAGCAACATTGGGGAGGGTAGGGGCCTCCACAACCTTCCTGGCTTTCTTAGCAGGCGGCGGCTGAGAAAATCCAGACGAAGCAGAAGTCACAGTAGGCTTAGCTTTCGCCTTGCCTTTCTGCTTCTTCGAAGGTTGGACAGCTAACGGTTTCCCTACAGCCACTAGTGCATGCGCTTGTCGCACTAGCTCCAGCTGCAAGTTTACCGCCAACCGATTCTGCGCAATGCGGACAGTGTCCTCTAGGATGGCCCGCGCCTGGCCACCGAAGATGCTAGGCCCTGTCAGGGGTGTCCCAAGAAGACGCTCCCTGACTGCCGTAGCCGGACGCATATGGTCAAGAACTATTTGCCTCCTAGACTTTCTCACACGCGCTTGCACCCTTGCCAGTGCGTCCATAGACAGCACCAAGCCGTCATTGATGCACGAAAGCACCACAGGTGGCACAGGGTGGCCTGCCCCCGCTTCAGCCCACACCGACTGAAGAATGCGATACGAATGGTTGACAGCACTCATAGCTGCCCTCACACCCTCATCGCATAGGGACAGGACCTCCTCCTGGTCTGCCTGGGACTTGTCCACAAGTGCCGGACCGGGGCCACCCGCTCGCACACTCTGAACACCCAGAACCCATCGGTCATCCTCGGTGACTGACGGTACCACACCATATCTGTCGTATTCCACACACACACACACCCCCGCGGAATACGACACCTTGCCCGCACCTCCCTGGAGGCCGCAGGGAGCTGGCCCTTGGTCGTGAGCTGCTTGCTATAAATAGCATCCAGCAACTCTATGAACCGTGGATCCAGTCCAACTGGATCCGGGCTGCGGGCAAGATCCCCGTCCGAATCGATGCAACCGACGGACGGGGCGCATCCTCCTCGGCCATGGCCGAAACCACAGACGGGTCTACCCTGGCTAGCCAAGCCAGAGCCTCCGACCAGTCTACTTCCGAGGAGGACACACCCGTGAACACGTCACCTGTTGATGCGTTCACGGGCCTGCCAGCCACGGCCTACCGGCAAGGAGCCGCGGCTGACACGCCAGGCACTCCGGTACCAAACGTTCCGACGCCACCCCATGAAACACACCAGTCCATAGGGTAGGTCCGCCCAGAAAACCGTGCGGACCCGTAGCAGACGCGGAACCGTCCAGGACGGAATCGACCTCCATATTCTCCACCCGTGGCATCACAGGCCGCAGCAACCTCTCCTCCTCGTCTTCAGACCCCGAAGAGTCGTCATTAGACAAGGAAACCGCGGAGCCGTCCTGGCGGACAGCTCCCACACCTGACGGACCGGCCACCACTACTGGACCACCCGGAGGTGGCCGCAGAGAGACAGAACCCTCGTACGGCCCCCTCGGTAACCAGGCCAGAACCCTGTCCTAGGACAGGATCCGTACCAGGCATGGGGAGAAACTGCCCCCAACCTTCGGCAGCAGGGACGACACCAGCGTTGGCAGAACGCTATGCAGAAAACCCTGCATAGCCGGACCGAACCACGCCGGCGGTGCCATTTCTGCCACCTCCAGCCACCAGCCGCACCAGATGCTCCACGATTTACCTTCGGACCGCCTGACCCCGCCAAGCGTCAGACCCAGCCACATCCTTCTGGGCAAGGAATTTCAACATCACTTCCGTGGACCACACTGCACACACACTACACCTACTATCAAGGTTACATGGCGTACACCTAAAACAGACATGGTCCCTAAACAGGACCCGTACGAATTTGTGGCACACGTTACATGATGGCGGGGCTGGCTTGGCCTATAAATAAGCACAAACCTACAATAAGCAAGCGGGACGATACACAAATGGAAGGCAGACAATTAATTTTCAAATTATTTGACCATAAATTAACTGTAACCCTCCCGCACCCCACCCCGCAATGTTACAGCAAAGATCGCATTGATTATGACAACAAGAACGATGCGGGCATAAATACACCCATAATTGATCCTCCAGGATGTATAAAGGAACCAGGAATCATATCGCATAGCATTCAGGGTATATTTACCAATCAATATGCAATCCTGGGGATTGACTTTGATTGTAGCCAAATATTGGCACATGGGGTCGGGATTGCCGGTTGTTATGGTATCTTTTTTTAATTGGTTATGTTGGTTTTTACTGGTTGTGTGTTTTACTGCTTCAAGTGTCATGGCGGCTTGGTGTGAGATTGGCGGTTGGAGGGGTTACATTTTTACTGGTTATAGACTTTACTGGTTGGTCAGATTGGCGGTTGGGGGAGGGTTAGGTTTTTTTACCGGTTGTAGATTTTTTACCGGTTGTACTTGTCATGGCGGTTAGTTTGAGTTTTTACCGGTCAGGTGGTTGAATTTTTACCCGTTGTAATGTCAACGGTTGTGGCTGCCATCTTGGAATTTTCGGGTGAACAAACCTATATTTCTATGCCCTGATGCTTTCTGTCAAATATATTTGAAATCGACTCCGTAGGTCACGAGAAAACATTTCAAATTTACTATTATTTGAGTATGGGAGCTTTGGGTGGGAAAAAGATAGCCACCAAACTGTTTATTCTACACTTTCAAAAATGCCAAATTTAAAATAATACTCAAAATCCTATATAAAACCGATTTCGGTTTTAAAATCTATCCAAAAAAAATCGAATATATACACCAAACTCGCTACGTTTTGATTTGTACATGAAGGCCATGTTTTTTACACATATCAACTTCCCTTGAACAAAGTTTAATGGTGCTTAGTACCTAATTATATCTCCCAAAGGTCGACCCTATCAATTCAGCAGTTCTGGAGAAGTCGTTCTCGTGAAAAGAAGCTTTAGTTGTTGCCCTATATATGAAATTGTATGCATTTTGAATCGATCCCACAAGCAGTTTCGGAGACAGATTGGCCATAGTCCAAGATGGGCACCAGCCAAATTGGCCGACTAGCTTTGTTTGAACAAATCTGTATCAATATGTCATAAGGATTCTCACTGCCAAATATACTTTGTGTGGATCGCCTAGGCACAGGCAGGGCGAGGGAGGGTGAGAGCGTGTCACGTGGTTGGCAGCATCTCTTTGTTTTACACCATCCAGCATTGAGGACAAGCTGGCACTGTTATGTCTATGACATCATGGCTACCAGACGGGGGAATACATCTTTCGATGAGTCGGGTTTATCGGTGCATGACGAGTGTTGGCATCAGGTTAATTTGATAATAGGCTCGCGATAGGTACAGTACAGTGCCCGAAGATTGGATAATATTAACGGTAATCTTTCTTAATTTTAAGAAAGTCAGTTGAAACACTTTGATTTAAGTGCAAGCGTCATGTGGCAAGATCCACAGGACTAACCTCCATGGTCACCATAGGTGCTGTGTATGTTTGTCCCAACATACTTCCTAGGATCTGTTTTTAAATGGAGCGTGTTCGAGATAAATTTTTTAAACTCTCCATAGGAATTACTGCAGAATTTTGGCTTAATGTATCGGCTCTCGTTGAATCGTGTTTAAATACATTCGCATGGGCACAACAGGGCTAGCCAAAATACCTACGGTAGAGGGTGATTTCCACAAGTGTAATCATAAGCATACTGTAATGGACTTGGTTACGACACCATTCGATAAGTATAACTTATGCGCTTACTGAGTCAGGCTGGCTTTCAAGCTGTCATTACCATAGGTCGATCAAGCCAAGCCATTCGCAGACCTGAGGAATCACACTACAGTACAACTTAGAAAATAGAATACAATAATAATAATAATGGGTGACATGCATATGAAGAATCAATGGAGACGATCAGTATGAGTGTGATGTGTTTTTATGAGGTGTTGGTGCGTGATTGTTGTAGGCAAGATTCATTAGTTTACCATTTTGTTTCAGGCATTGTTTTGCATGTAAAAACTAAAACAGTGGGGTCTATACTGTCATATTAGTGCGATGATTATTTTATAGAGCAATGATTGCATTCACTTTGTTATGAACAAGGCCTAATGGTGGGGCAAAGTTACATTAGAATGAGGAGACCATCATGGCTTAGTGTAGTTTTTAATCCTTCCGTAATCGAGCATCGCTTTCGGTAGGAAAATCACTACTGACTAGTCTGCGGAAATCAGCATTCTCTTAAAATAATCTGGGATTACGTGTGTTATGTAGATAGCTGGTTTATTCATGGAGTTTAGTGGTGTCGCGTGTAGAGGGAAGAGGCGATTCCTTACAGCGTGTTGTGCTGATGTTGTCTTGGTTGCTGATGTAATGTGCCAATCCTTGTTTGGCACCAGGTGTTCAGCGTGTTGAATGTGATGATTCTGGTGAATTGTGTGTAGTGTCTGATGCAGGGGAAGTTCTGAGGCGTATATATTCGATGTCGATGATGTGTGGTGGCCCATCTAGCTGGTTTGCGCATAAAAACAGCCTATGTTGGTAGGTTGTTTAAAGTGACCGGCGCCGAATGGTGTTATTTCGGTGAGTCGATTTTGACCTGGTTTATATATCATGCTGATGTCGTACTGTGTTGTGTCGTTCTAGGCCATTGTAGATGAAGCTGCTTGTAGTTGTTGAGTGGCATAGTGAGGTTAGCGCATTGGAGTAATGCATGTATAATGCTTGTTTATAGGTATCACATTAGATTATGCTGTCCTGATGTGGAGTTGGCACATTATGTCTAGTTATGAAATAGAAACAGTGAATGTGTGTATTTGTGTTTATATGTTACATTTTATATTACGATATGTGGCATGATCGCTCGAGGGGTGCGGGGGTTGTGGTGAACTGGGAAATGGACTTGAGTCTGTGTATTCAGTATCATCGTTTTAAAGAATTGTCATTAGTTGGTCAGCAAATGTTCATTTATGCAAATTTTTCATTCATTTTAATGCACATTAGTGTCTCAAATGTTGAATCAGTCAACCTGCAACACTATGATTGGAACACCTTTCCACCCACACTGAACAATATAATGATAAGCTAATTATAACAGTAGTAGGTATTCATACAATATTTATTTATAAGAAATTAATAGCTATAATTCAGAGTAATTCTCAATCAATGGCCTTTCTTTTATTCATTGTAAGTTTCTAACGCCTTTGCCTTTGAACTGAAGCCTGACCTGTATGTGTAAAGGTCAATTGACTTGAAAGTCATGAATAGGATTAAAAGTATATTGTAATATCCTTTCTTTTGTCAACTGTGTGGATAGCTAAGCTAGGTGTTATTAATTTATTCATTTATTTATTTCATTAATCATTTATTTATTTTATCATCATTTTTTTCTTCTTTAGCTATGTGTGTTTTACTGAAATAGTCATATATACATGTACATTATAGGTTTTTAAAATTGTAATCGAAAATGTAATATGATAATTACAATTTTTATTAGCCCCCCCTCCCCCTTCCTCTAATTTCTCAATGTAATATATTACAATTATATTACTCATTACTTTTTCAACCCCACAATTACTTATTACACTCAATTACATGAAAAAATGTAATAAATTACATTTTATTACAATTACAATTACCCAGGGTATGAAATAACGGTCGGACATCGGTCATGTACGATCAAATCTGGATGGGTAAAAATATTTTACTGAACATGAATTTTGGGGAAATGTGCAAATTTTGGAAAAAGAGAACAAGTGAACAATGTTGGTATCGCACTCAAATACGATAGATCGATCGAGCGCGTGTTTGTGCGTCATTTGCACATTTCTACGTGAAAACGATATTCACCTTGGTTACCAGTATTCGGGATCTGTCAAAACGCGTCATACCGGCAAATTCATCCTAGAGGGTGGTCTTACAATAGCTAATTGTCCCGGGAATAGTGTAAACCTTTTATACTGGCGAATTTTCTGATTTCTAATGAGGGATATAGACCGTGAGTGACTTGAAAATTAAGTCATACGGCGAATAAATGACAGATAAAATTGCATAGAACATCTGATAAATGATACCACTCAAAATCTTGTCATTTCGCCAGTCTGAAAATGATCGAGTCGATGCAAAATTAGCAATGGCGGATCTACAAAATCGGCCACTGCGCACGAGTTAGTGATGTGTTCTTACACACCTTCTGTCATGAGAAGAGAATTTGGTCTCGCAATTTCATTGGTTGTTGGGCATAATTATATCTAGAAAATCCAATGACATTACGTGAGAGATTTTCACAGAAGTTTGAGACGCGTTCGTTCACGCCTTCGATACTGAAGAAGCTAATTCTTCCTCGCGATTTCCTTGGTAGCTGTATATAGAAAACCAATGAAATAGCGGGCGAGTTTTCTCACAATAGAAGTGAAGAAAGCAAGTTCATAAATAATCGCACTGTAGAAGACACTTGACAACCGGCGCGTTACCATTATATTCGCGTTCTACAATTAACCATTTAATGGTCAAATTTGCCTACAAATTTTAATTAAAAATAGTTAATGGCCATTTGCAGGTCAAGAGATTATTTTTGAAAATTTACCACGGGAATGACTGTCTCAGTTACTGAATAAGCCATTTCAATGGAAAATTTCAAAAATAATCTCGACTTGCAAGTGAACATTTATCAGGAAAACTATCCCACACCTTCTTTGACAAATGTGTTCTAAAGTGAAAATTTGTTTACATTTAATTGTACATGACTGTGACAGCAGTTGATGTGTTGCTAAAATGGCATCTGAGCGAAAAGTGCCCAAAGGGGCAACCCTTTCTAAATGGAGGACCGAGTATAAGTGGTTAAGTCCTCATTTTCTGGGTCCTACAGTTGACTATGAAATTGTTTTAGCTTTAACGCATTTTATCCTGAAAATGTCTTAGTCTATTTGACTTTTTCAGGACAAAATGGGTAAAAATAGAACAATTTCACAGCCAACCGAAAACCTATATTTTTCTCCAGAAATGCAGGAGATGGCCTCTGAGATCTAGATTTAAAAAATTTTCGGGGGGAGCACCCCGGACCCCCCCATCAGGTTAGTCAACTTCCGCTTTTTTGTCAGATCAAATTGACTCTCCTTATTTCAGACCTTGATTACCCCATGTCTGCATTCCACATATCTGCTTTCCGTTCCGCAATCCGCACCCCGCTTATCAGGTAAACACACCTTAAGATAACCAAGTTAAATTGTGTTCAAACTAATCTATGTATGTTAACCCTTTCACCAATCATGAGTTCCATACATCTCATTTTCAAAGGAAATAGTCTGGACTAAAATTGCAGGTTTTGGACGGTTTTCGACACGTTAAGGTGTTCAAAACCTATTTTGGGCAGACGGTTTGGTTTAAACCATTGTTTAAACCACTAGTGTCCAAAACTTGCCAACGTATTGCCAACATCGGTCCAACATTGGGCTGATGAGCAAAACTATGTTGGCTCAACGTAGGGCCAACGTTTGCTTGCTATCAGGGGTGGGGTTAAACTGTCAAGAAATCGATTATAGTGCAACTTAGAACTCTGAAACCATTAGTACAGGATTCAATCAAATTTGGAACATGAGAACTTTACCCATATGATTACGGAGTGCAACAGGATATTTACATTTGCCTCCACCGCCATGGGGTTAAAAGGTCAAGAAATTGATTGTAACGTAACGCTTCCAAACCCAGATGGAATTCAAACAAATTTGGTATGAGAGTTACCCATATGATTTTGGAGTGCAAAAGGGCCTTTACATTTGGCATCGCCCACAGTGGTGGGATGGTGTGGTCGGCTGAGGTGGGTCAAAAGGTTAAAGCGGTGACCGTGTGGATTTGCGATGATGTGTTATCCCGAGCAATCTAAATTAATATTTCTCTCTTCACCACACACCAAACTCACCCACCCACTCCACGTGACGTCTTCACTGCATCCTAACTTATTTTTTTGTTCTATGTAGGGGTCCACGGGTAGCTTGATCTTGAACTTGATTGGCCTTACCTGTTCGTGATGTTAACGTATGCTGTAAACTGGTGACAAGGTGGTTGGTTGGGAATCCCGCGACACCATTGTCTGGTATTTTGATTTTAGTTCTACATGTCGGACACAATAAGGTATCTTCCAGTTGGTGTCCATCACGGTTTACGTAAAGTTTTAGACACGATTCACAAAATGTGTGCAAACACGGCAAAGCTTTCGGCTTTGTGAACGACGACAAACAGATTTGACAGGTTAAATGATCTTCAGTTATCGTAGATTCAAGACTGGAATCCATTTACGTCTATTTTTGTTGTCTGCAAACTTCTTCGTAAAAAAAACTAGACATAAAATTAATGTCGTCAGCACAAAAACGAAATCTCCGTCGTTCCTATTTCCCGGAAAAACGTGGGGATTTCTCCGCTTCGAAGGTTTCGATTTCCTGGTTGGTTCCCGCTAAGTTTAGTATTTCGAAATGTTATTTGTTGGTGCTTATACTATTATATAAATGTTGCTGAGATAAATCAAGGAACTGACTTTATGCACTCGTGGTCAGACATCAAATCAAAGTTACTGATTGTAAAAGAGAGAACGACCCGTTAACTAGTGTTAATAATAAGCTACCTTTTTCGCGGAAATACTGCGCTCGCCAGCGAAACACCGTAACGCAATCATGAGTGATGTATCATTCATAATCATTTTCATTTTTTATGGCTTTGTTATTGCCTCTGGAGTTGTGTTAGTATTGTATTACTAGTGCTTGTATCACATGACAGTTGTCTAATAGACCTAGTAAGCAGTCTTATCATACAGCTTACGTAGTTGTCCCGATTGTCTGAAATATGGCAGAAAACATCTCAAACAACAATGATAGTCTGATCTGCCCAATATGTCGTTCAACCTTCATACATCCCAAATCTTTACCGGTGTGCGAGCACAGTTTCTGCGAGTCATGTATTCGGAAATACGCTTATATGAATGGATACAGTCAGAAGGGTGAACTGCCCTGCCCATCGTGCGGAGAGGTGACACCCATCCCCGAGAACGGCGTATCTGGATTTGACGATAATAAAGGGCTGATAAGTCGATTACAAGTTATCGTCTCAAAGATATTTAAAGGTAAGATTTATAACCCAACCTGTAGAGATATCACTAATAACGCAGTTTGCTGGGCCAGTAGTGCACTAATACAGACGGCACATGTCTCAATACGGGCCCAGTAACCTGCGTTATCCGGTTTTGTCCAATAGGTAGGCCCATATATTACATCAGTTTGCTGTATTTGCATTTCAGGCGTGAATCTAGACCATAGCATTGGGAACTAGCATATAAACGCCTTAAATATTACAACACACACACACACACACACACGTATTTGTCTGTCTGTCATGGCTGTGACTTCCTACCACAGTTTACTGATTTAATTCCTTCCCGTATGGTAAACCTTCGTTCCTCGTGAACACCCCACCCCCAACCCGGTGTAGTATGCGTAACTGACTCGCCATGAAAAAATGAGTCCCGTGAACAGTATTACATAACACTGCTGTATGTGATTTCGTCTCCCCATGAAATAATGACTCCATCCAATAGACATCTGAAACTATATAAATGATAATATTTCTAACGCAAACATGTATATTTTGTGAAACACGTGTTTTTTGTTTAACGCTAAAAATGCAGAAATAGCTAAAAGCACATTAGTAACCAGTTTTCGTGAGTGCTCGGCGTGTAGTACAGTAGTAGATCTAGTATCACAGACATCCAGGTCTAATGAAACGATATATATGTTTTATTAACTAACAATTCGCCAAATGTCTAGATTTCGCTGCATAGCAATGATTTAGACAGCCCAGACATATTTATCTAAAATTTCAACAAAAAAATAGTAGCCTATATTAAAGCGGAATCATCACCATTTAATCTAGTTTTATACTGTAACTGATATCATACCATATGTAACCATATGTTGTTTCTGGACATCCAAAATATCAAATCTCCACCCTCTAGCACTGGGTAGTTACATATCTTCCCATTACATAACTTCCATTGGTGGGGGGGGGGGGCATTATTTCATGGCCAATTTAACGGCCATGAAATAATGTCCCCCCCCCCCTCCAAAGTATGGGAATCGAAACATATATGTACTTTCACAACCCATTAATATGGTAGGGTGCCCCAAATATTACGTTTTACACCCAGACACATCTAATCTCTACCCTCTAGCACTGGGTATTTACATATACTTTCCCAGTACATAACTTCCATTTGGGGGACATTATTTCATGGGCAATTTAACGCCCATGAAATAATGTCCCCCCTCCAAAGTATGGGAATCGAAACATATATGTACTTTCAAAACCCATTAATATGGTAGGGTACCCCAAATATTAAGTTTTACAACCAGACACATCTAATGTCCATCCTCTAGCACTGGGTATTTACATATACCTTCCCAGTACATAACTTCCATTGGGGGGGGGGGGGGCATTATTTTATGGCCAATTTTACGGCCATGAAATAATGTCCCCCCCCCCCTCTAAAGTATGGGAATCGAAACATATATGTACTTTCACAACCCATTAATATGGTAGGGTGCCCCAAATATTACGTTTTACACCCAGACACATCTAATCTCTACCCTCTAGCACTGGGTATTTACATATACTTTCCCAGTACATAACTTCCATTTGGGGGATATTATTTCATGGGCAATTTAACGCCCATGAAATAATGTCCCCCCTCCAAAGTATGGGAATCGAAACATATATGTACTTTCAAAACCCATTAATATGGTAGGCTACCCCAAATATTAAGTTTTACAACCAGACACATCTAATCTCTAATATTGTCATTACCCTGAAATATCAAAAGTTAAATGGTTAACAAAAAAGAATCAAGACGTACCAAGCTAAACCATGCCTGTGTCTGGCTACATCGCAAGCTTTGACTAAGCCACCACAGTGACTCAAGGCAAAGGAGGAAACTCCATTTGCAGCAACGACGTCATCAACTGCTGGTTGACATATAGCAATTGCAGATACTTTACATCATCCACTGCTGACACCGTCTTGACTGGCAGCTTCATTGAGACCCAAGACACGAAGCTATGCACACAGAGAAAAGCTGATAATTTGTGAGCCAAGCGCTATCACCTGAAAATATAATCACACACATACAGTTAAAATGGGTATAAGACAGGACGAGCCTTAAATAGACAAACTATGGTGTGTGGTTCTTTAAGGGAAGTGTTTGACAAAGATCCTTCTTAAGGACCCACCAACTTCCGGCTCTGAAAGGCATATTCTAAACATAATTTGACTGCAATGGCTTCCAATAAAATAATTTCAAAATATTCAACAGTTTTCATGTATGGCTGCCTTGAAAATGAGATATTCATAGCGCACAATGTTACTTAACCCTTTCCCTGTCAAATCACTGAAAAAGTACATGTTTTATTTTGCATGCTTAACACTGGAAGACGTTGCTGACTAAGGCATATTAACCTCAAAATATTCAACAACTTTCATATTTGATTGCGATGAAACAGAAATTTATCAAAATTACCGGTGAAAGGGTTAACAATTTAAGGCCAAATATTCATCATGAAATTCAAAAAATATGTTGAGCGAATATCCATTTGCAGGACACAAATTTTTAAAATGCTATCACTAGAATGACAACTGCAGACTGAAATACATGTAGTTTTCTGCCAGCTTGACTATTAAATGACTTATGACAGATTTCAAAACATTAGCAAATGTTATTTCAATGCACCCCCACCCACCCCAAAAGACCCAGCCTAAAGAGAAATTTGAAGGCAAATACGTATATAATTAAAATCAATGAAGTGAAATTATCAACAGTATAATTGTGAACATATGATGGACAATTCACAAGAAGTCCTATGACACAAGTGAAATTATTCAGAGATCATATCTGATCTGACAATTAAAAGGTTAATTTATCTGAGTTTTGCCGGAAGTGATTGGCAGGAAAATGTATGAAATGGTATGTAATTACCTCACATGTCGGCTTATGGCACAATAATAGTGACGTATCTAGCTCTGTCATGACTAAATGAAGCATCCGTGAAGCATTCAGATTGTATGTCTGTAATGGATTTACTACGTAATAAAAATTTGGTTTCATATTTTGAAACTAATTTGCCTTAGGCAGCAACAGCAGCCAGTCAAATTAGTTTCAAAACATTCTACAGCTTGCCTGTATAGTTGACTTGAAGTTAGGATTCAGCATTCTGGGAATTCAGGACTCAAAGCATATAAATTGATTCCTAAGTATGCAAAAGCTGGACGGAGCTTTGCTAGAAATGTGTGGGCATAGATGGAAATGGACCTCTTAAAAATAATGATCATGCTAGAATGTAACTAGTAAACTATGGCTTATTTGAGAGAGGGAGGGAGGGTGGGATGGATGGTGGAGGGAGAGAAGAGGAAGGAGAAGGGAGGGAGAGGGTGGGTGGGAGAGTACACAACTGAGAACCCAATGAACTCTGACATAATAATAGCTCACTTGTTCTCTGATGTAATCTGCAATGACGTTCTCAATAGGTTTACACATCTATCATCATCTTAATAAACATTGTTCCTTTCGCTACCTGTAAAACAAGGCAAGTTTATTCGATAACTCAAATCTGTCTACAAATATCATTTCCCAAATAGTCACACATTAAAGCTCGATTTTGTACAAGAAAATTAAACATTTCTATTTAAAATATCCATTTGCAGACCAAGGAAAGTTTTTTCAAATTTACCACTGGGCTGACTGAATTTTCCAAAATAGACTTGTATTGGTATATATCCATTCCCACAGTTAGGGAGTGGAAGTTTCATATATCCGGGTGTACACCTTTATATCTGTCCACCCGACCATATTGATGGGTTGTGACTGTACATATATGTTTCCATTCCCGTGAATGTACATATATGTTTCCATTCCCATACTTAGGAGGGGGACATTATTTCATGGCTGTTAATTGGTCATGAAATATTGTCCCCACCCCACCCCCACCCCATGGTAGCAATGTATTGGGAAGGTATATGTCCATTCCCAGAGTTAGGGAGTGGCGATTTCATATGTCTGGGTGTAAACCTTTATATTTTGGCCACCCTACCATATTGATGGGTTGTGAATGTACATATATGTGACCATTCCACATACGCAGTGGGGGGGGGGCATTATTCAATGGCAGTTAATTGGCCATGAAACATTGTCTCCCCAATGTAAGTTATGTAATGGGAAGGTATATGCCCTTTCCTAGAGCTACAACGTAGGCGGTGTAGATTTGGTATGTCTGGGTGTAAACCTTTATATTTTGGCCACCCTACCATACTAATGGGTTATCAAAGTATGTATATGTTTTCATTCCCATACTCTGGAGGGGGTGGGGGGGGGGGGGGACATTATTTCATGGGCGTTAAATTGGCCATGAAATATTGTTTCCCCCAATGGAAGTTATGTACTGGGAAGTGAAGGAAATTTCAATTTCCCTTTCTCTGAGATCTAACAATACTCACCATTCTATTACTTCTGATACAGCTAGCCTGGATAGCTGGGCTCTAGGACTATAGACTAATAAGCTTTACCGACTCCTGGTACCAGGTACTCGGCTCCCATCTGCCGAGTACCCGTTTGCCATGAAGCTCATATTGTTTGCATAGCCACCAAACAAGAGATACCCATGGCTTGCCTCCATGGGGCTCGGAGGCTGGGTCCATAATAGAATGGTGAGTATTGTTAGATCTCGGAGAAAGGGAAATTGAAATTTCCTTCATTCTCCTTCGATCAATAATCGCCATTCTATTACTTCTGATATACACCAGATTTAGACAGTAACCTGGTGGGAAGGGGCAAGCCATCAATTACTACTTTTGCCCCTTGGAGAAAGAGCTAGACTTAAACTTGATTAATGGAGCCCTAAAAGGACCATCAAGTTAACGGAAACGAATCACATTTGCATCACTGCCGCCCCCCCCCCCCCCCCCCCCCCCCCCCCCCGTTTTTTCGCTAAGAAAAGGGACTCACGAACATGCATCTCGCCTGAAACACAAATATGCCAAGCGGGTTAACTGCTCTTTGCATACTGTATATTAGCCAGGGAATGAGCATGAATATATAAGATGAATTAACATGATATATAGACATAATACAAAAAACTCAATCTTGAATTACCTCATGATATTTGGATTCCAGACGTGGAGCCTCCAACTATTCACTTGTCCGACCATCAGTGACAATCTGGTTGACATCCTCTCGCTCGACCATGTCTGCTTCTTAATTCTTTCTTACAAATGCCAAAAAAGGGAGAAGAGCAGTGTGGTCGTATAGCTATCGTTTCAAAACAGCTAAAGCGGGTGGATTGGCAGAGTCTGACACATCCCTCATATAGTAATCTGTGAAAGAGGACTCACAGTGCCATTGTGCAACAGCCATGATGTCCTCTAACGGAACACCATTGTAAAGGGCGGTCGAGGAGGCTATTCCTCTAACATTGTGTGCTGGTGCCCAGTCGCAATCTCATGGGTAGTCTGAATGCATTCGACTACCCAACGAGAGATAGAATCCATGGATGCGGTGCCATATGGCTTCTTATGGCAGACCCACAGATGTCTATCATTCGACCGTAACGAGTCTGTCCATTTTTTGTACTTAGTCAAAGCACGGACTGGGCACCAGACACTGGCATCACGATCAAACCTAGTTAGTTTCAGTATAATGATCGGTTTGCTGGGATATCTCAAAGATTGATTCTTTGACATAAACTTTGCTCTTGGCAGTAGACGCAGACCCTCTCCGGAGACAATAAATCGGTCCCTCTCTGCTGAAAGCGCATGGATCTCACTGCGCCTTCTAGCTAAGGAAACTGCCAATAGAAAGACCTCCTTTAGAGTCAAATGCTTTAGACTATCCGAACGCAACGGTTCGAAAGGGTGCTTGGCCAGTACATTAAGCACTAAAGATAGACTCCAGGCTGGAATGACTACCGGTTGTCTCGGTCCGAGATTGCTCATTCCCTTCACCATCACATTCAACTGGGCCACCTCTGGACTATCCCTGTTGGCTAGACAAGGGATAACTGATGCCAAAGCTGACTTGTATCCAGCAATTGTGACAGGAGCTAGTCCTGAAAAGAACAGCTCACAGAGAAAGTTTGCTATTTGCTGAATAGTGGATTTGAAAGGTATCAATACCCTTTTCTTCACACCAGTCGGCCGTAGCTGGACGCATATGGTCAAGGACCATCTGCCTCCTGGACTTTGTCACAAGCGCCTGCAACCTTGCCAATGCATCCATAGACAGCACCAGGCCATCATTAACAAGGCCTAATCCCATGCCTGATGGACCGGCCACCGCTACTGGACCACAGGAGGTGGCCGCAGAGAGACAGAGCCCATCAGGCCGGAGCCCGACGTGACTGCCAGGGGCCGTACGAGATGGCTCTCTCGGTGGCCAGTCCAGAACCCTGTCCAAGGACAGGGTCCGAACCAAACATGGGGAGAGACTGACATACAAGTTTTGGCAGCATGGATGACACCAGCGTGGGCAGAACGCTGTGCAAGAAACCTTGCATAGCAGGACCAAACCATGCAGGCGGTGCCATCTCCGCCACCTCCGGTTGCAGACGTGGAATGCCCCCAAGGGCCGAAATGGATGCCCCACGATTTACTTTCGGACCGCCTGACCCCGCTACAGACCCTGCCAAGTCCTTCTGGGCAAGGAACTTAAGCATCATATCGACCGACCACACTGCGCAAACATTACACCCACTGTCAA
The DNA here is from genome assembly GCA_034401795.1 of Chaetoderma sp. LZ-2023a. NCBI lineage: Eukaryota > Metazoa > Mollusca > Caudofoveata > Chaetodermatida > Chaetodermatidae > Chaetoderma > Chaetoderma sp. LZ-2023a. Next base: position 73,893,718 of record CM067359.1, on the reverse strand, counting down.
GATTACACTTAGTACAGCGGAAACAGACATGGTCCTTGAATAGAACCCTCACGAATTTGTGGCACACGTCACATGATGGTGGGGCTGGCTTGGCCTATAAATAAGCACAAACCTACAATAAGCAAGTGGAACGGAACAGGAATGGAAGGCAGACAATTAATTTTCAAATATTTTGACCATAAATTAACCGTTAACCCTCCCGCACCCCACCCGCAACGTTACAGCCAAGATCGCATTGATTATGACGACAAGAACGAAGCGGGCAATAATACCCCCATAAACTGATCCTCACGGATGTATGACGGAACCAGGGATCATATCGCATAGCATTCGAGGTATATCTGCTAAAAAATATAAATTATACTCCTAACGAAGGCCAAAACGATATGTGAAGAAACAACAAAATGTAAACAAACTGTGCTAGCACATGGTAAAACCGCAGACCACACATCTAAATCAAGAATTTTGAAACCACTGATCATTGCAAACAGATCGTGATAACACGCAAAACTTGAAAATTCCAAAGTTTTTCTGGTACCAATTAAATTACGCAGCACCTCGAATCAGATGCACGAATTAATGAAACATTTTCTTCACATAAACATTCGAGTAACACGGTGTGACATCACCACTCGGATCTTAGCCGATTTTCGTGTTAAAAACACCGTCAAGCCAACACCTAATTTCATATCTCCCGATCGCCTGTTGGGGTTTAAAGGAAGGCGATCATCTGGCATATTTCGTTGTTAACACACGTCCAAGATTCTTTGGGGTTAGAAATTGGAACATGCGACACCTAAGTCTTTTAACTATGGAATAACATGGAAATATACAACCTGGTTATCAATGGCAGCATCCATGCTAATCCAATATATCCTTAGAGAGCGCACAAAGCTATCACAATTACACAGAAAAAAGACTTAATATAAACTCAAGACTTCCAACTGCAAAAAAGCATGTCTCTTGTTGCTATGCAAACAAGAATGAGCTTCATGGCAAACGGGTACTCGGCAGTTGGGAGACCAGTACCCTGTTCCAGGAGTCGGTAAAGTCTATAGTCCTAGGGCCCAGCTATCCAGGCTAGCTGTATCAGAAGTAATAGAATGCTGTGTATTGATCGAAGGAGAAGTATATGTTCATTCCCAGAGCTAGGGGTGGAGATTTTATATGTCTGGGTGTGAACCTTTATATTTTGGCCACCCTACCATATTAATGGGTTGTGAAAGTACATATATTTTTCCATTCCCATACTTTGGAGGGGGGACATTATTTTATGGGCGTTAAATTGGCCATGAATGAACATCGTCGTGTCGT